>JARQOD010000005.1:109217431-109276613 GCA_033576555.1 Oophaga sylvatica
GTTGATGCTTTATTTTCCCCCCAAAACTAACAGTCCTTTTAAGGTTTAAATACTTGCTATGTGTTTGTATCAGAAACACCTGCTTTTAAACCTAGGAAAGTTGCAGGCGCAAGGTAAAATATAGCCTCTAGGCCGGCCTTAGAGATTTGTTAGTCTGTTGCTAAAATATAAGCTGCTTCACGTAACCACATTCTTTTTTTTTGGCATAAAAAAATTGGGACTATATTGTCATCCCTACAGTTTAAAGTGCTTATTTGTTACATCACGGTGGTATATCAAGCTAAAAAAAAGTTTAAAAATTTTTCCTTTATTCATTTGGCATCGATAAAGTTTAGCATGTTCGTGTTACATTGCTGTGGTATGTAGTATATAAAACTAAAAAAAAAATTCAGCATTTATTTCTGGATTGAATTAGTCATCCATAGAATTTAATGTGGGTTAGTGAACAGTACCATAGAATATAAAACTCAAAAAAAAGTTTAAAAAAATTGTGGTTCATTTAAAGGCAGGGTCAGACTTGCGAGAACGAGTCTTGTGTGAGTCTCTGCATCAACCCCTGGCGCTGCCACTGGCACTCGGACCGGAGCGTGCAGCTGCATGTATTTCTATGCAGCGCTACTCCAGTCTGAGTGCAGGCGGCAGTGCCGGGTGTTGATGGAGATACTTGCACGAGCTCTTGAAAGTTTCACGCAAGTCTGACCCCGGCCTAAAGTGGCTCCCTGAGGGTCCAGTCACACAGAGGTACTGCTCTCAGCAAAAGATGGGGTTTTACCCCACCTTTCAAGTAAGATGGAGATGCTAAACCTGGCTCTGACAACATGCACCCATCACAAAACACTAGCTCAGTTCCACTAGCATGCCTGTAGCTAGCAAAAGGTGTCAGATGTTGGGTGGAGCTTGTAGGTCAGAGCAGGAGTTTAGAGGGAAGTAAGAGTGAGTCTTCCCATCGGGGAAGAAGAGGAAGGACATGCATAGGCAGCCCTCCCGTAGGCGAGGCGGGAAGAGATAGAAACGTGCAGCTGGCTCCAGGTCCTGACAAGCTGCTCACAGATAGAATGACAGAAAAGAATGTTCCTTGTAGGGAAAAGGGATTTCTCAGAGGCATGGCTGACGAGAAGTCTACCCATGGGCTCGATCCAGGCTGACGGACGTCAGCTAGGAGAATCCAGGTCGCAGAAGGGACTCGGCCCTTAGCCTAGTGGAGTGTACAACAGGACTCAGCTAGCAAGCCGACAGCTGTGACAACTTTAGGGGTCACAGCCAACAACCACGATTATCTACTCTGGGAAGGAAAGCTATATAGAATCAAGGAAACGCCTGGGTCACGTTGTCCGACAGGATTCGCAGCTACCGGACTGGGACACTGTTTGTGTGGTGCTGGGAAGGAAGTAGGAGCAGGAATCAGCACAGTGAGACAGCCATGGAAGGCATATACTGACATGGAGCTTTGGACTGGTGTTCTCCATCTACTTAGGAGTTGGTTGGATTCCTTACCTGGAGGACATGGCACCAAGCAGGCACCTGTACTGCATGCACCTGAACTGTGAGTAAAGCTTTGGAAACTGCATCTGACTGTCTCCTCAAATTCTTCCTGCTGCACCCTCTCCACACTGCCACATCTCCCAGCACCATTACCCTCTACTACATCTCTCTGCCCTGGGACAACAAGCTCTGCCTGTGGAGAGCTATTCCAACTCTGCTGAATCACACCATCTGTCCCAGAGGTCTGCACTGCAGCGCTGATCACCTCTGGCCAGAAACCACAGGTGGTGTCATGAACACTTCAATACAAAACTCTTATCATCCCCTGCAAATATTTCCCCTTTTCGTTGGATGCCCAGGGCCATGGACCGGGTCACTGCTGCCATGACACATCCCTTTAAGACACCCGCCCGGTACCGAGTTTCCCACTGCCCTGGCGGGCGATCCATTTTGGCGTCACGGACAGGATGAACTGACACTTGAACAAGGGTCTGTGCGCCTAGCAGAATGTGTAAAAGATTGAACCCATCGAACTGTGATTTGGACTGTGAAAAAAGCTGCCATGGCAGTCCGCAAGGTCTGCAGTAGGCGATGCCGTCGTGGGCAGCACCCAAGAAAAAGCGCAAAACAAAATGAACCTCTGCTGTCAGTATTTCTATGCAACTGCATTGTGGCCGACCTCTAGCGGAGTCCGTATCCTATCTTGGTATGGCGGCAAAGGAAAAAGACACCACCCCTCGGGGGTGGAGAGACACTCAGCGGTGGGAAAGCGAGTCAAGGAGAAGACAGTACATCAAGCGGCCATCATGGAGAGAGGAGGGAGGTCTGAGGAGTGCGGGAGGGAGAGCGAAGATTTCCCCGGCTCTGCGGAATCATGCTCCAGCTCCCAACAAGATGTTATCCTGGCTGGTGTGGAGCGGGAAGTACAAAAGCTGGCCCTCCGTATAGAGAAGAAGCGGGCTCTGCTTGAGCGGAGGAGACAGGCCACCAAGCAGGAGGCCGCCGATGCCCAGGCACCCATACCACCGGTGCCAGAGGCCCCTGTACCCTTACCACCGGTACCTACTGCCACGGAGCCTGCCATCCTGGTACCCCCATCACCGGTACCAATGGTTCCAGTCCCCTCGCCACCGGAGGTGACGACTGAGGACAGCCACACCAGGAGCGCAGGTACGGGCAGCATCCCTGGGTCATGGGAGGATTGGCTAGGCCCCATTGGGTTACTGTCGACCCTAAAAGCTGGTCAGCTAGTGCTGGACGTAGCCTGGGACCACAACATCGTCCCACGGGGGGGATCCTGGAGCCTGTCCCAATACCACAGCCACTCCCCATAGTGAAACACAAGCCTGAGGTCTTGATATGGGATGACTTCGGCAGAACAGACCTGATGGGGTTCCCTATCACAGATGAAGATATCTGCCGCCGGCAAATCCAGCAGCTGGCCCAAGAGGAGAAGGACCGGCAGGCCCGACGAGAGGCCTTACAGAGGAGGGATCTCGCGGACAAAAATCAGGTGAGGGAGAAGTCCCTCGAATATCTTAACCCCATGAGGTGGGGCCGAGTCCTCAGCTTTGATCTGGAGTGGGGATTCGGCTTCATCCAAGACTCACGAAAGGCCCGGACCTTTTTGTGAACAGGCGGGACGTTGAGGCCCATCTGATACGGGGGCATCCAGAGCATGACCTATTCCTGAGAGAGCTCGTCTCCTTCACCCACCATCTTGGTGCAAGGGGATGGTATTCGCTCCACGTGCGCCGGATTCCAGATGAGCTGACACCACACCACCACCAGGGGGCAGCAAACACGATGGCCCCAACGCCCGCAACAGCGTCATCAGCGGCAGCCACAGTACCACCACCCACGGCTTCCCGACAGGCAGCCGCAGTGCCAGAAATACGCGTGTGGGAGTAGCGCCTTCAAAAGCAAATGAGGAAATTCCACAGGCAGCAAGGATCCAAGCTGCCCCAACTGCAACAATGTCTCTGGGAGCAAACACATACTCCACTCCTCCCATCACTGTAGGAAGCACAGACAACAGATTTTGCCCTGGAAGCAAAAGAAACAAAATGCTTCCACCCAAACTGGAGGCTGTCTGGAGCAGCGCCCATCTGAGTAAAGTCTTCATTTTTCCTTCAGGCAAGGAACTGTAAATAGTTAACCCCAGGAGGGTTCTGCAAAAATATTTTAACAGTTCTCGTTTTCTTTGTTGCTCTGATCAACGACAGACTTGGAAATCATGGACGCTGAATGATCCAGAAACTTTTAATTGTAAACAGTTCTGCACCTCTTTAGGTGCTCCTTCTTGGTTTTACATGCACTTTTAGAAAAATAAGGTCCCATCATTGCAAAACTACAGATCCGAAGATAAACCCATTAGGTGTGGCCGAAGATGAGGTCTTTGGGGGAGACCAGTTATGTCTTGCAGCCCACCCAAAACCAACGTTGGAGGTTTTGAGCGGGTCCTCCACAAAGTACAAGGACATTAGAAGATACCCCGGCTGGGAAACTATCTGCCACCTACCTCAATTGATGACTGCTTATGATTGTGTATTAATAAAAATGTTATTATACTTGTATATTATGCTGAAAGTGAAGTAAGAATTGTTCTATATTGCAGAGTTGTTGAATAGCACTGATAGATAAAGGTCATGACAATTGTTGCTAACAGGTATCACTTAATAACTGAAAGCACTTTTGTAGAACATGTTGTAAAGTACTATTGCAAGGACAAGATGTCCAGATCAGGTAGCGAACCTAGTAGCAATGGTTGCTACCCTGAGAAGTCTAGAAGAAAAGAATAAGTGTTAATATAGTGACAGTACTTTTGTAAGGAAAAGAAACCAATGTAAATAAAAGGGTATTTCTGCAGGGATAGTATGCCCTGTACTGGTATCGAACTTTAAAGCTTAACGGTTGCTATCGATAGCACATTTAGAGTAAATAATGTAAGGTAATGTTATTATGTAACGTTTAAAGTCAAAGTGCCTCCCATAAAGGGAAGTTGGGTTTTAAATGATTTTTCGATCTGTTGATATGCATATCTAAAAATTTTTTTGCATGTTTCCTGTAACATCATTTACCCTGTTTCAGCCTGTGGACATGCTGTGTTTAACAGGGGGGTATGTGGTGCCCCTGAGGGTCCAGTCGCCACAGAGGTACTGCATCTCAGCCAGAGATGTTGTACCCCACCTTTCAGGTAAGATGGAGATGCTAAACCTGGCTCTGACAACACTGCATCTATCATACACACTAGCTCAGTTCCACTAGCATGCCTGTAGCTAGCAAAAGGTGTCATATGTTGGGTGGAGCTTGTAGGTCAGAGCAGGAGTTTAGAGGGAAGTAAGAGTGAGTCTTCCCATCGGGGAAGAAGAGGAAGGACATGCATAGAAAGACAGAAAAGAAGGTGCCCTGTAGGGAAAAGGGATTTCTCAGAGGCACGGCTGAGCAGAAGGCTACCCGTGGGGCTCGTTCCAGGCTGACGGACGTCAGCTGGGAGAATCCAGGTCGCAGAAGGGACTCGGCCCCTAGCCTAGTGGAGTGTACAACAGGACTCAGCTAGGAATCTGACAGCTGTGACAACTTTAGTGGTCACAGCCAACAACAACAAGCATCTTCTCTGGGAAGGAAAGCTATATAGAATCAAGGAAACGCCTGGGTCACGTTGTCCGACAGGATTTGCAGCTACCGGACTGGGACACTGTTTGTGTGGTGCTGGGAAGGAAGTAGGAGCAGGTATCAGCACAGTGAGATGGCCAGGGAAGGCATATACTGACAGGGAGCTTTGGACTGGTGTTCTCCATCTACTTGGGAGTTGGCTGGATTCCTTACCGAGAGGACGTGGCACCAATGCGGGCACCTGTACTGCATGCACCTGAACTGTGAGTAAAGCTTTGGAAACTGCATCTGACTGTCTCCTCAAATTCTTCCTGCTGCACCCTCTCCACACTGCTACATCTCCCAGCACCATTACCCTCTACTACATCTCTCTGCCCTGGGACAACAAGCTCTGCCTGTGGAGAGCTATTCCAACTCTGCTGAATCACATCATCTGTCCCAGAGGATCTGCACTGCAGCGCTGGTCACCTCTAACCAGAAACCACAGGTGGCGTCACAAACACTTCAATACAAACTCTTATCATCCCCTGTAAATATTTCCCCTTTTCATTGGACGCCCAGGCCACGGACCGGGTCACTGCTGCCATGACATATCCCTTTAAGACACCGGCCCAATACCAAGTATCCCACTGCCCTGGCGGGCGATCCACTAACATGCTTAGTATTATATCACGGTGGTATATAAAACAAAAAAATGTTTTTTTATTCTTGATTCAGTTATGCATCCATAGATGTTAATGCACTGCTTAGTGTTACTTTACGATGGTATATTAAACTCCAAAACAGCGTTCAAAATTTTATTTTGGATTCAATTAGTCATCCATACAGTTTAACATGGTTAGTGTTGGAATTACTCTGTTATGTAAAATTCCCAGAAATCGTTAAAAAAAATTGTGAATTCAATTAGTTATCCATAGTCTTTAACGCATTGCTTAGTGTTACATTACCATAGTATGCAAAATAACAACAAAAATTTCAAACTTTTGTTCTGGATTCAATTAGTCAGCCAAACAGTTTAACATGCTCTGTGTAAAAGTATGGTGGTTAAAAATTTTGTGATCATCCCGCTGTTAACCCGTTAAATGCCGCTGTCAAACCCTGACAGCAGCATTTAGCGCTCTCTTCCGGCCATCGAGCCTGAAATCCCGCCCATCAGTGACCCCGTCACTTGATCACGAGTAACCGATGGGTCTGCATGACAACCAGAGGTCTCCTGCAGACCTCTATGATTGTCACTGCCTGATTGCTATGAGCGCCGCCTGGTGGTCAGCATTCATAGCTAGTGAACATTTCTGCTAAATACAGGTGATATAATCGTCACCTGTATGTAGCAGAGCCAATCGAGTTATGGCAGCTTCTAGACTCCCATGGAGAATATTGAAGCATGTCAAAGGTAAAAAAAAATGTTTTTAAATATATATATAAAAAAAAAATAAAAGTTCAAATCACCCCCCTTTCGTCCCATTCGAAATAGAACAATGAAAAATCAAACATACACATATTTTCATATTTGGTACCGAAGCTTTCAGAATCACCCGATGTATTAATAAAAAAAGGATTAACCTAATCGCTAAATGACATAGCGAGAAGAAAAGTCAAAATCGCAGAATTTTGTTCTTTGGTCGCGATGATATTGCATTAAAATGCAATAACGGGCGATCACAAGATCATATCTGCACTAAAATGGCATTATTTAAAACTACAGCTCGATGTGCAAAAACTAAGCCCTCACCCAACCCGAGATCATGAAAACTGGTAATGCTACAGGTATTGGAAAATGGAGCAATTTTTTTTTTTTAACAAAGTTTGGAATTTTTTTCAAGCAAAGCAAAAAACAACTGTGGGATTGCACTTTTTTTTGCAATTTCACCGCACTTGGAATTTTTTTCCCGTTTTCCAGTACATGATATGTTAAAACCAAAAGTTGTATTTCAAAAGTACAACTCATCCTGCAAAACACAAGCCCTCACATGGCTATATTGACAGAAAAATAAAAAAAAATATGGCTCTGGGAAGAAGGGGAGCAAAAACCTAAAAAGCAAAAACTAACATACCACCGTCAAGAAGGGGTTAAAAAGAGATCTGAGACAAAAAAAATGGTAATTTGCATCCTGTGCCATGCCAAGATCAGCAGGAGCCTGACCACTAAAATCCTAACCACCATCAGGCAAATGTGCTAGGGCTTTACAATATCCTGTCCATAGCATAGTCACATTCTGAGGCACCATCATCAGGCACTTACAAAATTTGTCCCATCACAGTGTTCAGCTGTCACTACCCCAGGCATTGGAACAAAAAAGAAAGTTCCCAGCCACTCACCCACAGGCTCTAATGCTAAACAGTCACATTTCCAGGCTGCTTGTCATGGAAATGTTGCCATTTAGGCTTGTTGACACGGAGGATTTCCGATGACTCATGGCGGCAAGCCATGACTTGGTACTTGGTCCCTAATTCTCCCAGAATGACATCCCCGCCTTGTACCAGCACATGTCCAGGAACATCATCCGTTCCCCTGCCAATGCAGTTACTGGGATTTTCCACTTAACAGCCGACACGTGTACAAGAGTTTGTGACCAGATATGCTACATTTCCCTGACAGCACCCTGAGTGAACATTGTGGAGTCTGGGGCCGAGTCCCACCCTGGCACGGCACATGTGCTGCTATGACAAGGAATGCTAGCACTACTTCTATCAGGGTTTCCTCTACCTCCTACACCAGTTCCTGCACCCCCTACTGATCCTCCTCATCCTTCATTTCTGATCTGTTATCGCAGAGCACTTTGTTCACATCAGCCAGAAGCTGGAAGCTCTGCAGCACTGCTTTAGCAAAGAGGCAATAGGCTCTTCTGAAGCTAATTTATTAAGAGACAAACCGCACACAGCAGCAGAGTTATTGAAATGGTTAACACCCCAGATATACCTGTGGCTCTCACTAATGAACCTCCAAACAGCAAAGGAAGTGTGTGATAATCATGACCACAACCTAGTGGTGGCTATGAAGCTGGGCAAGCTCACACACATACCATGCTTGGTCCACTTGGTGTTTCAGCAGATTCTGAAAACCTTTAATTTTTTGCCAGAGCTTCTGGTCAAGATACACCGCATCAGTGCACATTTCTGTTAGTTGGCTACAGCTATCACCACTCTGGCAGTGCTGCAGCAGCGCATGCAAGTGCCAGCTCACCAATTGGTGTGCAATGTGCCCACATGCTGGAACTTCACACTGCACATGCTGGCAAGGCTTTGTGAGTAGCAGAGGACAGTTGTTGAATACCATCTCCAACACGCCCGTCGGTATTCTGGGCAGCCTCCGCACATAACAACTGAAGAGTGGACATGGATGTCTGACATTTGTGCAGTTCTCCAAGACTTTGAGGACTGCACAAAGATGGTTAGCAGTGATGATGCCATAATCAGCGTAACTATCTCTCTTCTGTGCCTATTTAAATAGCTTAAACACAATTGAAGCTGAAGTTTTGCATGCATACCAGGCAAGAGATGGAGAAAGACATGAGACAGGGAGATACTACCAAGCCTCATCTCATCTCTTCAGCACGGATTGGGTAGCACTGAGAAGGTGAAAGCAGAGGAGAACGAGGGGGAACAGGAGCTCTCCTATGTATATGGGCTGAAGAGGGGAATGAGGACGAAGAGATGAAGAGGAAGAGGAGATGTACAGTAGTCATCATGATGGGGTGTAACAACCCTGCTGGCATCAGTGCATGACCTCCCATCTCCCTGCACACCAACATACTCACTGCTCCAGGTCTTGCTGTGATTTCTGTCTGCTGCCAGCTCCATGCTTTGTGCCTCTTGTCTCCTATCTGCTCTCTGCATGTCTCCTGGCTGTGTACATAGGGGGGCGTGCCAGAACTCTCTGGTTCTTATGGAGTCAGGGTCCATCTGTTTAATACACTATGTTCCAAATTATTATGCAAATGATATTTTTCTCTGATTTTCCTAAGTGGTCGGTGCAAATGACAGTCAGTCTAATAAAAGTCATCACCCGTTAGAGTATACATCAAATTTTATTGAAGAAACCTCCCAATGATAACAGTATAAACTCCAAAATGGAAAAAAAAACTCAAAATGCACTGTTCCAAATTATTAGGCACAGTAGAATTTCTGAACATTTGATCTGTTTTAAAGAACTGAAAATGCTCATTTGTGGAATTTGCAGCATTAGGAGGTCACATTCACTGAACAAAAAAGCTACTTAACTCCAAAACATCCTAACAGGCCAAGTTACATGTTAACATAGGAACCCTTCTTTGATATCACCTTCACAATTCTTGCATCCATTGAACGTGTGAGTTTTTGGAGAGTTTCTGCTTGTATTTCTTTGCATGAAGTCAGAATAGCCTGAGCTGCGGTTTTGATGTGAACTGCCTCCCACCCTCTCAAATCTTTTGCTTGATGATACTCCAAAGGTTCTCTATAGGGTTGAGGTCAGGGGAGTTTATCTCCTTCTATGCCCATACCAGCCAATGACTCCAAGGTATTCTTTGCAGCATGAGATGGTGCATTGTCATGAATGAAGATGATTTTGCTCCTGAAGACACGTTTCAGCTTTTTATACCATGGAAGAAAGTTGTCAGTCAGAAACTCTATATACTTTGCAGAGGTTATTTTCACACATTCAGGAACCTTAAAGGGCCCTACCAGCTGTTTCCCCATGATTCCGGGCCAAAGCATGACTCCTCCACCTCCTTGCTAACGTAGCAGCCTTGTTGGGACATGGTGGCCATCTACCAACCATCCACTACTCCATCCATCTGGACCATCCAGGGTTGCTCAACACTCATCAGTAAACAAGACTGTTTGAAAAGTAGTCTTCATGTATGTCTGGGCCCACTGCAACCGTTTCTGCTTGTGAGCACTGTTTAGGGGTGGCAGAATAGTAGGTTTATGCAACACAGCAAGCCTTAGAAGGATCCTACACCTTAAGGTTTGAGGGACTCCAGAGGCACCAGCAGCTTCAAATATCTGTTTGCTGCTTTGTAATGGCTTTGTAGCAGCTGCTCTCTTAATCCGATGAACTTGCCTCGCAGAAACCTTCTTCATTCTGTCTTTATCAGCACAAACACATCTGTGCTCAGAATCAGCCACAAATCTCTTAACAGTACGATGATCAAGCTTAAGTTTTCGAGAAATATCTAATGTTTTCATCCCTTGACCAAGGCATTGCACTATTTGATGCTTTTCAGCAGCAGAGAGATCCTTTTTCTTTCTCATATTACTTGAAAACTCTGGCCTGCTTAATAGTGTGGAACATCCAGTTTTCCTTTTATTGGGCTCACATGCCAAACTAATTATCACAGGTATCTGAGATTGATTTCAGTTATCCAAAGAACTCTGAGACACAATACCATCAATGGGTTTCATTTACAAAAAAAAAACAATAAACGCTATGACACTTAAAACCGATTTGCATAATAATTTGGAACATAGTGTATGTTCCTGATCAATTATCATTAGCCCTCTAGTATTTAGGGAAGCTCCACCTTGTGGATCTTGCCTGTGCAATGTGTTAACTCAGTTAGTGTTTTTCTACTGAGCTACCAGGTCTTGCTCTGTGTTCCTCCGTCTTTGAGGAGTCACTCCTAGCTTTGCCTTGTACCTGTTTGTTCGCCCTCCAGGAGGCAGAATATCCTGGTCTCCGTGCTCTTGCTTATGACCTTATCTTATACTTGTCCTTGCCGCCCTCCAGGAGGCAGAATATCCTGGTCTCTGTGTCTTTGTCCCTGTACCTTGTCTCATGTCATTTCATTGTCTGAACTCTGTCCTACCTCTGTCTCTTAGTCTCATTGTCTGTGGTTTCCTTCCCTGTTGTGTCTTGCCTAGTGTTCTCTCTGAATCTTTTTCTGTCTCTTGTTCGCACTACGTTCCACTCTGCTTCACTCTTGCAGCTGCAGAACCTCTTGCTGCAGCTCCTCTCTGCATACCTTGTGGTTCCGCTTTGTTTTGCTCATGCCGCAGCGGAACCTCTTACTGCAGCTCCTCTCCACATACCTTATGGTTCCGCTTTGCTTTGCTCCTGCCGCTGCAGAACCTCTTGCTGCAACTTCTCTCCGCATACCTTGCGGTTTTGGTTTGCTTTGCTCATGCAGCTGCAGAACCTCTTGCTGCTCTACAGCCCATCCCGCAGCCTTGCGGTTCTCCTCCTGTGTGAACAGGTCTCTACCTGTTCTTCCATACACCATTTCTTCCAGTCAGTTCCAGTATCTGCATTTGCTGTGTGAACAGGTTTCTACCTGTTTCTCCATAAACCATTCCTTCCAGTCAGTTCCAGTACCTGCATTTGCTGTGTGAACAGGTCTCTACCTGTTTCTCCATACTCCATTCTATCCAGTCAGTATCAGTACCTGCATTTGCTGTGTAAACAGGTCTCTACCTGTTTCTCCATACGCCATTCCTTCCAGTCTGTTCCAGTATCTGCATTTGCTGTGTGAACAAGGCTCACCAGCCTTGAGTCTAATCCGTGCCTGCCAGCCCTGTGTCTCATTCGTGAATGCCTGCCCGTGTCTCAGCCGTGCCACTGTCTCCACAAGTGGGATCAGCAGCCATAACCAGACACCACACTGGAGTGGCACCTGGCAGCTGCCTGCCGCACAAGCCTGACCTCACCATCAGAGGCTCCAGTGAAGACCGAGGCAGCTGTCCTAGTCACGCCCCTTCCAGGGTAGTCTGGTTTGTGGCACAGTGGGGCCACAACCCCCTGGCTCACGCCCACCAGCCAGGGCATGAGTGTGACATGGAGAGAGGGAAGTGTTGGCTATAGGGAATATGTGACGCTGCCTTTCCCATGACTTTCATGTTATATTCATCTTGGCCAAAAGAACGTATTGGTTGTTCACCCTGCTAGATCCACACTACAAGCAGAACCTTGCATCTCTCCTTTCTGAGGTGGAGAGGTCTACTAAAGTGGTGCTATGCCATTGTGTAAAATAAGTTGAAAAAATTCCTTTCAGACAACGCAAGCTTCCTTGCCCAAACAGTGAAGAGAGTCAAGGGAAACACACACCAGGTACAGCAGAGGTAGGAGTACACTGTCAAAGGCCTGGGACAATTTCAAGACACTCTCCCAGCATCTATGCCATGATGACCAGGTATTTTTAACAAGGAAGGAAAAGTGTTTAAAGATGGTCAAGCAATACCTGGTCAACAAAGTCAGCATACTCCCTAATTCCTCTTCGACCTTTAACTATTCGGTCTCAAAGCTGGACACCTGTCATGAGCTGTCCCTCTATGATGTGGAGATTATGCTGCCATGTCACTAAAGTCTTGTCTGAGTGGGCTATTAGTGATACCTTGGGGGTCATAACAGACAGGTGGTTTTGGCTGTCAACAGAAAATGCTGACATACGCACTCTGATCAAAATGAACAAAGCCTGAATTAGCCCTGACTTTTTCACACCACCAGATCGCAGAAGCACATAAAGTGTTTTTAATCCTCAATATTTGAATGAGGCTCACCAGTTGTCGCCTTTAGGGGTCTATGAATGATTAGATGACCCTTCTTTTTTTCCTAGCTTTGTACGTTGTGCAAAACCTCTATGAGTGTAGGAGTATATCAACAACACTTTTAAAAATTTTAATGAGGCCCTCCAGCAGTGGCCTTCAAGGGTCTATGTATAACCTTCATTAAAATAAATTCCTGGCTCTTCACTTAGTGCAAAGTCTTTATGAGTTTAGGTGTACATTAACTACACTTTCAAAATATTTTAATGAGGCTGGCAATATTTTTTTCCTGGCTTTGCACTGTGCGCAAAGCCTTTATGAGTGTAGACGTTCCATAACTACACTTTCTTAATTTTTTATAAGGCACTCCAGTTAGTGCCTTCAAGGGTATATGGATGGCCCTTCTTATAATCTTGTTCTGCATAAAAGCACTGCAAACCAAAAGGTTTTCCTGCCAAACCTGGGTCTTTTGATCCTCCCCACTCTTATATAAGTATTTTCTAATTTTACATTTTTAGCATTGTTCCCTGATTTTCATTTGAATTGTTTTACTGTTTATTGTTTTACTTTTATATATACCATTATTGTTGTTCCATCTCATAGCCTGCAGGGCCCTGTATAAAGGACACATATTATTTGAAGGTCACCCTTTATGTTTGGGCAGTGTGGATACAGGATGCCACTACATAGGTGCACAATTTTTAGTACAGTATATTATTTTTAAGTGTTTTAAATGTTTGCCTTTTTTATTATATTTGAATTTATGTTAAATAAAGATAATGTATTATTAAATGCACATGGGTGGTGTTTTTTTTTTAATCCATCCCTTCAGTTTTTGATGCTATTATTTGTTACTGCTTATTGCTGACTCCTTGATTGGGTTTAGATTAGTCTTTGGCTGTTACTGTAGAATTCTTTTCAAAACCTCATAGCTGTGCATCACACAGGTCTCCCACTGCCATAAAATCTTGAGAAATGTTGGTATAAATAAATATTCACAATTATCCATGAAATTAAAGCTTTATCTGAATCTACAACTGCGAGACGAGGAAGATAAGTAAGTAGCAGAAATGTATTATGTGAAAATGATAATAAAATTACAATAAAGAGACTAATCTGCTCATCAGTTGCTTCACCAATCCATTAAATATGTATTTATTAATTTGTTTGCTGTTTCGAACTTTGTTTGTTTCCTGAACTTTCTTCTTTCTTTGTGACATTGATAAATAAAGAAATGACTACAGGAAGTTGGAAAACATTGATTGTATTATCATGTTGGAAAGAAACAGATTGAAATAATCATTAATTCTTTGTAACATGGCGTCATGATGGCTCAGTGGTACAATTCCCACCAAAGACAACACCTGCAAGAAGTTTGTATGATTTCCCCATGTTTGTGTGGGTTTCTTCCAGGTTCTCCAGTTTCCTCCCACACTCCAAAGACATAGTGATAGGGACTTTAGATTGTGAGCCCTAAGGGGGCTTTTATCTGCATATCTGAATACCTTTGTCAGTCAGGAGGGTGTACATGCACCTGTGAGTCTTCGGTGTGAGAAGCAATCTGCCTGCAAGCTGAATCCTGTGCTCACGTGGAGGTATGTGAGTGTTATGTGGTGCCGGTTATCCTTTATTACTTGTATTGCCCATGTAATGTTGCACCTTCTACTGTACTAATTAACCAAAACCTTATACACACGTGGTCAAAATTGTTGGTGCTCCTCATTTAATGACAGAAAAACGCACAATGGTGACAGAAATAGCTTGATTCCGACAAAAGTAATAATAAATCAAAAATCTATGAAAATTAACAAATGAAAGTCAGACATTGCTTTTCAACCATGCTTCCAAAGAATTTAAAAAAAAAAAAAAAATCATGAAATAGGCCTGGACAGAAATGATGGTACCCTTAACTTAATATTTTGTTGCACAACCTTTGAGGCAATCACTGCAATCAAACGATTCCTGTAACTGTCAATGAAACTTCTGCACCTTTCGACAGTTATTTTGGCTCACTTCTCAAGAGCAAACTGCTCCAGTCGTCTCGTGTTTGAAGAGTGCCTTCTCCAGACGGCATGTTTCAGCTCTTTCCAAATATGTTCAATAGGATTTAGGTCAGGGCTCATAGAAGGTGACGCGCACCACATTGGTGGTACCAGGGCTATGGGGTACTCGGAACCGAGCCCATGGAAGTCTATGGGGAATGTCACTGGCAGCAGAGCTCGGTCCGTGGCCCTGGCGGTCATGCAATGGGGGATATTTACAGGGGATTATAAAGATAGTTCGTGACGCCACCTGTGGTTTCTGATCTGATTGACCAGCGCTGCAGGGTAGATCTCTGAGGGGATGTTATGGCAGCTAGGTGTTAAGTCCCCCACAGGTGGGACTGGTCCCTCAAAGTCTATGGTGGTGATGCAGGGTGCAGATAAGAATTCAGTCACACACAATGCAGTCTCTTTCCATACCTTTACTTGTAGATGTTGCAGGTATGTCCCGGGAAGCTGGTCAGGTTGGAGAATGCACATTCAGGAAAACTGTTGAGCAGGTTAGAGGCCTCCTTTATCCTTTTAATGTGTGTGAGTACAACTTGCATAAAGTCAAGTGCAACTCTTTTAATAGCAACTGCGCCCGGCCAACATTGTGATGGAGCCTTCTATGTCTCTGATTATCAGATGTTGAGAGAACTAAGTCCTTACTTTTGTCGTGCACTTGACTCAAAGTCCCCGTTCTCCCTGACTCCGGTTACGTATCAGCGCTTAGGGCTACCTTCTGCGACTTGTAGTCCAGAAAGCCTCCGGTTTTCTTATTACTAGGCGTGAAGCACTAGCAATGCTTCGGACCCCAGTGTCCGGTTTAATTGAGTGAGGGTGATTTGTCCCTTTTTCACTCTTACTTCTCCACTCGCCCTTCGCCCTGCTCTCGCCCTTAACATAAGCACGTGTAGCAATCGTGCCAAGGTCAGCTCTCCTTCAGTGCTCACTGACCTGTTCTCAGTTGACTCGTTGGTATAACTGCTGTAATTCCTTTCCTTCTTTCCTTCACAGAACTCTGTCCAGAGCAGCTTACAGGATGCTTCGTCAGACTGTATTTATGCTGTAGCTCTGAGAGTCACCTTCACTTTCTTAGAAACACAGGCAGCTTGTTCTGAGTAGCAGGTTAAGGGGTAGCTCTGACTAGGCTAGGATGATTCACTTCACCCGTACTAGCCTCCACTTTCTTATCAGATGAGCTACACAAGCTCTGTCAGGATTCAGACTTCTCTCCTCTCCCTCCGTCTGTTTGACTGGAATGAAACTAAACTGAACTTCTCTGTCCAAAGACAGGAACTTGAATGACTCACTATTGCTACGTCACACTACTAAATAGTCTGATATGCCTCTAGTGGCAATGCTGAGAAGTGTGCGTGAATGAATATCAAGCTTTACAGTTACCTTCCTGTGCATTTTCCAGGAGACAGGTGTGCCTTGCGAAGCTGGGCCACACATCCCCCCCTAGTTAAACTCAGCACTCCCGGGCTGAAATAGAAAAGAAAAACATTTTTGTTTTGCATATAACATAAACATAATAACTCATCCCTTGCGGGAGGTAAAGACTCTTAAACGTTACAATTTGTACATAGATCAGTAGAAAATTATCAAAATACTTTTCAATAAATACATACAGTATAAGACAAGATTCTTGTGGAGAACCCGCACCAAAAACCTCCCACGTGGGTCCTGGGTGGGCTGCAGGACTTCATTGCTGCAGACCTCACTCTAGGCCACACCATACGGGTTTTTCTTCAGAGGTAGTAAGGCTTTATGTAAAACCAAGATGGGGCACCGAAGTGCGAACTATTTACAATGAAAGTTTTTGGGCTGGCAAAGTCCACAGCCACGCAGTCCTTTGCATGGGAAAACACATTTCAAGTAAAATCACATTAATACTTTAACTCTTTTTTACCCAGCCGGGTATTCTACTTTAAATAAGCATAGTAATAAACATTATTCAACATTTCTATAAAGTGCAAATTTTTCATAAAACTTCTTCAAACTTTGTACATGTTCAGTTGCAGTAAACCCTGTCTGGGTCCTACTGTTTTTCTTCTTTCTTGCTTGTGACCATTACTTTTTCCATTCCTGGGGCCAGAAGTATACAATGACCTCGGGAACCCATTACAAGAAGATCATGTCCTGCAATGTACGTTTGTGTAGCGACATCTTTTGTTTGATCTGGGGACCCAACGGGTGTCTCCCTGAAGTAGAATGCAGATTGCGTTGTAAAAGGTGCCGCAGTGTACAATTCAAATTGCGCTTCAGAACTGGTCGCAGGTTGCGATGCAGAAGTGTATGCAGGGGGCGATGCTGAAGTAATCACAGGTTGCGATGCAGAGCAAGACCTGGGTGTAGAGGAGTACGCAGGGGGTGATACTGGTGCACGGCCTGGTGCGGACGCCAAAGATGACGCTGCTGGGGCTTGCGGTGCTGTGGCACTGGAGACCTCACTGGTATCAGGGACGGGGTCGCTGTCACGGGTGACGTTTAAGGCGTACCACCCTTTCAACCCCCAGTGCCGCGTGTAGCTGACAATGTCCCCGTTTACAAGATCCCTCCCAGGGTGCCCGATGGGTAAGTGGGACTCCACATCTCTCCGACTCACAAAGATCTCTTGGTATAGGCCTGGCTCATGTATGAAGCCCCAGCCTTTGCGGAGTTGAAACCCAGTTATGCACCCCTGGCGCCGCGGTTCCCGTCGCGTACCTTTATTCTTCCGGACGGCCTCCTTACCAGCAAGGAACTTTTCATGGTACCGCTGCTGCGCCTCTCTCTGCTCCTGTTGACGTTGTTTATCCAGATCACGGCGTCACTGCTCATTCTCCACTTTTACAGCATAAGTGACGTCATCCAGATACTGCATTGCGTCCCAATCGATTTCTGGCAATGATGGCTGGGACCCCTCCGGTGTTCCTACCGGGGAACTGTAATCTGCTGCGGCCTCCTGGCCTAGCTGGCACTCCGGAACAGGCAGAACTCCCTCAGCCTCCTTCTCTTCCACCTCTCCATCGGTGGGATCAGGTACAGCACTTTTGGGGGCGGCCTCCGGTTTTCCTTCAGCTTTCTTCAGCAGGGACTTAGGAAAGTCAGGTGATGGCGTTATGTCTGTGGGAGAGAGCACTGCGTCCCACAGCAGCCGCTGTGTCTGGGCACGCCAGCGTCTCTCGGTCTCCTCCATGTCTGCCTGGCGCTGGATTAACTTTTTAAGCGCCGCATTCTCCTCCTTGCACTCCAGCAACGTTTGCTGAAGTCTCTGTATTAGGGATGGCTCCGGTTCAAACAACAGCTTTTCTGGGGAGCAGGGCCTGCGCTCCACCGCTCCACTGCATAGCTGCTCTTGTCCTTCTGCCATCTCTCCCCAGGCCAGACTGTGTTCTCCATCAGGGACAATCTGGTCTCCTCCGTGGAGGCGGGATTTGCGCTTCCTCTTTTTTGCATAGAAGATTAAGAGAAGGCGGATCTCCCTTGCAGTGGGGTAGGATCTCACATTATAATAGCATTTTGAGAGGGCGGCCATAACTTTCGCGCCACAGGGGGGGTACACGCCCACGAATGCACGCCCACCTTCTTCACCAGCGCCTCAGGGCGCGAATATGGCGGTAAAATGGCGGTAAATGGCGCCAAAAATGACAAAACAGCAAACAGTCTTTTCTGCACAAAACAGTCAATATAGGCAACACAGGACTCACAATTTGCAAGCTTCGTATCCTGTTCGTGACGCCAGAAAGATGACGCGCACCACATTGGTGGTACCAGGGCTATGGGGTACTCGGAACCGAGCCCATGGAAGTCTATGGGGAATGTCACTGGCAGCAGAGCTCGGTCGTGGCCCTGGCGGTCATGCAATGGGGGATATTTACAGGGGATTATAAAGATAGTTCGTGACGCCACCTGTGGTTTCTGATCTGATTGACCAGCGCTGCAGGGTAGATCTCTGAGGGATGTTATGGCAGCTAGGTGTTAAGTCCCCCACAGGTGGGACTGGTCCCTCAAAGTCTATGGTGGTGATGCAGGGTGCAGATAAGAATTCAGTCACACACAATGCAGTCTCTTTCCATACCTTTACTTGTAGATGTTGCAGGTATGTCCCGGAAGCTGGTCAGGTTGGAGAATGCACATTCAGGAAAACTGTTGAGCAGGTTAGAGGCCTCCTTTATCCTTTTAATGTGTGTGAGTACAACTTGCATAAAGTCAAGTGCAACTCTTTTAATAGCAACTGCGCCCGGCCAACATTGTGGTGGAGCCTTCTATGTCTCTGATTATCAGATGTTGAGAGAACTAAGTCCTTACTTTTGTCGTGCACTTGACTCAAAGTCCCCGTTCTCCCTGACTCCGGTTACGTATCAGCGCTTAGGGCTACCTTCTGCGACTTGTAGTCCAGAAAGCCTCCGGTTTTCTTATTACTAGGCGTGAAGCACTAGCAATGCTTTGGACCCCAGTGTCCGGTTTAATTGAGTGAGGGTGATTTGTCCCTTTTTCACTCTTACTTCTCCACTCGCCCTTCGCCCTGCTCTCGCCCTTAACATAAGCACGTGTAGCAATCGTGCCAAGGTCAGCTCTCCTTCAGTGCTCACTGACCTGTTCTCAGTTGACTCTTGGTATAACTGCTGTAATTCCTTTCCTTCTTTCCTTCACAGAACTCTGTCCAGAGCAGCTCACAGGACGCTTCGTCAGACTGTATTTATGCTGTAGCTCTGAGAGTCACCTTCACTTTCTTAGAAACACAGGAAGCTTGTTCTGAGTAGCAGGTTAAGGGGTAGCTCTGACTAGGCTAGGATGATTCACTTCACCCGTACTAGCCTCCACTTTCTTATCAGATGAGCTACACAAGCTCTGTCAGGATTCAGACTTCTCTCCTCTCCCTCCGTCTGTTTGACTGGAATGAAACTAAACTGAACTTCTCTGTCCAAAGACAGGAACTTGAATGACTCACTAATGCTACGTCACACTACTAAATAGTCTGATATGCCTCTAGTGGCAATGCTGAGTAGTGTGCGTGAATGAATATCAAGCTTTACAGTTACCTTCCTGTGCATTTTCCAGGAGACAGGTGTGCCTTGCGAAGCTGGGCCACACATCGGCCACTTCAGAATAGTCCGATGCTTTCCTCTTAGCCATTCTTGGGTGTTTTTAGCTGTGTGTTTTGGGTCATTATCGTGTTGCAAGACCCATGACCTACGACTGAGACCAAGCTTTCTCACAATGGGCAGCACATTTCTCTCTAGAATCCCTTGATAGTCTTCAGATTTCATTGTACCCTGCACAGATTCTAGACACCCTTTGCCAGATGCAGCAAAGCAGCCCCAGAACAAAACAGAGCCTCCTCCATGTTTCAAGTAGTGACAGTGCTCTTTTCTTGATATGCTTCATTTTTCCATCTGGGAACATAGACCTGATGTACCTTGTCTAAAAGTTCCATTTTTTGCTCATCTGTCCATAGAACATTCTCCCAGAAGCTTTGTGGCTTGTCAACATGTAGTTTGGAAAATTCCAGTCTGCCTGTTTTATGATTTTTTTTTCAACAATGGTGTCCTCCTTAATCGTCTCCCATGAAGTCAACTTTGGCTCATACAACGACGGATGGTTCGATCTGACACTGATATTCCTTGAGCTTGACGTTCACCTTTAATCTGTTTAGAAGTTTTTCTGGGCTCTTTTGTTACCATTCATATTATCCATATCTTTGATTTGTCATCAATTTTCCTCCTGCAGCTACGTCCAGGGAGGTTGGCTACAGTCCCATGGAGCTTACATTTCTGAATAATATGTGCAACTGTAGCCACAGGAACATCAAGCTGCTTGGAGATGGTCTTGTAACTTTTACCTTTAACATGTTTGTCTATAATTGTCTTTCTAATCTCCTGAGACAACTCTTTCCTTCACTTCCTCTGGTCCAAGTTGAGTGTGATACACACCATGTCACCAAGATTCACAACAGACTCTAGAGGCTATAGATGTTAGAGGAATGTTACCTTTCCTCTGGTTGACTAGGTTGCGGTACAATAGTCTGCAAGCAGGGGATATGAAGACTTTTATAAGTATCTTCGGAGTCCTTAGAAATGACTATTGGCAGATAGTTGGTGCTATCAGACCAGAGCACTGTCCCGGCCAGTGACAAGCGCTCCGTGTGGCTCTTTCTGATGATGCGTGGGTGTTTATGCACTGCGATAGAGTCCTCAGTGCTCGCGGCGTCTGGAGGTAGACAGGACTTGCGTGATGTAGGTGATCAGGTGAGGTGCACGTGACTTCCAAAAGAAAGAGGCGCTGCAATTGGAATTGGTCCAATCGCACCAACTAGCTGTCACTAGTCACTTCTAAGGACTCCGAGGATACTCATAGAAGACTTCATATCCCCTACTTATAGACTATTTAACAGCAACCTAGTCAACCAGGGGAAAGGTAACATTCATCTAACATCAATAGCCTCTAGAGCAGTGTTTCTCAACTCCAGTCCTCAGGACCCACCAACAGGTCATGTTTTCAGGATTTCCTTAGTATTGCACAGGTGATAATTTTATCACCTGCTCAAGCATTAATTCCATCACCTTTACAATACTAAGGAAGTCCTCTAAACATGACCTGTTGGTGGGTCCTGAGTAGTGTTGAGCGATACGATACTGCAAATATCGGGTATCGGCCGATATTAGCTCTATCGGCCTTTCGATAATTTGTTTCGATATTTTCGTCTTATCGAATACCGGAATCGGATTTGTCACTGTCACTGTGAGTGTCCGTCGGTAGGGTCTGTCAGGAGTCAGCGGCACTTACCTGGCAGAAGATCTCCGGCGGTCACGTCCTGGACTGCTTGATGGCCGCCATTATCTTCTCCCTGGCGGTCACATGCAGTTTTTCGCGATAACTGCAGTGACTGCAGGGTAATCCAGGCCGTAAACCAGTCCGATGACGTCACCGCCGGGGAAGCAGGTAATCAGCTGTGCTGCGCCGGGATGACAGGCTCTGCCTGTCATTCTGATGTAGCAGAGCTGGATCGTCGTGGGACACTCGTTACTATGGACTGCGTCGGTCAGGTGGTATACTTTTTTTTTTTTTTTTTCATTTTTTTACAGGAGATCGATGGCGTCGCAGGATGAGACTGTAATAAAAGTAATGAAAACTGTGTTTTGTTTTTTTTTATTAAATTAAAAAACTTTTTTATGAACATTCACCCGTCCGGGTACATAAACAATTTAACTATTTACATACAGGGACCCTGTCCGGGTTATTTATAATTCTTTGGCAGGGGTGTTCCAGGTACCACCTGGTACTCTTCTGATGCTTGCCAAACATCCGAGGCACCAAGGACCACCAGGACCTGATGACGTCGTGTGGCCTGTACAGTCAAGTCGTGACCCGCTATCTGGGTCTGTGTGGCCACCTCTTTCATCTCCCTCCGGGTCTGGAACCCTATGTCCCGGACTGAACGAACCCCAGGGGGCCTAACAGGCGCCGGGTACGGGCCAGCTATACTTATCATGTCCATAGCTGGGGCTGCTGAGGAGACCACTGAGGGAGGCTGGGGAGATTTACGGCGTGGGGTGGGCACTTTTGCAGAGGCCTGGATGTGGGAGGCTGAAGGCTCCGAGGGTCTCACAGGTTCCTGACACTCTGGGGAGTAGGGGTCGCACCTGGTAACATTTAGGGCGTACCATCCATTGTAACCCCAGTGTCGGGTGTAAGTCACCAAGTCTCCTGGCAACAGGTCCCTCCCCGGGTGTCCTTCTGGGAGGTGAGCCTCCACGTCCCGCCGGTTCACAAAAACTTCTAAATAAAGTCCAGGCTCCTGGATGAAGCCCCAACCACCTTTCAATTTAAAGCTCCGTACTGCACCCTTACGCCGCGGCTCCCACAGGGTTCCTTTATCTTTTCTCATCCGGTCCTTATCTGCCCGGTCCTTCTCCAGCTGACGTTGGTGAAGCTTTTGGGTTTCTCGCTGCTCCCTTTGTCGCTCTGCTTCCCGCTCCCAATGTTTCTACTCTTCCTCCTGACGCCGGTTGAAATTCTCCTCCACCAGCAGCTCCATGTCTCCACCATCAAACTGCAGCTTACAGTGTCCGGTTTGCGGCAGCTCTCCTGGCGCCCCCCAGTCCTGGCGGCGCTCACCTGCGGAGGAAGCAGCCGGCTCTGGAACAGATGACAGTCGGGGCTCCGGTACAGGCAGGTAGACCTCTGGTGCCTGCGCGGCCTCCTCCATGAGGACGGGTGTCGCTTCTTCTGTCTCAGCGACGGGGGCAGACAGCGGGATCTGGGGTGCTGCCGGTGCAGAGTTTTTTGCAGGAACGGGTGCCTCCACTGCGACAACGTCAACCGGATCACATTGCAAGGGCTCCTCTACTAGAACGGGTGCCTCACCTTCCGGTACAGACACTTCAGGTAAGAGGGATTGGCGCCGCTCCAAGTTTATTTTTAGGGCACGCCAGCTGGCTTCCATCCTGGCGACCTCCTCCCGGTGCCGGGCCAGGCCTCTTAGGGTATCCTCCGCTTCTTGCAGCGTAGGAGGGTTTCCAGGCCGGGTGCCCAACGGTGGTTCCGTGGCGATCGGGTCGCTTCCGTGGGGGGAGAGCTCTGACTGCTCCATCCCTTCACACTTCTGCTTGTGTCCATTAGCCATCTCTGCCAAGTCACATGTGTCATTAGCATCTGGAGAGGGCCCCTCTTTTGTAGGGAGGCGGGACCTTCGTGTTAGTTTCCGCACACTGAGGAGGATGAGGAGGCGGAACTGAAGAGCTGTGGGGCACGATGTTACATTGCAGTACCATTTACAGTGGTCGGCCATCGTTTTCGCGCCACTGAGTGACACCCACGAAGAGCACGCCCTTCTTCTTCACCAGTGCCTCGTCGTGACGCAGATATGGCTGAAAAATGGCAAATACATTCTCTGATGATTTTAGCAATTCTCAAGCACAAAACCAGTTCAATTCAGGCACACAGGACTTGCTTATAGCGAGCTACAGAATCCTGTTCGTGACGCCCAAGTTGAGTCGCACAGAGCCAGAGGTTTTGGGGGTACTCGGCACCGAGCCCGTCGACTTCTATGGGGTAAGTCACGGCTTTACCCGGCAATTGAATCAGAGTCTATTTTACTATGTAGAAGTGTATAAACTATAAATATATGTATATTATATGTCACAATGACATGTATATATATATATATATATATATGTATTCTATGTGTGTATATTTTGTGTTTACAACGAAAGAAAGGGTTTTTTTTGTTGCGATATTTTGTTCCCATAGACTTACATGGGACTTCTGGTATCATAATCGGATATCGACGATATTTAGTGATATCGGCGATACCATTTCGATACGATATTTTTAGATATCGAGCAGTATCGCTCAACACTAGTCCTGAGGACTGGAGTTGAGAAACACTGCTCTAGAGTCTGTTGTGAATCTTTGGTTACAGTGACCTTCACGCTGTTTATTACGCAAGCAACTTTTAGGTATTAACATAAATCTGAGCTGGTCATGATCCTATCTTAGACAATAATTGTGTATCACAGCAGTTTCCAGTTGAGTACTTTCTAGTGGTTGGTTCCCACTGTACCTCATTTTCTTCCTACCCTTTAATAGCTTTTTAGCGACATAGTCACATTACTGAGCTACCTGACCTTTCTCATTCCTCTCCAAGGAAGGTATTCATAGCGCAATATTATTGGTATTTTTATTAGTGATTTCTTCACTTTTGAAATCCTAGTGGTGTTGTCCTATTTGCAGCTGAATCCTTCCTCATTATGCTAGCGCTTCTAACTACCTGCTTTGAGATTAAGTATTTGCCAGCTTGAAGAAACAACCTTCAAATGTTCCAGGAATGTAAACGTTAACTACAGAACCAGTGGCAGAAACAGAAAAAAACCCAGATACCTAATATTTCACTAATATTTATTTGGGAAACTGCCCAAGTTGTCATGGAGTTGGATGTAATATCATATGTGTCAGCACCAGGGGATAAAATTATGAGTTCTATTAAAATCCTGGAGGAAAGATAGTGTGTCTCCGAGGAGAAGCCATCTAAAATTGGAGAGAACAAATGATTTATCCAACTTAAATATGATTCTTAATGAAAAGTCATCCTGCTTCTGTTTAAATAAATGAAATTTCTTAAATGAGTCCATATCATTATAATTCTATCAGCAATACAGACATCATCTGCAAAACAAATTACAATTTCAACAGTGTATTTCTGTGCAAATATATATATATATATATATATATATATATATATATATATAGTAAGTTTAAAATAGAAAAGGGGAAATGTGAAATGAAAAAGCATTTAAGTGTACTCCATCGTTCCTCCAAAACTCCCCTTCCATCAGATCAAAAACTGCATGGCGTACTGCTACTCCCCCGTGCCGCTCCACAAATTGGGATACTTCTTTGTTTACTTTAATACGTGCTTTGTTGATTTTCTGTAATGATCTGGCTCCGCGCCAATATTTTCGGGGTACTATGTTGGACCACACTAGCTTTATACTCGGGAACCTTCCCCACAGCCTCCCCAAGTCCGACTTAATGTCGCAAATCAATCGCTTTCCCGGGCGTACTGCCAAATAATTACCTCCTACATGTAAAACCAATATGTCGGGGGCCTTATGACGCAGAACTGCTGCCTGAAACTCCCTGATTACCCCGCCCCAGGTTAAACCCCTAAACCCTAGCCACTTTAACTACCACTATGTCCCTTTTGAAACCCAACTGTCTCCCGTCCGTCCTTCTATCCGCTCATAGCGCTCCCCCAGTGAACGTACGAATGACCCAAGATCCATACTAGTCGCGGCGTGTGCTCTGTAAAAAACAAAGAAAAGTTAATGTTTGCTTAAATCATTGAAGCTTTAGTCATCTCATCTCTGAGGGGTCGTACATAGGACTGGTACCGTTGTGACTGCCACCGACCAATTCTCATTATGGTCTCTGAACTTAAACCTCCTACCGCTACCTCAGTAGCAGCCCCGATTCTAAACTAATGGCTTCCATAACTGCGATGTTCCAAACCCTGCCCCTCTAAGAATTTATGAAACACCTTAATAAATTGATATTTTGATAAGAAGGATCCATCCTCATGACATAACAGTGGTCCCCCTTGACAAGGTCTGAAGGCCACAAAGTTTGTAAAACAACGCCACGGGCACATGATGGAACTCTGTACCTTGGCTAACATTACCTTCTTTCCCTTTGCCATTTGGTCAGTTTTAGACCTTCTAATCCAAAATTCTAGCCCCCTTTGTGTAGCTATAATATCGCTGGCTAGAAGGCCCCCAACCTTAGCTTTCCCAGGCGCTACCAATTCTCCAATCCTCATGGCCCCAAAAAATGCTAATGAGAAGGCTAACCTGAACAACCCTATCTCAAGGCCGACCTGCAAATCCTCTGCAACTGCTGACGTAGTTTTTACAGTTTTCCGAAGGACACTGGTCTTCTCTGGTCAATTTGGCTTTTACCTTTACGAAACCCCTAAGCGCCTGCGTAACCAAAAAATTCTTTGTCACATCAGTCATATTCCTCAATTTGAAACCAAAGGCTAACCCGCTAACCAGTTGATTTATTTTTGCCGTTGACCATTTGCTATCGGCTGCTTGTTTAATTCCCATTAGCAATACCCCTATCTGCTCTTCCTCCGTTAAGTGGTCCCTATCGCAGCCTACCCATTTTTCCCAGAGCAGCCAAGCACGTTGATAGGCTGCCCAGGTGCTACCTGCCAACGATTACCTGATTAGTGGTTGGACAGCCCTGCGACCACGTTCCAGAGCTGTGGAGGACAGGGTAAGCCCTTTTCTTCTGCCTCCGCGGCCAGTGCCCGGAACCGATCCCACTGAACACGAGAAAGTGCATCCGCAATTGAGTTAGATTCGCCCAGTACATGTGATGCGGTGAAATAAGCATTGATGTATAGGCATTTCAGAACCAGCTGACGTAAAACTCTGATGACTGGGGGGGGAAGAAGTGGAAATATTATTGATTGCCATTACCACCCCCATGTTGTCACACTTAAAGCGAACCCTACTGTTCTTCAGTCCCTCCCCCACAAAGACACCGCGACTAAGATAGGGAAAATTTCCAGTAGCGCTATGTTCTTTACCAACCCCTTGCGGACCCAACTCTCCGGCCATCTTTCTGCGCACCATTGTCCCTGGTAATATGCTCCAAAACCTGAGCTGCTGAGCAGCCTTTGACTCTACGGATGCACCAAAAACCGCGCAAGATAACGAACAGCCCATGGGCAAAGACCTGTCCACAAAGTATTCCCCTCCCAATAGCAGCTGAGCAGCCTTTGACTCTACGGATGCACCAGCAACAGCCGAAAGGCTGATTCCACGTCCGTTTTTCCCATTAAATCCCCTTTTCCACATCTCCTAACCCACTTCAACGCGTCGTCAAAGGATGCATATACTACCGAGCACAAGCCAGGATCAATACCATCGTTCACAGATTTGCCGCTTGGATAGGACAGGTGGTGAATCATGCGGAACTTATTAGTCTCCTTTTTTGGAACAATACCCAGCGGTGAGATTACCAAATTTGGGACGGGCGGGGAATTAAAAGGACCTGCCATTCGGCCTAGCAGCACCTCTTTTTTTAATTTCTCCTTCACCACCTCGGGGTGCTGATAAGCCGAACGTAAATTTTTTACACCATGTTGTATATGGAATGTAGGGGAAGGGATTCTAAAACCGTCTCTGAAGCCCTGGATCAGTAATGCGACCTTGGTCTTATCTGGATACTTATTTAAGTAAGGGAGCAATGCGTGCAGATTGACCATGCCCGTTTCTTCCTGACCTGCCACTATTTCTTCGGAAACATTTGTTGGCCCCATGTGTGGCACTGCTGCACAGTGAGCAAACGTGTCTGAACTTGCAATTGTTGGGGTTAAATCTGCAGTGGCTATCGTTAAACGACCAACACACTTCCCCTTTTTGTACACTCCCTCATGCCAAGTTCCCTGCGCTGTTTCCTGTCTGGCCGGCGTTACCAGCCCAACCCTGAAAGGGGGTAAAATGTCTGTTATTATTAGGGCCCATACACTTCAACTAGAGAGCAATATCCTTTTGGTCCCATCTCATTGATGGGAGCTTTCCGATGTCTGAACTGCTCATCATATCGCAACCACCCTTGTCTGCCCCTGCTCTGTAGGCTTTCCCAATGGAGTCCATATAGCAGAACATTTGCGAGCTGTCTTGCGATGCCTTTTCCCCTATGACGCTAGCCAGTATCACAAAAGCCTGCCACCAGTTTTAAAACATCTGTGGTACTGCCTGAGCTCGACTCCATTCTTCATCATTCTTTTCCCCACCCCCTCTTCCAAATCTAGGCAAACCTGACCTGTCCATTGGTAACAATGAAAATATCTCAATGTACTCATTTTTCCAAATCTTTTCTTTCATCTCCTGTTTAAGGTGACCGCCGAAGGGGGGATTAAAGCAAATGTATACTGCCCCCTGTGCCCTGTCGTCTACCTGACCATTCTCTGATTTCCCCACTGCTAATGTTTCCGGCACCACCCTTTCACTTACACCTGCGTTCCCCCCTTGCCCAGCGCCGGGAGTGGTCCAGGCAGCTAAAGGACTTGTCCCTGACCCTTCAAAGTGTTCTAACCCAACCTTAAGACTTGTTAGAAGGGCTATCAACTTTCTGCTGGGGGAGTCAGTGTGAGATGTCGAGGTTTTTTTGCACTACCACCGATGTTTGTGGGGGTCCCTGTCTAACCTCTCTCCCCCGCACAATGTCATTCAGTAAGGACGAACATAGTATAGACTCATAATTACCGGGCCGTGTGGGAGATAAACTCCCTCCGGCCACTGCAGTTCCAGAATCCACGGTGTCCTCCTCGTCGTCGTGCTGGTGCCAGGCGCCGTCCGTGTCGGGTGCTTCAAAGGCCCTATCAGGCTGCTCGTATCCTGGTGATGATGCTGCTCCTCTTCCCCGCCACTGCCCCTTTCCCTGGTGGAGGCCCGGCTCCGTCTAAACCCTCCCTGATGATGCCTCCTCCCTTTCCCCCCGGAGCATGCATGGGGCACGAGCTCCAAATTGGCGCCCCCCCTTGGCTGAGTACTATTATGGCCCTCCCTATGATTTACCGGGGTAACAAATGCGGGGCCTCTGGCCCGGTGCTGGCCCCTCGCCGACTCCATAGTTGCCCCCTCTATAGCAGGTGAGGGGCTCCTAGCTCGACGCTGCCCCTGCACAGGCATTTCCACAGACAGCCTTTCAGGGGGCCTTGTCCTTCTTTTGGGCCTGCCTGCGGTGTTGTTCAATACAGGCCCCTCATAAGACAGCCCCTTTTGTTTGAATCTTTTCAGCAAGCACCGCGCTGGACGACCTGCCCTCCGAGGTCCTCACTAAAGGACCCCAGAAACAAGATGGCGGCGCCCGTGAGACACTGTACGGCCGTGCAAAGACTCTGGCCGGCTGGGCTGCTTGGTGGTCACTGGTTTGCCCCCCTGCTTCCCTCTGGGCGCCGGAGCATGCAGCATCCAGCGCTATGCTTTCTCCTGTGCTCTGCTCTCCCCGCCCCTGTGCAGGACTTTTTGAAAGTGGCACCACCGCCGCCCGTCTCCTGCTCTGCCCTGCTGCCGACCGCCTCCTGGCTGAGCGTGGGGACTTGCCGTGGCCCCCTACGCTACCCCTGATGATACCTCTTATGTCCTCCAGCCATCCCGGAGGGTGCCGGCTTGACGCCGCCTGGAGGTCCTGGAACAGCGCCTTCATCCTGGTAAGAAGGGGGGTAGCGCCTGGGGCCGGGGGGTACCTTTGTGCTGGCTGTGGCTGTGGACCTAAGGGAATTTCTTCCTCCTTGTAAGGGCAGCTGAGGACAAAGAGGTTAAACGCCCTTTGCCCTTGCCTTTTGCCCTCCATGACCCCACCTCCCTAGGTCATTTCCACCCTAAGCCCCCTGTCCCTTTATTCAGTCGTCCCATCCTAAACCCACCCCCCTTGCAGTCTTATCGTCCCTCCCTCCCACTGTCATGTCAGCCTCCCCCCTATCACTCCGTTTTCGTGTCCGGCTGATACTTTACCCTGCGCCATCTGTGTTACTTGGAGATCGCCATTAAACAGTGATTACACCTTGATTAAAACATCATTATCTCTGTGTAATCATGTAATGGGCACCATGGCCAATAGTCACATCTGTGCCCACCATGCTACAGAAAAAGCGGGATCCTGGCCAGGTGTGTGTGATTTTACCTTAGCGATATGCCACTGTAGACCACATGATGCCGCTTGAGTTGGCGGACCAATACCAACAAATTAGGGATGATTGAGAGATGCCAGAGTATATAAATAAACTTTTCTTTACTGAATGAATTGATGAAAAACATACATCAGATAGCATGCACAATACTTTTAGGCTGGTTTCACATTTGTGTATCAGTGCGCAGCGTTTGATCCGCATAGATCCGCATGCGTCATGCGTACATATCTTTAACATGGTGTACGCAGTGACAAGCGTTTGCATGCATTCGCATTCGTTTGCGTATGCATGTGTCGTCTCGCGGTGTGCGGCCGTGTCCGGCGAACGCAACATGTTGTGTTTTTTTAAAGCATCAAAAATCCATCAAATATGAGCAGTCATGCAGATGAGTGTGTAAAAACACACATTACTGTCTATGGGAACGCATTGGTACGCAAGGACATGCGCATGGATACGTTTGAAAAACATGCGGACTTCAGACTGCGCATGTACAGGAACTGAATACAGCACCTGGAAATATTGAATGCATGAACATAAACAACGTAAACGCATGCAAACACATGCACATGCAGTGTTTTTTTTGCATCATGTGTAAGCTGATGTGGATAAAAATGCTGCGTTTGCATGCGTTTTGGCATGCATTTGCGCATGCAGATGATATGCAGAGCACACAAACGCTAATGTGATCTTAGCCTTAGAATAAATCTTCTGAACAATCCAGAATCAGGAACTTCACGGTTACAGGTGGCGGTATATTTAATTACAAGTTACAGTCACCAAACAGATAACAATGGGAACCTCCAACTTCCCTATAGTAGGCCGAACACCCTGAGGTGTGTCACTATGACTTCTTACAACTATTCTCAACTTCCGTTTGATGTGAGCCCCTTGGTGTGCCTCTGCATTGTCAATTCCCCATAAGAGAACTTTTCTATGACCCTCAGGTCTGGCAAATCTTCAACTTCTTATCTAGTAGAGATAATGATTTTTATAGGCTCCCACTTGCTTGAGATAAGGATCCTTCTGCAACTTGATACCTGTTCACTCTTAGGGCCCCGTCACATATAGCGACTCACCAGCGATCCCAACAACGATATAAACTTGTCAGGATTGCTGGTGTGTCGCTACATGATCGCTGATGAGCTGCCAAACAGGCAGCTCAGGCAGCGATCAGGACAGCGACACTGCGGGTAACAAGCGATGCACGTCGGTTAGTTACTCACAGTGTACGTTAGATACCAGTGCGCTGGTGCAGGGAGCTGGTAACCAAGGTAAACATCGGGTTTCCAAGCGCCGCCCGGCACCTGGAAACCCGATGTGTACATTGGTTACCAGCTCCAGCTCACTGATCACTGGTCTCCTGCCTGTCACATGCAGCGATGCGTACTGGCCAGCGGGAGACCAACGATCAAAAAAATGTCTAGGACATTCATCAACGACCAGCGATACCCAGCAGGGGGCTGGTCATCGCTGAGTGTCACACATAGCGAGATCGCTGGGGAGATCGCTGGGGAGATCGCTGTTCGTCACAAAACTTGTGACTCAGCAGCGATCTCGCTAGCAATCTCGCTATGTGAGACGGGGGCTTTAGAACTTCCTGTCAGAATATGGCCTGGCTTTATCACATACTACACCCTTTCAATGCAGGTCTGAGAACAATAGGACTATATGTCCTTCCCTTTTCAATATTTTCCACCAACTGCCTCACAAACAGGAACCTAGCTCCTTTTACTCACATATACCCCCACACCATGGGCTGACCCTAATAGTTAACCTTGTTCACTGGCTAACTAAGTGCTGCAGGCCCCATACTATAAAAAATATCATATAAAAATGGCACTTCATTATGTTACAATGAGAGTTGGAAGGGACATCAATTGTCATCATGTCCAACCCCATCTCAGACTGATGTCTGTTCAGTTTCTGTTTGAAGACTTCCAGTGAAGAACTCACCACCTTTTGTGGTAGCTTGGTTCAATCACTGATCACCTTCACTGTCAAAAGTTTTTGCTAATATCTAATCTGCATCTTCTCCCTTTCAGTTTCTTCCATTGCTTCTCGTGTTTCCATGTGCAAATGAGAATAATGATGATCCCTCCACACTGTGACATCCCTTCAGATATTTGTAGACAGCTATTAAGTAACCTCTTAACCTTCCTTTTTGCAAGCTAAACATTCTCAAATCTTTTAACCATTCCTTGTAGGGCATGGCTCGCAGTCCGCTCACCATCTTGGTAGTTCTTCTCTGAACTTGCTCCAGTTTTTCAATGTCTTCTTTACAATGTGTTTCCCAAAACTGGACACAGTATTCCAGATTAAGCCTGACCAAGGAAGAGTAGTGGGGGATAATGACCTCACGTGATCTAGACTCTATGTTTCTCTTAATACATCTTAGAACTGTGTTTGCCTTTTTTGCTGCTGCATCACACTGTTGAATCATGTGCAGTCTGTGATCTACTAGTATACCCAATAATTTTTCACATGTACTGTTGCTTTGTTCTATTCCTCCCATTCTGTAGATGTATATTTTTATTTTTCTTCCCAAATGTAGAATCTCAGAGAGCATTTCTCTCTGTTAAATACCATTCTATTAGTCACAAGTAAACTTCTTTATAGTGGTACAAACTTCTGTATCGTGGTAAAAAGTTTATAGTGGTTAATAGTGTTGAGCGATACTGCTCGATATCTAAAAATATCGGATCGGAATGGTATCGCCGATATCACTAAATATCGGCGATATCCGATTCCGATACCGGAAGTCCCATGTAAGTCTATGGGAACAAAATATCGCAACTAAAAAAACACTTTCTTTCCTTGTAAACACAAAATATACACACTTAGAATACATATATATATATATATACATGTCATTGTGACATATATATATACATATATTTATAGTTTATTCACTTCTACATAGTAAAATAGCCTCTGATTCAATTGCCGGGTAAAGCCGGCATTTGTGAAAAGACAGAAGCACCCGAGGGTCCAGTCGCCACAGAGATGTTGCATCGCACCCAGCGAACAGGATTCAGAAGCTCGCTTTAAGCGAGTCCTGTGTGCCTTAATTGAACTGTTTTTTTGCTTGAGAATTGCAAAAATCATCATAGACTGTATTTGCCATTTTTCCGTCATATCTGCGCCACGAGGCACAGGTGAAGAATAAGGGCGTGCTCTCGTGGGCGTACACTCACTCCGTGGCGCGAAAACGATGTCCGCACACTCTAAATGTTACTGCAATGTAAGATCGTGCCCCACAGCTCTGGAGTTCCGCCTCCTCATCCTCCTCAGTGGGCGTAAACGAACGCGAAGGTCCCGCCTCCCTATAAAAGATGTCGCCTCTCCTGATGCTAATAACACATGTGACTTTGCTGAGATGGCGAATGGACGTGAGCAGAAGTGGGAAGGGATGGAGGAGTCAGAGCTCTCCCCCCACGGAAGCGACCCGATCGCCACGGAGCCACCGTTTGGCACCCGGCCTGGAAACCCTCCTACGCTGGAAGAAGCGGAGGATACCCTGAGAGACCTGGCCCGGCACCGGGAGGAGGTCGCCAGGATGGAAGCGAGCTGGCGGGCCCTAAAACTACAATTGGAGCGGCGCCAATCCCTCTTACCCCCTGAAGTGTCTGTACCGGAAGGTGAGGCACCCGTTCCAGTAGAGGAGGCCGTGCGGGCATCCCAGCCCTTGCAATCTGAACCGGTTGCCAGTATCTCAGTGGAGGCACCCGTTCCAGTACAGGAGGCCGTGCGGGCATCCCAGCCCTTGCAATCTGAACCGGTTGCCAGTATCTCAGTGGAGGCACCCGTTCCAGTACAGGAGGCCGTGCAGGCATCCCAGCCCTTGCAATCTGAACCGGTTGCCAGTATCTCAGTGGAGGCACCCGTTCCAGTACAGGAGGCCGTGCTGGCATCCCAGCCCTTGCAATCTGAACCGGTTGCCAGTATCACAGTGGAGGCACCCGTTCCTGCAGAAAACGCCGCACCAGCACCCCAGATCCCGCTGTCTTCCCCCGTCGCTGAGGCAGAAGAAGCGACACCCGTCCTCATGGAGGAGGCCGCGCAGGCACCAGAGCTCTACCTGCCTGTACCGGAGTCCCGACCGTCATCTGTTCCAGAGCCGGCTGCTTCCGCCACAGGTGAGCGCCGCCAGGACTGGCGGGCGCCAGGAGAGCTGCCGAAAACCGGACATCGTAAGTTGGCGTTTGATGGTGGAGACATGGAGATGCTGGTGGAGGAGAATTACAACCGGCGTCAGGAGGAAGAGTGGAGACGTCGGGAGCGGGAAGCAGAGCGACAAAGGGAGCAGCGAGAATCCCAAAACCTTCGGCAACGTCACCTGGAGAAGGACCTGGCAGAGAAGGCACGTATGAGAAAGGATAAAAGTACGGTGAGGGAGCCGCGGCGTAAGGGTGCAGTATGGAACTTTAAGTTAAAAGGTGGTTGGGGCTTCATCCAGGAGCCTGGACTTTATTTAGAAGTTTTTGTAACCCGGCGGGACGTGGAGGCTCACCTCCCAGAAGGACACCCGGGGAGGGACCTGTTGCCAGGAGACTTGGTGACTTACACCCGACACTGGGGTTACAATCCATGGTACGCCCTAAATGTTACCAGGTGTGACCCCTACTCCCCAGAGTGTCAGGAAACTGACAGACCCTACGAGCCTTCAGCTTCCCCCAACCAGGCCTCTGCACAAGTGCCCACCCCACGCCGTAAATCTCCCCAGCCTCCCTCAGTGGTCTCCTCAGCAGCCCCAGCTATGGACATGATAAGTATAGCTGGCCCGTACCCGGCGCCTGTTAGGCCCCCTGGGGTTCGTTCAGTCCGGGACATAGGGGTCCAGACCCGGAGGGAGATGAAAGAGGTGGCCACACAGACCCAGATAGCAGGTCACGACGTCACTGTACAGGCCACACGACGTCATCAGGTCTGGGTGGACCTTCCTGTCATGGATGTTTGGCAAGCTCCAGAAGAGTACCAGGTGGTACCTGGAAGAGGCCAGCCAAAGAAGTCTAAATAACCCGGACAGGGTCTCTGTATGTAAATAGTTAAATTATTGATGTACCCGGACGGGTGAATGTTCATAAAAAGAAGTTTATTGTTGCCTTAATATACCCAGGTTGGGTAATGGTTTGATGTACCCGGACGGGTGAATGTTCAGAAGAACAAGTTTATTGTTGCCTTAATATACCCAGGTTGGGTAATGGTGTTTCACTGTAATGAAAATGTTGAACTTTGAAGCCATGAACTGTACTGGCTCACAAACTTTTCTGTAAATAGTTGGCACTTCGGTGCTCCATCTTGGTTTTACAAAAAACTTTACTGTGCACTATTTTCAACGACCTCAGAAACTAAAAACCCGTTTGGTGTGGCCGAAAGTAAGGTCTGCTCAAGGAAAGTCTTGCAGCCCACCCAAGACCACAGTTGGAGGTTTGGAGCGGGTCCTCCACAAGCACAAGTAAAGGACACTGTGAAGTTACCCCGGTGGGGGTAGTCCTAAGAAGTCTCCACGAACTTCGGCACTAATGCTATTTGCACTTTTGTTGAATATGTATTTATTAACACACATGTATAACACATATCAAGGGTATGAACAGTAACAAAACATGTCACATAATATAAGCCATTTGCACTTTTGTAATGTTATTATTAAAAATTGTATTATGCAACGTTTAACTTGAAGTGTTTCCTGCTTTCTTACTACGTCGCATAGTCCACTCTGCTACATCACTTTGCACCATTGCTCTATCTCACATCTATCTGCCCTGGAAGGATAGCGTGTTACCTGTAGAAGACTTTTCACCTACCTGCACTACACCATCCCTTCCAGAGGACCTGCACAGCAGCGCTGGACACCCTGACCAGGTACTACAGGTGGCGTCACGACAAACTACACGAACATTCTATCATCCCCTGGAAATATCCCACATTCCAGTGATCGCCCAGGTCACGGACCGAGCTGTGCTACTCGTGACATCCCCCATAGAAGTCGACGTGATCGGTGCCGAGTACCCCCAAAACCCCTGTCTCTGTGCGACTCAACTTCCCTCACTGTGCTGGCACTTTACATTTACAAATGCCTCTGGGTTTTTTTTTTTGGGGGGGTGGGGAACATTCAGACTTTTGCTATGGGGCCCCATGATTTATATGTACGCCCCTGCTGCTGAGGCATGGTATTTAAGGCTGTTAAGGAGCCAACATACATGGACCTTGCCAGCAGCGTCGGACTGGAGTACCTTGGGCCCACCAGAGAAAATATATTCTTGCGGCCCAACATCATACTTCCCAACCTTTGAATAAGGGAAAGAGGGACAAAGGCTGTGGCACGCTGTGCATGCTGCAGAAAATTTTAGGCCATGCCACGTTGCACCACAGACTGTCCAGGAGTTGGTGGATGCTTTAGTCCAGGTGTGGGAGGAGATCCCTCACAAGACCATCCGTCGCGCTCATCAGGAGCATGGCCAGAAGTTGTAGGGAGGTCATACAGCATACCTCCCAAATTTGGAAGACAGGAAAGAGGATTAAAGGCTGTGGCGCGTGTTGCGCGCCGCTGAAAATTTTAGGCCACGCCCCGACAACACCCATTTCACAGCTAATCACACCCATATCCTCGCCCCAAGCGTAACCATTTAGCACTGCTGATCACACTGACTGGTAATGAGGGCACAGTGGCTGGTACTGAGGAAAAGAAAGAAAGAGCAGCGAGAGAGAAAGAACAAACAGAGAAAGAAAGAGAGGAAAGAAAGAAAAGAGAGAGAGAAAGAACAGAGAGAAAAAAGAACAGAGAGCGAGAAGGAAAGAACAGAGAGCGAGAAAGAAAGACTAGAGAGAGAGCCATAGGCGTAGCTAGGGTTTTGGTTTAGTGGGGCAAAACTTCTGAGTGGGCCCATCATCAGAGAACCTCAGCAAATGACCGCGCTGTTGGCCAAAATAATCTATATATAAAAAGACCAATATTGATATTACCGCCATATGGTCTGTGTTAAATAATACCAGTCCTACAGAACATATAGATTACAGCACAGGTACAGATAATGACTTACCGCTGATGTTCTTTCTAATGGAATTGTTCACTTTTCATGTCTTTTCCATCTGGCCCACACCGACATGACAACTTCTCCAGCCAGGACTCGACTGCACCCCCATTAAAAAAAAAATAAAAAATAAACTCACCTCCCGGCTCCTGTGCTGCTCACTGTTCTCCCTCTCAGCGTCTGACAGCGGGCGCCGGCAGGTGATGTTATTGCGCCCGCTGTAATACACTGAGAGGGGGATTATGGGAGAGAAGGAGCGCTCGCTCCTTCTCTCGCCATGCGTTCAGTTTTATCGGCTGGATGCCGATACAGCTGACCCTCCGATGACGGTGGGGGGCCCACTGCTGGCACCGGGCCCCCCCAACGCCTGTTCAGGCCCCATAGCTTCCGGGCGGCAGAGCAGGGAGAGCGATTCTCCCTGCTCTGCCGCAGAATGTAACTGTATCGTAGCTCCGGGTGGGCCCCCTCAGAGCGCGGGCCCCGGGGCCACCGCCCCCTCTGCCCCGCGACCTATCCTTTCAAATCAGGGCCCACCACGCAGGAGCTGGGGCCCACCGTAGGTTTCTCCGGTGTCCCGGTGCCTCAGTCCAACCCTGTTTGCCAGCCTGATAATACCAGGCCACAGCAGTCTGCTTATCTTTGCTGGTTAACAAAAATAGGGGATCCCCTCAAAAAAAAATTGGCATGGGGTCCACCCTATTTTTGTTAACCAGCCAGATGAAGCAGACTGCTGAGGCCTGGTTTTTCAGGCTGGTAATGAGCCAATATCCATGGACCTTGCCAGCCTGATAATACCAGGCCACAGCAGTCTGCTTAGCTTGGCTGGTTAACAAAAATAGTGGATCCCCTCGAAAAAAAAAACGGCGTAGGTGTCCCTGTTGTGAATGGGTTTGAGATGAGTTCTGAGCAGAGGCTCCCTCTGGTGGTTAGAAGCGGTACTGGTCTGTTCAGTGAAGATTGTGAGGACTGGGAATCAGGTGTTACTGACTGGTCTTATATAAGGGAGTCACCTTCCCATCAGGGTTGCCGGTGATCAATTGTTCTGGTCTGAATCCTTGATTCCAGTTTCCCTTGTAGCCTGCTGTGTCGTGTCTGCATCTCCTTCTATCAGATAAGACATTTTCTTCTTTTTGTTTCTGTGCTTGATTTTTGCATTTTGTCCTACACTTCTGTGGGGGCCTTCTGGGTCCCCTCAGGGGGCTTTTGCCCTCTCAGTTTAGTTCAGCCACTGATGTTTGTACTTTTGCTTTTTCCAGTTTTTTCAGTGGCTGCTGTTTTGATTTTGTTACACCAGAGAGCTAATTTAGGTGGTAGAGGTCGTGTGATCTCAGGTGTTTTTGAAATTAGTAGAGTTGGTGCTTTCAGGGTTTTTTTTTGGATTGCAGTAAGTACCCTTCCTATCCTTTTCTATTTAGTTAGTTTGGGCCCCAACGTTTGCTCATACTATTTTCTGTCTGTGTCAGTATTTCGTCTTGTCTAACTGCCATTACATGTTTGGGGGCTTGCTATTATCTTTGGGGTTCTGCTCCGGGGCAGATAGCTTTCCTATTTCTATCTTTAGGTGTAGTTAGTTTCTCAGGCTGTGACGAGGCGTCTAGGACCAACGTAGGAACGCTCCACGGCTGCCTCTAGTTGTGGTGGTTAGTCAGGGTACTGCAATCTCATAGATTCCAACTGCTCTGGTGTATTGCCTTTTTGCCTGCACTCCTCAGCTACCGAATCATAACAGTATCACCGGCCCAAAAAATTGAAAATTGTATGGTACTCACAGAAGGGAAAAAATATTGTGAAAGAAAAAAAAAAAAAGGTTTTCAGAGTTGTCAGAGATATTTTTCTGTTTGTTGCATTTTTTTTTTTTTCCCTTTATCTCTGGGTGCTGGGGAGATTTTTTTTTTCTCTCAATGGAGTTTGCACAGTTGTCTGGCCGTGTGGATCAGCTTGCCACTGAGGTTCGGAGTATTGCTACCTATCTTGCTAGGTTGCCTGTTGTGGAACCTAGGATTCCCATGCCAGATTTGTTTTTAGGGGATCGAGCTAAGTTTCAGAATTTCAAAAATAATTGTAAATTGTTTTTTGCCTTAAAATCTAAGTCCTCAGGAAACGCAGCGCAGCAGGTTCAAATTGTCATCTCTCTCCTGCGCGGCGATCCTCAGGATTGGGCTTTTTCCCTGACACCTGGGGATCCTGTTTTGAGTGATGTTGATGCATTTTTTCAGGCTTTGGGGTTATTGTACGATGAGCCTAATGTCACTGATCAAGCTGAAAAAGCCTTGTTGGCATTAAATCAGGGCTTGATGACGCTGAGTTATACTGTCAGAGATTCCGTAGGTGGGCAGTCCTGACCAAGTGGAATGACGACGCTTTGGCGGCCCTTTTTCGAAAGGGGCTGTCAGATAATGTAAAGGATGTTATGGTGGGATTCCCTGTCCCCTCTGGTCTCAATGATTCTATGTCATTAGCGATTCAAATTGACAGACGTTTGCGTGAGCGGAGAAGTATGCGTGGAATAGTGTTGCCTTGTGAACCTGCTTCTGAATCCATGCAGTGTGATAGAGTGGTGTCTGGGGCACAGCGCCATGAGTTTCAAAAGCGCAATGGGTTATGTTTCTACTGTGGTGATGCCTCTCATGCTATTTCAGTCTGCCCTAAGCGGGGAGGACGTTTTGCACGCTCAGTTGTCTTGGGTAGTGTTCAGACTAAGTTTTTACTAACTGTCACTCTGATATGCTCTCTATCCTCATTTTCTGCTCAGGCTTTCGTTGATTCTGGAGCAGCTATTAACCTGATGGATTATGATTTTGCTAAACGTTGTGGGTTTCCCTTGATACCCCTACAGAAGTCTATTCCCCTTCTGGGGATCGATTCTACCCCTTTGGCTGAGAATAAACCTCAGTTCTCTACTCAGGTTATAATGAGGGTTGAACCTGATCATCAAGAGTGCTGCAAATTTTTGGTTCTGTATAATCTGCATGATATTATCGTACTGGGTTTCCCTTGGTTACAGTTTCATAATCCTGTTTTGGATTGGAAATCTGTGTCTGTAACCAGTTGGGGCTGCCAATGTGTTAATACCAACACTCCTGTTTTTTCTGCCTCCCCACAGGCTCAGGATGTTCCTGACTTTTTGATTGATTTTTCTGATGTGTTTAGCGAAAGTAAATCTGCATCCTTGCCTCCCCATAGGAGCTATGACTGCGCTATTGAATTAGTGCCGGGTAGTAAATTCCCTAAAGGTCGCCTTTTTAACTTGTCTGTACCTGAACATGACGGTATGCGGTCTTATATCAAGGAGTCATTGGAGAAAGGTCATATCAGACCATCCTCTTCACCCTTAGGTGCCGGTTTTTTCTTTGTGGCCAAAAAGGATGGTTCATTAAGGCCGTGTATTGATTATCGTCTTTTGAACAATATTACTGTGAAATATCAATACCCGTTACCCTTGATTTCTGACCTGTTTTCCAGGGTGAAAAACGCTACTTGGTTTACCAAGCTTGACCTCAGGGGGGCATATAACCTTATTCGCATTAAGCACGGGGATGAATGGAAGACGGCATTCAATACCCCGGAGGGGCATTTTGAGTACCTTGTGATGCCCTTTGGGCTCACTAATGCTCCTTCTGTCTTCCAGTCCTTCATGAATGACATTTTCAGAGATTTTGTGGATAAATTTCTGATTGTTTATTTGGATGATATCTTGATTTTTTCCAATGACTGGGACTCTCATGTGAAACATGTTCGAACTGTATTCCAGATTTTGAGAGAGAATGCTCTGTATGTGAAGGGATCAAAGTGTATTTTTGGCGTACAGAGGATCTCATTTCTGGGATTCATTTTGTCCCCATCTGTTATTGAAATGGACCCGGTCAAGGTTCAGGCCATCTGTGATTGGGTCCAACCTACTTCATTAAAGGCTCTTCAAAGATTTTTGGGTTTTGCCAATTTTTATCGTAAATTTATTGGTAATTTCTCGGTTATTGTTAAACCATTAACTGATTTGACCAAAAAGGGTTCTGATGTGGTGAATTGGCCTCCTGAGGCAGTCTCTGCATTTCAGGAACTTAAGCAGAGATTCACTTCTGCTCCTGTTCTACGGCAGCCTGATGTTTCTCTGCCATTTCAGGTGGAGGTTGATGCCTCTGAAATTGGGGCAGGTGCCGTTTTGTCCCAAAAAGATCCAGAGACCTCTAAAAGTAACCCTTGTGCCTTTTTCTCTCGAAAATTTTCTCCTACTGAACGTAATTATGACGTGGGTAATCGGGAGTTATTGGCCATGAAGTGGGCTTTTGAAGAGTGGAGACATTGGCTGGAGGGAGCCAAACATCGGGTGGTGGTCCTTACGGACCATAAGAATCTGGTTTATCTGGAATCTGCCAAGCGACTCAATCCTAGACAGGCCAGGTGGGCCTTGTTTTTCACACGTTTTAATTTTGTGGTTTCCTTTCTTCCTGGCACTAAGAATGTTAAGGCGGATGCTGTTGTGAATGGGTTTGAGATGAGTTCTGAGCAGAGGCTCCCTCTGGTGGTTACAAGCGGTGCTAGTGAAGATTGTGAGGACTGGGAATCAGGTGTTACTGACTGGTCTTATATAAGGGAGTCATTTTCCCATCAGGGTTGCCGGTGATCAATTGTTCTGGTCTGAATCCTTCATTCCAGTTTCCCTTGTGGCCTGCTGTGTCGTGTCTGCATCTCCTGCTTACAGATAAGACTTTTGCTTCTTTTGTGTTTTTGCTATATTTTTGCATTTTGTCCTGCACTTCTTTGGGGGCCTTCAGGGTCCCCTCCGGGGGCTTCTGCCCTCTCAGTTTAGTTCAGCCACTGAGTTTTGTTCTTTTGCTTTTTTCAGTTTTTTCAGTGGCTGCTGTTTTGATTTTGTTACACCAGAGAACTAATTTAGGTGGTAGAGGTCGTGTGATCTCAGGTGATTTTGAAATTAGTAGAGTTGGTGCTTTTCAGGGTTTTCTGGGATTGCAGTAAGTACCCTTCCTATCCTTTTCTATTTAGATAGTTTGGGCCCCAGCGTTTGCTCATACTATTTTCTTTCTGTGTCTGTATTTCCTCTTGTCTAACCGCCATTACATGTTTGGGGGCTTTCTATTATCTTTGGGGTTCTGCTCCGGGGCAGATAGCTTTCCTATTTCTATCTTTAGGTGTAGTTAGTTTCTCAGGCTGTGACGAGGCGTCTAGGACCAACGTAGGAACGCTCCACGGCTGCCTCTAGTTGTGGTGGTTAGTCAGGGTACTGCAATCTCATAGATTCCAACTGCTCTGGTGTATTGCCTTTTTGCCTGCACTCCTCAGCTACCAAATCATAACAGTATCACCGGCCCAAAAAATTGAAAATTGTATGGTACTCACAGAAGGGAAAAAATATTGTGAAAGAAAAAAAAAAAAGGTTTTCAGAGTTGTCAGAAATATTTTTCTGTTTGTTGCATTTTTTTTTTTTTTTCCCTCTGTATCTCTGGGTGCTGGGGAGGATTTTTTTTTTCTCTCAATGGAGTTTGCACAGTTGTCTGGCCGTGTGGATCAGCTTGCCACTGAAGTTCGGAGTATTGCAACCTATCTTGCTAGGTTGCCTGTTGTGGAACCTAGGATTCCCATGCCAGATTTGTTTTTAGGGGATCGAGCTAAGTTTCTGAATTTCAAAAATAACTGTAAATTGTTTTTGCCTTAAAATCTAAAGGGTATGCACACTAAACAATATCGCTAACGGATCGCTAAAAAACTCATATTAGCGATCCGTTAGCGATATTGTTCAGTGCGGCAGCTTCCAGCGACGAGCTTCCTGCTGTGATCTCGCTCGTCGCTGGAATCGCTCCGGACCCTATTTTCTCGTCGGCGCTCCGCTGGGTAAGTATCTAATCGCTGTGTGGCACCTTTCTTAGCGATTTAGCGTACTTTTGTACCGCTAAAGTCTTAAGAAGATCGCTAACGGCGATAGCGTCGTTAACTACATCGCTAATGTGGCAGCATTTAGCGATAGAAACAATCCGCTAGCGATCGCATTAGTATGCGTCGTTATCGCGATCGCTACGGGATTGTTTAGTGTGGCATACCTTAAGTCTCAGGAACGCAGCGCAGCAGGTCAAATTGTCATCTCTCTCCTGCGCGCGACCTCAGGATTGGGCTTTTTCCTGACACCTGGGATCCTGTTTGAGTGATGTTGATGCTTTTTCATGCTTTGGGTTATTGTACGATGAGCCTAATGTCACTGATCAGGCTGAAAAAACTTTGTTGGCATAAGTCAGGGGCTTGAGGACGCTGAGTTATACTGTCAGAGATTCCGTAGGTGGGCAGTCCTGACCAAATGGAATGACGACGCTTTGGCGGCCCTTTTCCGGAAGGGTCTGTCAGATAATGTAAAGGATGTTATGGTGGGATTCCCTGTCCCCTCTGGTCTCAATGATTCTATGTCATTAGCGATTCAAATTGACAGATGTTTGCGTGAGCGGAGAAGTATGCGTGGAATGGTGTTGCCTTGTGAACCAGCTTCAGAACCCATGCAGTGTGATAGAGTGGTGTCTGGGGCACAGCGTCATGAGTTTCGAAAGCGCAATGGGTTATGTTTCTACTGTGGTGATGCCTCTCATGCTATTTCAGTCTGCCCTAAGCGGGGAAGACGTTTTGCACGCTCAGTTGTCTTGGGTAGTGTTCAGACTAAGTTTTTATTAACTGTCACTCTGATATGCTCTCTGTCCTCATTTTCTGCTCAGGCTTTCGTTGATTCTGGAGCAGCTATTAACCTGATGGATTATGATTTTGCTAAACGTTGTGGGTTTCCTTTGATACCCCTACAGAAGTCTATTCCCCTACTGGGGATCGATTCTACCCCTTTGGCTGAGAATAAAGCCCAGTTTTCTACTCAGGTGATAATGAGGGTTGAACCTGATCACCAGGAGTGCTGCAAATTTTTGGTTCTATATAATCTGCATGACATTATCGTGCTGGGTTTCCCTTGGTTACAGTCTCATAATCCTGTTTTGGATTGGAAATCTGTGTCTGTAACCAGTTGGGGCTGCCAATGTGTTAATACCAACACTCCTGTTTTTTCTGCCTTCCCCCAGGCTCAGGATGTTCCTGACTTTTTGTTTGATTTTTCTGATGTGTTTAGCGAAAGTAAATCTGCATCCTTGCCTCCCCATAGGAGCTATGACTGCGCTATTGAATTAGTGCCGGTAGTAAATTCCCTAAAGGTCGCCTTTTTAACTTGTCTGTACCTGAACATGACGCTATGCGGTCTTATATCAAGGAATCATTGGAGAAGGGTCATATCAGACCATCCTCTTCACCCTTAGGTGCCGGTTTTTTCTTTGTGGCCAAAAAAGATGGTTCATTAAGGCCGTGTATTGATTATCGTCTCTTGAACAATATTACTGTGAAATATCAATACCCGTTACCCTTGATTTCTGACCTGTTTTCCAGGGTGAAAAACGCTACTTGGTTTACCAAGCTTGACCTCAGGGGGCGTATAACCTTATTCGCATTAAGCACGGGGATGAATGGAAGACGGCATTCAATACCCCTGAAGGGCATTTTGAGTACCTAGTGATGCCCTTTGGGCTCACTAATGCTCCTTCCGTCTTCCAGTCCTTCATGAATGACATTTTCAGGGATTTTGTGGATAAATTTCTGATTGTTTATTTGGATGATATCTTGATTTTTTCTAATGACTGGGACTCTCATGTGAAACATGTTCGAACTGTATTCCAGATTTTGAGAGAGAATGCTCTGTATGTGAAGGGATCAAAGTGTCTTTTTGGCGTACAGAGGATCTCATTTCTGGGATTCATTTTGTCCCCATCTGTTATTGAAATGGACCCGGTCAAGGTTCAGGCCATCTGTGATTGGGTCCAACCTACTTCATTAAAGGCTCTTCAGAGATTTTTGGGTTTTGCCAATTTTTATCGTAAATTTATTGGTAATTTCTCGGTTATTGTTAAACCATTAACTGATTTAACCAGAAAGGGTTCTGATGTGGTGAATTGGCCTCCTGAGGCAGTCTCTGCATTTCAGGAACTTAAGCAGAGATTCACTTCTGCTTCTGTTCTACGGCAGCCTGATGTTTCTCTGCCATTTCAGGTGGAGGTTGATGCCTCTGAAATTGGGGCAGGTGCCGTTTTGTCCCAAAAAGATCCAGAGACCTCTAAAAGTAACCCTTGTGCCTTTTTCTCTCGAAAATTTTCTCCTACTGAACGTAATTATGACGTGGGTAATCGGGAGTTATTGGCCATGAAGTGGGCTTTTGAAGAGTGGAGACATTGGCTGGAGGGAGCCAAACATCAGGTGGTGGTCCTTACGGACCATAAGAATCTGGTCTATCTGGAATCTGCCAAGCGACTCAATCCTAGACAGGCCAGGTGGGCCTTGTTTTTCACACGTTTTAATTTTGTGGTTTCCTTTCTTCCTGGCACTAAGAATGTTAAGGCGGATGCCCTCTCGAGGAGTTTCCTTGCGGACTCTCCTGAGTTATCCGATCCTTCTGTTTTTTTGAAAGAGGGTGTAGTTCTTTCCGCCATCTCGCCCAATTTGAGACTTGCTCTGGAGGGGTGTCAGGAGGATAGGCCCGAGCGCTGTCCTGTTGGAAAATTGTTTGTCCCGGACCAATGGAAAAAGAGTGTGATGTCTGAGATTCATTGTTCCGCATTGGCTGGGCATCCCGGAATTTTTGGTACCAGAGACTTGGTTAGTCGGTCCTTTTGGTGGCCTACCTTGTCTCGTGATGTCAGGGAATTTGTGCAGTCCTGCGGGACTTTCTCTCGCTCCAAGCCTTGCTCTCGCTCTAGTGGTTTGTTGATGCCATTGCCTGTGCCCAAGAGACCATGGACCCATATCTCTATGGATTTATTTCCGATCTTCCTGTTTCTCAGAGAATGACCACCATCTGGGTAATTTGTGATAGGTTTTCCAAAATGATACATCTTGTGCCATTACCTAAGTTGCCTTCCTCCTCTGAATTGGTGCCGTTGTTCCTTCAGCACGTGGTTCGTTTACACGGCATTCCGGAGAACATTGTGTCTGACAGAGGAGTCCAGTTTGTTTCCAGATTTTGGAGGACTTTTTGTTCTAAACTGGGTGTTCAATTGTCTTTCTCCTCGGCATTTCATCCTCAGACCAATGGTCAAACTGAGAGAACAAACCAGACATTGGAGACTTATCTAAGATGCTTTGTGTCTGCTGATCAGGATGACTGGGTCTCTTTTTTGCCTTTGGCTGAGTTTGCTCTTAATAATAGGGCTAGCTCTGCCACTTTGATGTCTCCGTTTTTCTGTAATTCTGGGTTTCACCCTTGATTTTCTTCAGGACAGATGGAGGCTTCTGTCTGTCCAGGTGTTGACTCTGTTGTGGAGCGTATGCAACAGATTTGGGACCAGGTAGTGGAGAGGTTGTCCCTCTCTCAGGGAAGGCCCAGCGGTTTGCTAACCGGCATAGGTCTGATGGTCCTCGGTTTAAAGTGGGGGACTTGGTCTGGTTGTCCTCAAAGAATATTCCTATGAGAGTAGCATCTCCTAAATTTAAGCCTAGGTTCATTGGACCTTATAAGATCATGGAGATTATTAATCCTGTTTCTTTTCGTTTGCTTCTTCCAGGGACATTTAAGATCCATAACGTGTTCCACAAGTCCTTGTTGAAGAGGTTTGTTGAGCCAGTGGTTCCTGCTGCTGTGCCTCCTGACCCTGTTTTGTTGAGGGCAATCTGGAGTATGTGGTTGAGAAAATATTGGATTCTCGTTTTTCTAGACGGAAACTCCAGTATTTGGTTAAATGGAGAGGTTATGGTCAGGAGGACAATTCTTGGGTGTTTGCTTCGGACATCCATGCTAGGAGACTTATCCGTGCGTATCATAGAACTCATCCTGACCGACCTGGTTGCTCAAATGAGGGTTCGGTGACCCCTCCTCAAGGGGGGGGTACTGTTGTGAATGGGTTTGAGATGAGTTCTGAGCAGAGGCTCCTCTGGTGGTTACAAGCGGTGCTAGTGAAGATTGTGAGGACTGGGAATCAGGTGTTACTGACTGGTCTTATATAAGGGAGTCATTTTCCCATCAGGGTTGCCGGTGATCAATTGTTCTGGTCTGAATCCTTCATTCCAGTTTCCCTTGTGGCCTGCTGTGTCGTGTCTGCATCTCCTGCTTACAGATAAGACTTTTGCTTCTTTTGTGTTTTTGCTATATTTTTGCATTTTGTCCTGCACTTCTTTGGGGGCCTTCAGGGTCCCCTCCGGGGGCTTCTGCCCTCTCAGTTTAGTTCAGCCACTGAGTTTTGTTCTTTTGCTTTTTTCAGTTTTTTCAGTGGCTGCTGTTTTGATTTTGTTACACCAGAGAACTAATTTAGGTGGTAGAGGTCGTGTGATCTCAGGTGATTTTGAAATTAGTAGAGTTGGTGCTTTTCAGGGTTTTCTGGGATTGCAGTAAGTACCCTTCCTATCCTTTTCTATTTAGATAGTTTGGGCCCCAGCGTTTGCTCATACTATTTTCTTTCTGTGTCTGTATTTCCTCTTGTCTAACCGCCATTACATGTTTGGGGGCTTTCTATTATCTTTGGGGTTCTGCTCCGGGGCAGATAGCTTTCCTATTTCTATCTTTACGTGTAGTTAGTTTCTCAGGCTGTGACGAGGCGTCTAGGACCAACGTAGGAACGCTCCACGGCTGCCTCTAGTTGTGGTGGTTAGTCAGGGTACTGCAATCTCATAGATTCCAACTGCTCTGGTGTATTGCCTTTTTGCCTGCTCTCCTCAGCTACCGAAACATAACAGGATGCTCTCTCGAGGAGTTTCCTTGCGGACTCTCCTGAGTTATCTGATCCTTCTGTTATTTTGAATGAGGGTGTAGTTCTTTCCGCCATCTCACCCAATTTGAGACTTGCTTTGGAGGGGTGTCAGGAGGATAGGCCCGAGCGCTGCCCTGTTGGAAAATTGTTTGTCCCGGACCAGTGGAAAAAGAGTGTGATGTCTGAGATTCATTGTTCCGCGTTGGCTGGGCATCCCGGAATTTTTGGTACCAGAGACTTGGTTAGTCGGTCCTTTTGGTGGCCTACCTTGTCTCGTGATGTCAGGGAATTTGTGCAGTCCTGCGGGACTTGCTCTCGCTCCAAGCCTTGCTCTCGCTCTGGTGGTTTGTTGATGCCATTGCCTGTGCCCAAGAGACCATGGACCCATATCTCTATGGATTTCATTTCCGACCTTCCTGTTTCTCAGAGAATGACCGCCATCTGGGTGATTTGTGATAGGTTTTCCAAGATGATACATCTTGTGCCATTGCCTAAGTTGCCTTCCTCCTCTGAATTGGTGCCTTTGTTCCTTCAGCACGTGGTTCGTTTACACGGCATTCCGGAGAACATTGTGTCTGACAGAGGAGTCCAGTTTGTTTCCAGATTTTGGAGGACCTTTTGTTCTAAACTTGGTGTTCAATTGTCTTTCTCCTCGGCGTTTCATCCTCAGACCAATGGTCAAACTGAGAGAACAAACCAGACATTGGAGACTTATCTAAGATGCTTTGTGTCTGCTGATCAGGATGACTGGGTTTCTTTTTTGCCTTTGGCTGAGTTTGCTCTTAATAATAGGGCTAGCTCTGCACTTTGATGTTCCATTTTTCTGTAATTCTGGGTTTTACCCTCGATTTTCTTCGGACAGACAGAGGCTTCTGTCTGTCCGGGTGTTGACTCTGTTGTGGAGCGTATGCAACAGATTTGGGACCAGGTAGTGGAGAGGTTGTCCCTCTCTCAAGAGAGGGCCCAGCGGTTTGCTAACCGGCATAGGACTGATGGTCCTCGGTTTAAAGTAGGGGACTTGGTCTGGTTGTCCTCAAAAAATATTCCTATGAGAGTAGCATCTCCTAAATTTAAGCCTAGGTTCATTGGACCTTATAAGATCATGGAGATTCTTAATCCTGTTTCTTTTCGTTTGCTTCTTCCAGGGACATTTAAGATCCATAACGTGTTCCACAAGTCCTTGTTGAAGAGGTTTGTTGAGCCAGTGGTTCCTGCTGCTGTGCCTCCTGACCCTGTTTTGGTTGAGGGCAATCTGGAGTATGTGGTTGAGAAAATATTAGATTCTCGTTTTTCTAGACGGAAACTCCAGTATTTGTTAAGTGGAGAGGTTATGGTCAGGAAGACAATTCTTGGGTGTTTGCTTCGGACATCCATGTAAGGAGACTCATCCGTGCGTATCATAGAACTCATCCTGACCGACCTGGTTGCTCAAATGAGGGTTCGGTGACCCCTCCTCAAGGGGGGGGTACTGTTGTGAATGGGTTTGAGATGAGTTCTGAGTAGAGGCTCCCTCTGGTGGTTACAAGCGGTACTGGTCTGTTCAGTGAAGATTGTGAGGACTGGGAATCAGGTGTTACTGACTGGTCTTATATAAGGGAGTCACCTTCCCATCAGGGTTGCCGGTGATCAATTGTTCTGGTCTGAATCCTTGATTCCAGTTTCCCTTGTAGCCTGCTGTGTCGTGTCTGCATCTCCTTCTATCAGATAAGACATTTTCTTCTTTTTGTTTCTGTGCTTGATTTTTGCATTTTGTCCTACACTTCTGTGGGGGCCTTCTGGGTCCCTCAGGGGGCTTTTGCCCTCTCAGTTTAGTTCAGCCACTGATGTTTGTACTTTTGCTTTTTCCAGTTTTTTCAGTGGCTGCTGTTTTGATTTTGTTACACCAGAGAGCTAATTTAGGTGGTAGAGGTCGTGTGATCTCAGGTGTTTTTGAAATTAGTAGAGTTGGTGCTTTCAGGGGTTTTTTTTGGATTGCAGTAAGTACCCTTCCTATCCTTTTCTATTTAGTTAGTTTGGGCCCCAACGTTTGCTCATACTATTTTCTGTCTGTGTCAGTATTTCGTCTTGTCTAACCGCCATTACATGTTTGGGGGCTTGCTATTATCTTTGGGGTTCTTCTCCGGGGCAGATAGCTTTCCTATTTCTATCTTTAGGTGTAGTTAGTTTCTCAGGCTGTGACGAGGCGTCTAGGACCAACGTAGGAACGCTCCACGGCTGCCTCTAGTTGTGGTGGTTAGTCAGGGTACTGCAATCTCATAGATTCCAACTGCTCTGGTGTATTGCCTTTTTGCCTGCACTCCTCAGCTACCGAATCATAACAGGTCCCCCTATTTTTGTTAACCAGCCAAGTAAAATGCAGACTGCTGCGGCCTGGTATTAAAAGACTGTCAAGGCCCATGGATTTTGGCCCTCAACAGCCTGATAATACCAGGCTACAGCAGCCCCACATTTGGCGCATCAAAAGATGTGCCAATTGTGGCACTTTACCCGGCTCTTCCCAGTGCCCTGTAGCGGTGGCAAGTGGGGTAATAAGGGGTTAATGTCACCGTTGATTGCACGGTGAGAATAAGCCCGGTTAATAATGGAGAGGTGTCAATAAGACACCGATCCATTATTAATCCCAAAGTTTTTAAATGTATAAAAAAAAAGACACAGCAAGAAAAAAGTATTTTAATGAAATAAAAGAGACAACACAGTTTTCATTTCTTTTATTATACTCTCATTCCTGCGACGCCATCGATCTCCTGTAAAAAAAGAAAAAAAACAAACCAACAGTATACCACCTGTCCGACGCAGTCCATAGTAACGAGGGTCCCACGACGATCCAGCTCTGCTACATCGCAATGACAGGCAGAGCCTGTCATCTCGACGCAGCACAGCTGATTACCTGCTTCCCCGGCGGTGACGTCATCGGACTGACTGCTTTACGGCCGGGATTACCCAGCAGTCACTGCAGTTATCGCGAGAAACTGCATGTGACCGCCGGGGAAAGATGATGACGGTCATCAAGCAGTCCAGCCCGTGACCGCCGGAGATCTTCTGCCAGGTAAGTGCCGCTGACTCCTGACAGACCCGACCGACGGACACTGACAGTGACAGTGACAAATCCGATTCCGGTATCCGATAAGACGAAAATATCGGAACTAAGTATCGAAAGTCCGATTAGAGCTAATATCGGCCGATACCCGATACTTGCGGTATCGATCGCTCAACACTAGTGGTTAAACTTCTTTTACAATAAAAAGACAAAATATCATTCTATTAGTTGCAAGTATGAACTTCTTTATAGTCGCACTTCAATTCAGTCAGCAACAAAGTGTTTTAATGTTAATTTCTTGCAAGCTAACACCATTTCTCTAGGTATATAGAGTTTTTCGTGATCTCAGAATCCCTTTAATCCAATATTGTGCAAGTGAAACAATTATGAAAGCTAGAGGTTCATGCTTATGTTTAGTTTCTCTTAAGAGGCACCTTCAAAAATTCTGTCATTTTTACCTGAAAAGTAAACACAGAATGTTGATATTTTTTGCAGTTAAAATGACAGACTTATTATAATAACTGGGGTTTCTCTAGTGTCATGTTAGTCCATCATTAGATGGATCAGTTTCTTGCAGGAGTTCTGGATTTCTGGTTCTTCAATAGAATAGAGAAACAAAACTCTAAATGCAAGTGTGAACCAAGCCCAAAAATCAATAATAATAATAATGTATTTTTGATATCTACCTATTTTAAGTTAATACCGCATGTGTTAGTTAACCTATAGTTTGAGCGCCATGTACCGTAGATCATTTTCTCTGTTGAAAAGCTGACAAGTATTAGGGCATACACTGGTAGATATTTGTAATGATCTTACCAATATTGCATAAATATTATAGAGTGGTCGACTGTACTGTCACGTTTCAGCCCCTGAAGGCAACCATTGCGTTATGTAAATGATGTTGTGTGTTTTATACCTATATTTTGCCATGTGAATTGTAACTGTGTATTACAGTTATAGGTGTAATCTGGTTAATGGAAAAAAAAAGGTGTAGTCAGCTTACCGGTCTTCAGTGAAATCCCCGAGCCTGCAAAAACCCAGCACGGATAGCAGAGGCGTATCTAGCTTTTCTGGCACCCGGGGCAAAGGATCAGTTTGGCGCCCCCCCCATTTGAACCTTAATACCTTAATGTCCTCAGATGTCCCCCATTATGTCCTCAGATTCCCCCATAATGTCCTCAGATTCCCCCCATAATGTCCTCAGATTTCCCCCTTTATGTCCTCAGATTCCCCCAATTATGTCCTCAGATTTTCCCCATTATGTCCTCAGATTCCCCCATAATGTCCTCAGATTCCCCCATAATGTCCTCAGATTCCCCCCATAATGTCCTCAGATTTACCCCCATTATGTCCTCAGATTTACCCCCATTATGTCCCGTCTAAATTCCCCCCATAATGTCCTCAGATTCCCCCATAATGTTCTCAGATTCCCCCATAATGTCCTCAGATTCCCCCATAATGTCCTCAGATTTCCCTCATTATGTCCTTAGATTTTTCTGCCCCCCCCATGCATCTTTCTGCTCCTGGCCTTGCTCTCCGACCCGACTCATTATTTCCTAGCACCCCAGAGCATGTCCTAATTTCTTCGGTGTCTTCAGCTCCATTAACCGTCTGGAGCACTTACCACCAACCGCAACGCTGCCTCACTGCCTGTGTCTCCTCTGAAGAGCCGGCTTGTGACATCAGCAGCGTGATCATGTGACCTGATCTCGCTGCTGGCGCTTCATGGATGTGGAAGTGCTTGCAGCGGCGGCGGTCAGGGCACAGAGCAGAGGGGCTCCCGGCTTACAAGATGTGAGTGTGTAGCATCTCTGACACCTGGCTGGAACCTGGAGTGAGACGCTAGCACACTGCACACTGATGCGCAACAGCAGCAGCACTTTCTCTAAGCCGGCTGTCAGTTTGACAGCCGGCTCAGAGAACGGGAGAGGGGGCGGCAGAATGCAGCCGACGAGGAGCCTCCTCCTTGGACCGCCGTATCAGGCGGCCCGATGGCGCCCCCCTGTCGGCTGCGCCCGGGGCACATGCCCCGGCTGCCCCCCCCTGGATACGTCCCTGACGGATAGTGGTGAGCATCCACATCGAATGGGAGGATTGAAGAAGAATTGCGAAACGCATGTGGGGTAGCAGGGACACCAGGATATCCACGTGCAGCTTTCAGGTAGCTATGTGGTTGGTTCTTATCAGGATATTTTGTGGGTATTGCTTCATTTTTTTGATGTCAAGCTGATTTCTGGCACTTTGCACTTTCAGTAGGCAGTTTACATATTATGCACTTAGCACTTTTGACTCATCAGTATATGAATTGGCCTTCATCCAGATGGTTCAGTACTTGACTTCGACATTGTTTACCTGTTTCCTGTCCCCCCCCTTAATTTATGTACAATACTTTACATCTGAGCTACAGTTTGTTCAGCAATTTTGCATGTGTGGTACCATGGTAATATGTCCCTGGTTTGTTGTTTCAGTATTTTGCTTCTATTTTTGGATTTTAATTGATTTTCAATAAAAATTTGCTATTTTTTTCATTCAGCATTCCTGGTTATTACCAATTTTTAGGTAAATGTATTTGTGATTTATAGGAGACAACAGTTGTCAACTATGGTTCAAAATTACCTCTCCTCCCCTATCGATGTTCTCCCTCACAGTTCATTCCCCTTTGACTACTGGGCCTGTAAAGTGGACACCTGGCCTGAATTGGCACAATATGTCTTACAGGAGCTTGCTTGCCCTGCTGGTAGTGTGCTATCAGAAAGTCTTCAGTGCTGCTGGATCAATCCTGACAGAAAGAAGGACCCGGCTGTTGACCCAAAATGTAGGTGATCTCACCTTCATTAAAATGAACCATGCCTGGGTTTCAAAGGATTTTGTACCACCTTCCCTGATGACACATAGGTTGCCAGCAAAATAGCTCGCTTTGTCCTCCTCTTCCTCCGACTTCTACAATTCCTCCATTTGCAGCTGCTGAACGATCAGCCTACACCTCAACATATGCCAGTTTTTCCGCCTCCCTAACTGGGCTGTCCCCCAGGGCCTAGGTCAGCACGTGGCGCACCCGTGCAAGTGCCGCTGCCCTGAGCAGGCGAGGGGCCCCACTCGACGACAGAGACACCGGCGTACTATGAGGGACCATGTGCCAGCTCCCGGCACTCACAAGTGTGCCCCCCTACTAGCTCAGGGCCCCAGCACTTGCAATACTTAGCTCTCCCTGCTCCACCGCTGTGACGACTTCTGCGTTTCCTGACAGTGACATTCAGGTCAGAGAGCGCGATGATGTCACGTCTGTGCGCCCTCTGCCTGAACAGTCACAGTGCAGAGAGCTGGAAGATGGTGACGCTGAGGAGTCCAGAGTAGAGCAGTGCCCAGCGAGGAGAGGTATTTCATTTTTTTAATGGTTGGAGAAATATATGGGGAGCATTATACACTGGAGCATCATCCATGGGGCACATCATAAACTGGAGCATCACATGGAGACCATTATATATGGAGCATTATATATGGGGACCATTATATTTGGAGCATTATATGGGGTTCATCATACACTGGAGCATCATATGGGGTTCATTTTTTATGGGGCATCATATAGGGCCCTTTATATATGGAGCATCATATAGAGCACATATGGGGCCTATTCTGTATGGAGCATTATATGGAGCCCATTCTGTGTTGAGCAATATATGGGTCTCATTATTCTGTATAGAGCAATATATGGGGCTCATTATTCTGTATAGAGCAATATATGGGGCTCATTATTCTGTATGGCGCACTATGTGGTGGCCATAATACTGTATGGAGGACTATACTGTCCATTTTTTGAGCTATTGTAGAATTTAAAATAGATATCACTCATGTAATGTAAGAAGTGAAATATTTGGCATTGTACTATACCTATATTTCTCTGCCGTATCGGAGCATCATGAATTGTGGTATGTGTTAAAGGGGCCCACTGAGACTCTTTGGCCAGGGGCCCACGAAAACCTGGAGCCAGCACTGCCCCCCCACAACTTTGCCAAATAACCCCCAGTTTTCAATTCGTTACTATTATTATAAAGTTAATTAAGGTTGACAAGCTTAAGTAATAAGAATTGATGTCGTTGGCATTGAAATGGGCACTGTAGGTGTGTTTACTGTCCTCCACTCCCTGCCGACTTTTGTTCCCCTATGACTTGCATTGGGGTCGGATTTTCGACTCCGTCCTGACTATTTCCGTTAGTCGGCCGACTTCCTTCGACTCGACTTTTGAGAAAGTCGGGTTTCACGAAACCCGACTCGACCCTAAAAAAGGCAAAGTCGCTCATCTCTACTAATAACAGGTGGATGAAGAATACCATACAGGCACATAAAATGAATGAGAACTTCATGGACGGGAGCTGGAGATCTTTTAGTCCTACATCTCGACAAACGTATTTTAATAAAACATGCGTGGTGTATAAAATCAATGCGATACTAGACCGGCCCCTTCATCAGATGAAAATCACCAGTTTCAGGGTTCGTTAACTCTGGCTAGTAGCATCCGATGATTCACTGATGCAAGAGAATCGGATGCTATATGCTATGACCCTCGGCTCAAACTCTGCTGCAAGCGCGGGCCCAGTGTCATTTTACTGTGATCCAATTCTCTCGCATGCAATAATTGGATCCAAATGTGCAGAGAAAATGAAAAGTTCTCCATCGTTTCCATTCTGTAAGTCTGTGCATATCGGACTGCCCTCATATGACAAATATTAAAAGACTGACAGTCACTTCCAAAACAGAAATTATGTGTGAACAGGTGCTTACTAAAAGTAGTCATTTCATATATAACCCACAAATAAAGTAGCACTCTGTAGTGCTATAGTATGCAAACATGAAATATATGAAATTTGAACTGCATTACTGCACTAGAAAATATGAAAAATTGAGAATACTTAGCACATGAATTGTCCAATTCATGTGTACCCGGCAGCCAGGATAAGGCAATTTTTGTTGCTGGGAACCTATTTAGTGTGTATCCTCTCTTAGAGTGATGTCTACATTTCTGTGGTAAGATAGGATCCTACTGTAATTAAAAAGTGCCTGAATCTGAGGGGTGGATTGCTCTATTAGAAAGCCTATGTTTACTAATATCAAAAGACTGACCGTCACTCCCAAACAGAAGCACCCATAGACTTGTATGTTTGCGCACCATCCGATATACGCTACCAATTGTAGCATGCAGCGATATTTTTTCTTATGCTGACTCAGAATAAGAATACAGATGCTAGTTGGCACTGCTATGCAGCATAACATTGTAGCGAGTGCTATCCAATGAAACATTGGATAGCGCTCGTCAGAGTTAGACGCTGGCCACTCGCCAGTGTGAGCGAAGTCTAAAGATGAGAGTAGAGATGAGCAAATTGAGTCAATGCAAATAATATTTTATGTAATTTGAAGGTTCTCAAATCACGCAAATAAATGACTGATGACTTTTTACTCATTGCAGAAGATTGCATCAGCCACAGAAAACTGACGTCACCTAAGGTGCAACAGCATGGGCATCCCCATAATTTTTTGCAATTATCACAGTACATAGTATAGCGCAGCAAATCAGAAGAGACAATTATAGCCTGTATAAATCCCTAAACAGGGAGTGCAGCAGCCATTTTAGAGTGATTTAGAATAGTGAGATCAAAAAAATTTGTCTGCCTTCTCGTGCTGCTCACGTTCTACCAATCATTCCTCCGCAACACTTGCTTTTTGCCATCACTCCGTTGTCTGTATTCCAGACCAAGACTTCCGGTTACCATGTTTTGGTGTCCTGCATGCAGTGCCGAAGTCATGCATGTCATGACTCATGACATTGCAACATATTCTGTAACTTTACAATGTGCAGTATTCTCCAAGGTCTGGTCACAGCCGGAAGTCTCTACCTAGAGAAAATAAACTGAAGATGCACCAAAATTATGGTGGAAAGAAGAGCTGTGCAGGACCTGACTGCAGGCAGTGAGTAGCCAAATCGGTGAAAGGCAAAATGAGGTTTTTTTCATTTGTTTTGGTTTTTACTTTGTTTCCGACCTGCTATGGTTGAGTAACATGGTGATCAGTTGGCCACATTCTTCCTGAATTAAAAAAATTACCAAATATATGTATACTGGAGAACATGGATTTTTCAAAAATTCAATAGAATTAAATTTCACGCAAATATATTTGCACGTCTCTAAGAGACACAGCAGATGCATGATGACTCTTTACTTTCCTGCTTGCTTTACAAATGCGGTGCTTGAATCTCGTCAATTCAACATAATCTAAATTGAACTAATTGAAGAAAATCCATGATTCCAACATTTTGTTCAGCAGAAGGGTTTTCTTTTTTTTGGGGGGGGGGTGGGAGTGATTTATTTCTTTGCTTTCACCTGCCTTCTGGAATCATGCAAAATACTACCATATGTTGAATTATGTTGCTAACAGTAAAGGCAAGTTTAATTTGCAAATATAACATTAAATCTGATTAAATCCAATAGTAGAAGTTGAAGCGCTGCATGTACTTTTACTCAATGTTTTTTTGCTGAGCATGTTTCAGTTATTTAAATTATCATGCAGATTATTCAGTTGGTAAAATAACTTGTAAAAACCCCTCCACTAAATGTAAAATTTGACATTTATTCTACATTTGCTTCAATTTGTAATAAATATGAATCAAATCTTGCATAACTATCCAGCTTGTGTCTGTGAGATTTCTGCAGAGAAATTTGACCTTGTGGTCAGGCGGTAGATATCTGCAGAATAGCATAAAATACTCCTCTGCCTTGCTAGACCTCAACTGGAATAGTAAGGATAATGCATTATAATTTTATACCAAATAAATGTTGACCTTACTTACAAGATTACTTTTTGGTAGGAGTTTCTAGTGTGAATTTTTTTCTCAATCTCCAGATGCTGCTTTCAGTGGATGATTTTATGTGATATGCCAACACAAAGTATCAAGTATTTGTCAAGTGAAAATACACTGGTACATGCTTTTTTAATATTTTGAAAATATAAATCTGAAAATTGTGATGAGTATTTGTATTCAGCCCACCTGAGTAAATAGTTTGTAGGACCACCTTTAGCTGCAGTTACTGCTGCAAGTCTTTTGGGGTATGTCTCTACCAGCTTTGGACATCTAGAGGCTGAAATTTGTCCCCATTTTCCTTTGTACACTAGCTCTACCTCAGTGAGATTGGATGGAAAGCATCTGTGAACTGCAATTTTTAAGTCTTGCCACAGATTTTCAATGGGATTTAGGTCTGGACTGTGACTGGGCCTTGCAAACACATAAATATGATTTGATCCAATCCATTCCATTGCAGCTCTGGCAGTATGTTTAAGGTATGGTCCTGCTAGAAGGTGAACCTATGCCCCAGTCTCAAATCTCCTGCAAGTTCTAACAGCTTTTCCTCTAGGACTGCCCTGTATTTAGCTCCATCCATCTATCTTCCCATCAACTGTGACCAGCTTTCGAGACCATGCTGAAGGAAAACATCCCCACAGCATGATGCTGGCACCACCATATTTGTCTTTGGAAATGGTGCTTTCTGGCCGATGTGCAGTGTTAATTTTCCACAACACATAATGTTTGGCATGTAGACCAAAAATTTCTACTTTGATCTCATCTAGCCAAAGAACCTTCTTCCACATACCATGACGGGGAACAGCTAGCATGTGGAAAAAGGTGCTCTGATCAGGTAAGACCAAACTTGAAGCTTTGGGGCTAAATGCCAAACGATATGTGGGTTGGAAAACTAACATTACACATCACCTTGAAAACACCATCCCCACCATCAAGCATGCTGGTGATAGCATCATTCTGTTTGGATGCTTTTCTTTAGCAGGGACAGGGAAACTGGTCAGAGTCGATTAAAAATGAAAATGAAAAAGTATAATAGTCAACATGCAACAAAAAAGCTGGTGTGTAATTACGACGTGTAACGGGTCTGGTAGGTGGAACCACTGACGGAAACGGGTCTGGTTGGTGGAACCACTAAGCTTTATTATACAAGACAATTTACTTGCAAGAGAGCGGGTGGCATCCGGGAATAGGACAGGGAATCACGGCAATTAGCCAGGCAGTCTCTGGACAGGCAGGTTGTCACAGAAAGTGACCAAGGAAGTCTCTGGACAGGCAGGTTGTCACGGCAAGTGACTTGGGCAGTCTCTGGACAGGCAGGTTGTCACGGCAAGTGACCTGGGCAGTCTCTGGACAGGCAGGTTGTCACGGCAAGTGACCAGGGCCGTCTCTGGACAGGCAGGTTGTCACGGCAAGTGACCAGGGCAGTCTCTGGGCAGGCAGGTTTGTCACGGCAAGTGACCAGGGCAGTCTCTGGGCAGGCAGGTTGTCACGGCAAGTGACCAGGGCAGTCTCTGAACAGGCAGGTTGTCACGGCAAGTGACCAGGGCAGTCTCTGGACAGGCAGGTTGTCACGGCAAGTGACCAGGGCAGTCTCTGGACAGGCAGGTTGTCACGGCAAGTGACCAGGGCAGTCTCTGGGCAGGCAGGTTTGTCACGGCAAGTGACCAGGGTAGTCTCTGGGCAGGCAGGTTGTCACGGCAAGTGACCAGGGCAGTCTCTGGACAGG
>JARQOD010000005.1:109276713-109290881 GCA_033576555.1 Oophaga sylvatica
TTTATTTCATTAAAATACTTTTTTCTTGCTGTGTCTTTTTTTTAAACATTTAAAAACTTTGGGATTAATAATGGATCGGTGTCTTATTGACACCTCTCCATTATTAACCGGGCTTATTGTCACCGTGCAATCAACGGTGACAATAACCCCTTATTACCCCGCTTGCCACCGCTACAGGGCAAGTGGGAAGAGCCGGGTAAAGTGCCACAATTGGCACATCTTTTGATGCGCCAAATGTGGGGCTGCTGTAGCCTGGTATTATCAGGCTGTTGAGGGCCAAAATCCATGGGCCTTGACAGTCTTTTAATACCAGGCCGCAGCAGTCTGCATTTTACATGGCTGGTTAACAAAAATAGGGGGGATCCCCACGCCGTTTTTTTTTCGAGGGGATCCCCTATTTTTGTTAACCAGCCAAGCTAAGCAGACTGCTGTGGCCTGGTATTATCAGGCTTGCAAGGTCCATGGATATTGGATCCTTACCAGCCTGAAAAACCAGGCCTCAGCGGTCTGCTTCATCTGGCTGGTTAACAAAAATAGGGGGGACCCCACACCATTTTTTTTTCGAGGGGATCCCCTATTTTTGTTAATCAGCCAAGATATGCAGACTGCTGTGGCCTGGTATTATCAGGCTGGCAAGGTCCATGGATCTTGGCTCCTTAACAGCCTGAAATCCAGGCCTCAGCGGTCTGCTTCATCTGGCTGGTTAACAAAAATAGGGGGGACCCCATGCCATTTTTTTTTCGAGGGGATCCCTATTTTTGTTAATCAGCCAAGATATGCAGACTGCTGTGGCCTGGTATTATCAGGCTGGCAAGGTCCATGGATCTTGGCTCCTTAACAGCCTGAAAATCCAGGCCTCAGCGGTCTGCTTCATCTGGCTGGTTAACAAAAATAGGGGGGACCCCACGCCATTTTTTTTCGAAGGGAACCCCTATTTTTGTTAATCTGTTCCCTCTGACGTCACTGATGGTGTCCCTGGCTGACCTGAAGTGAAAAGTGGAAAGCAATCAATTAAGCTTTCCACTTCCTCTCCTGTCAGCCAGGAGAGGAACTCATTCATTTGGGGGTTTACTGTGAGGCTGCAGCATTAGCTGCGGTCCCTGCAGTAAACATTAACCCTTTCTGAAGGATTACACCGTGGGACCTGACTGTGCATCGGATTGGTAAGAATAATTTTGCTTTATTATTTTATTTTTATTACAGGAAATGGTTTTAGCAGGTAAATAAAATATGGTCAAAAACTGTGTGATTATTTCATTAAACTTCTTTTTTATTAAAGTGTGTGTGTTTGATTTTTCTTTCATACAATAGGATTAATAATTGATAGTTGTCTAATTGACAGCTCTCAATTATTAACCTGGCTTAAAGTGACCTTTCAATTGCAAGGTCATTTAACCCCATATTAACCCATACGCCACCGCTACAGGGCAATGGGAATAGACGGGCAAAGTGCCAGAAAGGGCAAATCTAATTAGAGATTTGCCCTTTCTGGGGTGTCTGGGGGCAAATGTTAGTAGCCGGGGGGGGGCCAAAAATAATGGTCCCTCTCTGGGCTATTATTATCTGCCCCCACTCACTGGCTTTGTCTGTGTGGTTGCGAAAATAGGGCGGGAGCCCACGCATTTTTTTTCAGCAATTTTACACCTCATATATATATATACATGTCATTGAGTTTGTGACACATATATATATATATATATTTATAGTTCATACACTTCTACATAGTATAATAGCCGCTAATTCAATTGCCGGCTTTTGTGAAAATGCAGAACCCGACATGAAATGACACTTGGTGTACATAGGGTTAACCATGTCCTTTGCTATCTGATTTGCACAAACAATTAAATCAGTCTATGTGTGCAAAATTTCACACCTGTAGGGGTTAATTAAAGGTGTAAATTCGTAGCAAAAAAGTCCGTTTTTTTTTACAACGAATTTACACCTTTAATTAACCCCTACAGGTGTGAAATTTTGCAAAATAGACAGATTTATTGTTTGTGCAAATCAGATAGCAAAGGACATGAAAAGACATGGTTAACCCTATGTACACCAAGTGTCATTTCATGTCGGGTGCTTCTGTCTTTTCACAGAAACCGGCTTTCACCCGGCAATTAAATCAGAGGAATTTTACTATGTAGAAGTGTATAAACTATACATATATGTATATTATATGTCACAATGACATGTATATATATATATTTTATTCTATGTGTGTTATTTAGTGTTTACAAGAAAAGAATGGGGTTTTTTTTAGTTACGATATTTTGTTCCCATAGACTTACATGGGACTTCCGGTATCGGTATCGGGTATCGCGATATTTAATGGTATCGGCGATACTATTCCGATTCGATACTTTTGGATATCGGAAAGTATCGCTCAACTCTAGTCATTAGCGATTCAAATTGACAGACGTTTGCGTGAGCGTAGAGGTATTCGTGGAATAGTGTTGCCTTGTGAACCAGCTTCTGAACCCATGCAGTGTGATAGAGTGGCTTCTGGGGCACAGCGTCATGAGTTTCGAAAACGCAATGGGTTATGTTTCTACTGTGGTGATGCCTCTCATGCTATTTCAGTCTGCCCTAAGCGGGGAAGACGTTTTGCACGCTCAGTTGTCTTGGGTAGTGTTCAGACTAAATTTTTGTTGACTGTTACCCTGATTTGCTCCCTGTCCACATTTTCTGCTCAGGCTTTCGTTGATTCAGGAGCAGCTATTAACCTGATGGATTTTGATTTTGCTAAACGTTGTGGGTTTCCGTTGATACCCTACGGAAGTCTATTCCCCTAATGGGGATCGATTCTACCCCTTTGGCTGAGAATAAACCTCAGTTCTCTACTCAGGTGATAATGAGGGTTGAACCTGATCATCAGGAGAGTTGCAAATTTTTGGTGCTGTATAATCTGCATGACATTATCGTACTGGGTTTCCCTTGGTTACAGTCTCATAATCTGTTTTGATTGAAATCTGTGTCTGTAACAGTTGGGTGCAATGGTTAATACCAACACTCCTGTTTTTTCTGCCTCCCCCAGGCTCAGGATGTTCCTGACTTTTTGACTGATTTTTCTGATGTGTTTAGGGAAAGTAAATCTGCATCCTTGCCCCCCATAGGAGCTATGACTGCGCTATTGAATTAGTGCCTGGTAGTAAATTCCCTAAAGGTCGCCTTTTTAACTTGTCTGTACCTGAACATGTCACTATGCGGTCTTATATCAAGGAGTCATTGGAGAAGGGTCATATCAGACCATCCTCTTCACCCTTGGATGCCAGTTTTTTCTTTGTGGCCAAAAAGGATGGTTCATTAAGGCCGTGTATTGATTATCGTCTCTTGAACAATATCACTGTGAAATATCAATATCCGTTACCCTTGATTTCTGACCTGTTTTCCAGGGTGAAAAGTGCTACTTGGTTTACCAAGCTTGACCTCAGGGGGGCATATAACCTTATTCGCATTAAGCACGGGGATGAATGGAAGACGGCATTTAATACCCCAGAGGGGCATTTTGAGTACCTAGTGATGCCCTTTGGGCTCACTAATGCTCCTTCTGTCTTCCAGTCCTTCATGAATGACATTTTCAGGGATTTTGTGAATAAATTTCTGATTGTTTATTTGGATGATATCTTGATTTTTTCCAATGACTGGGACTTTCATGTGAAACATGTTCGGACTGTGTTCCAGATTTTGAGAGAGAATGCTCTGTATGTGAAGGGATCAAAGTGTCTTTTTGGCGTACAGAGGATCTCATTTCTGGGATTCATTTTGTCCCCATCTGTTATTGAAATGGACCCGGTCAAGGTTCAGGCCATCTGTGATTGGGTCCAACCTACTTCATTAACCCCTTACTGCCATCGGACGTACTATCCCGTCCATGTACCTGTGCCCGTATGACCGGGGACGGGATAGTACGTCATAGGCGATCAGCTGCGCTCCTGAGGGGAGCGCAGCTAATCGCCGCCGGGTGTCAGCTGATTATCACAGCTGACACCCATGACTGTGTGTCAGGAGCGGTCACGGACCGCTCCCGGCACATTAACCCCTTGCACACCGCGATCAAACATGATTGCGGTGTACTGGGGGCACAGGGGAGGATCGCGCAGGGTGGGGGCTCCCTGCGCGCCCCCCTGAGACCCTCTGAGCAGCGCGATGTGATCGCGATGTTCTGAGGACTTCCTCCCTCCCAGGACCCGGATCCAAGATGGCGCCGGGGTCCTGGAGGGAGGCGGCTACCTCAGTGCCTGCCGAGAGCAGGCACTGAGAAGCCTGCATCTATGCCTGTGCGATCGCTGGTGTGACAGAGTGCTGTGCACACTGTCACACCAGCGATCTGATAAAATACTGTGATGTCCCACCCTGGGACAAAGTAAAAAAGTTAAAAAAGTAAAAATAAACATGTGTAAAAAAAAAATCCAAAATAAATAAAAAAAAAAAAAATATTCCCCAATAAATTCACTTCTTCCTGTAAATAAAAAAAAAAAAAAAAAAAGTACACATATTTGGTATCGCCGCGTCCGTAACGACCCCCCCTATAAAATTGTCCCACTAGTTAACCCCTTTAGTGAACCCTTAAAAAAAAAAACAAGCAAAATCAATGCTTACATCATACCCCGAACAAAAAGTGGAATAACACGCGATCAAAAAGACCGATATAAAAAAACATGGTACCTCTGAAAACGTCATCTTGTCCCGCAAAAAACAGCCATCATAAAGCATCATCAGCGAAAAAATAAAAAAGTTATAGCTCGCAGAATAAAGCGATGCAAAAATAATTATTTTTTATATAAAATTGTTTTTATTCTATAAAAGCGCCAAAACATGAAAAAATGATATAAATGAGGTATCGCCATAATCGTACTACCCGAAGAAAAAACTGCTTTATCAATTTTACCACACGCGAACGGTATAAACGCCTCCCCCAAAAGAAATTCATGAATTGCTGATTTTTGTTCATTCTAACCTCCCAAAAATCGAAATAAAAAGCGATCAAAAAACGTCACATGCTCAAATATGGTACCAATAAAAACGTCAACTCGTCCCGCAAAAAATAAGACCTCACATGACTCTGTGGGCCAAAATATGCAAAAATTATAGCTCTCAAAATGTGATGATGCAAAAACTATTTTTGCAATAAAAAGCGTCTTTTAGCGTGACAGCTGCCAATCATAAAAACCCGCTATAAATAGTAAATCAAACCCCCCTTTATCACCCCTTAGTAAGGGAAAAATAATAAAATTAAAAAAAGTATTTATTTCCATTTTCCCATTAGGGTTAGGGTTAGGGTTGCGGCTAAAGTTAGGGTTAGGGTTGGCGCTAAAGTTAGGATTAGGGTTAGGGTTGGGATTAGGGGTGTGTTAGGGTTAGGTTTGTGGTTAGGGTTGGGACTAGGGTTAGGGGTGTGTTGGGGTTAGGGTTGGAGTTAGAATTGGGGGGTTTCAGCTGTTTAGGCACATCAGGGGCTCTCCAAATGTGACATGGCGTCTGATCTCAATTCCAGCCAATTCTGCGTTGAAAAAGTCAAACGGTGCTCCTTCACTTCTCAGCTCTGCCATGCGTCCAAACAGTAGTTTATCCCCACATATGGGGTATCAGCGTACTCTGGACCCCAAGAGTTATTGTGCAATTTGTCCTATTTCTTCTGCTACCCTTGGGAAAATAAAAAACTGGGGGCGAAAATATCATTTTTGTACAAAAAAAAATATTTTTTTGTTTTTACGGCTGTACATTATAAACTTCTGTGAAGCACTTGGGGCTTCATAGCGCTCACCACACATCTAGATAAGTTCCTTGTGGGTCTTATTTTCCAAAATGGGGTCACTTGTTGGGGATTTCCACTGTTTAGGCGCATCAGGGGCTCTCCAAATGCGACATGACGCCCCCAGACCATTCCATCAAAGTCTGCAATCCAAAACGTCACTACTTCCCTTCCGAGCCCCAACGTGTACCCATACAGTAGTTTTCTCCCACATATTGGATATCAGCGTACTCAGGACAAATTGGACAACAACTTTTGGGGTCCAATTTCTCCTGTTACCCTTGTAAAAATAAAATATTGGGGCAAAAAAATCATTTTTGCAAAAAAAAAAAGGATTTTTTATTTTTACGGCTGTGCGTTATAAACTTCTGTGAAGCACTTCGGGTTCAAAGTGCTCACCACACATCTAGACAAGTTCCTTGTGGGGTCTATTTCCAAAATGGGGTCACTTGTGGGGGGTTTCCACTGTTTAGGCGCATCAGGGGCTCTCCAAATGCGACATGACGCCCCCAGACCATTCCATCAAAGTCTGCAATCCAAAACGTCACTACTTCCCTTCCGAGCCCTGACGTGCGCCCATACAGTAGTTTTCTCCCACATATTGGGTATCAGCGTACTCAGGACAAATTGGACAACAACTTTTGGGTTCCAATTTCTTCTGTTACCCTTGTGAAAATAAAATATTGGGGCGAAAAAAATCACTTTTGTAAAAAAAAAAAAGATTTTTTATTTTTACGGCTGTACGTTATAAACTTCTGTGAAAGCACTTCGGGGTTCAAAGTGCTCACCACACATCTAGATAAGTTCCTTGATGGGGTCTATTTGCCAAAATGGGGTCACTTTTGGGGGTTTCCACTGTTTAGGGCAATCAGGGCTCTCCAAATGTGACATGACGCCCCAGCCATTCCTCAAAAGTCAGCATCCAACGTCCCTTCCAACTTCGAGCCGATGCGCCCAAACAGTAGTTTTACTCCCACATATGGGTATCAGCGTACTCAGGACAAATTGACAACAACTTTTGGTTCCAATTTCTTGTTACCCTTGTGAAAATAAAATTGGGGATGAAAAATCATTTTTGTGGAAAAAAAAAAAGATTTTTAATTTTACGGCTCTACGTTATAAACTTTGTGAAACCCTTGGGGGTTAAATTGCTCACCACAAGATCTAGAAAAGTTCCTTAGGGGGTCTAGTTTCCAAAATGGGTCATTTTGGGGGTTTCCACTGTTTAGGCACATCAGGGGCTCTCCAAATCAACATGCACCCATTGCGATTCCAGCCAATTTGGTTGGAAAAAGTCAAATGGCTGCTCCTTCCATTCCGAGCTCTGCCGTGCACCCAAACAGTGGTTCCCCCCACATATGGGGTATCAGCGTACTCAGGACAAATTGGACAAAACTTATTGGTAATTCTCTGTTACCCTTGGAAAAATAAAAATTGTGACTAAAATAATTTTTGTGGGAAAAAAATAGGATTTTTTATTTTATGCCCGGCATTATAAACTTGTGTGAAGCACTTGGGGGTTCAAATGCTCACCAAAGATCTAGATAAGTTCCTTAGGGGGTATAGTTTCCAAAATGGTGGGGGTTTCCACTGTTTAGGCTCATCTGGGGCACTGCAAACGGAACATGACCCCATCAACGTCTGCATTCCAAAACGTTACTACTTCCTTTCAAGCCCTGCCCACCCAAACAGTTCCCCCCCCCAATATGGGGTATCAGCGTACTCAGGACAAATTGGACAACAACTTTTGGGGTCCAATTTCCTTGGGAAAATTCAAAAATTTGGGACTAAAAAATCATTTTTGTGGAAAATTGTTTTTTTTTTTTTTCACACCCAGGCATTATAAGCTTTTGTGAAACACTTGGGAGTTCAAAGTGCTCACAACAGATCTAGATAAGTACCTTAGGGGGTCTAGTTTCCAAAATGGTGTCACTTGTGGGGGTTTCCACTGTTTAGGCGCATCAGGGGCTCTCCAAACACGACATGGCGTCCAATCTCAATTCCAGCCAATTTTAGTTTGAAAAAGTCAAACGGCGCTCCTTCCCTTACGAGCTCTGCCGTGTGCCCAAACAGTGGTTTTTCCCCCACATATTGGGTATTGGCGTACTCAGGAGAAATTGCATAACAACCTTATCTGTCCATTTTCTCCTTTTACCCTTGTGAAAATAAAAAAAAAGTTTGTAAAAGATCATTTTTGTGGCTAAAAAGTTAAATATTCATTTTTTCCTTCCACGTTGCTTTAGTTCCTGTGAAGCACCTGAAGGGTTAATAATCTTCTTGAATGTGGTTTTGAGTACCTTGAGGGGTGCAGTTTTTAGAATGGTGTCACTTTTGGGTATTTTCTGCCATATAGACCCTCAAAGTGACTTCAAATGAGAGGTGGTCCCTAAAAAAAATGGCTTTGTAAATTTTGTTGTAAAAATGAGAAATCGCTGGTCAACTTTTAACCCTTATAACTTACTAACAAAAAAAAATTTTGGTTCCAAATTGTGCTGATGTAAAGTAGACATGTGGTAAATGTTATTTCTTAACTATTTTATGTGACATATTTCTCTGTTTTAAGGGAATAAAAATTCAAAGTTTGAAAATTGCAAAATTTTAAAATTTGACATATTTGCGTTTTTTTCCAAAAATAAACGCAAGTTATATCGAAGAAAATTTTACTTCTAACGTGAAGTACAATATGTCATGAGAAAACAATCTCAGAATCGCGAAGATCCGTTGAAGCGTTCCAGAGTTATAACCTCATAAAGAGACAGTGGTCAGAATTGTAAAAATTGGCCCGGTCATTAACGTGCAAACCACCCTTGGGGGTGAAGGGGTTAAAGGCTCTTCAAAGATTCTTGGGTTTTGCCAATTTTTATCGTAAATTTATTGGTAATTTCTCTGTTATTGTTAAACCATTGACTGATTTGACCAAAAAGGGTTCTGATGTGGTGAATTGGCCTCCTGAGGCAGTCTCTGCGTTTCAGGAACTTAAGCAGAGATTCACTTCTGCTCCTGTTCTACGGCAGCCTGATGTTTCTCTGCCATTTCAGGTGGAGTTTGATGCCTCTGAAATTGGGGCAGGTGCCGTTTTGTCCCAAAGAGATCCAGAGACCTCTAAAAGTAACCCTTGTGCCTTTTTCTCTCGAAAATTTTCTCCAATTGAACGTAATTATGACGTGGGTAATCGGGAGTTATTGGCCATGAAGTGGGCTTTTGAAGAGTGGAGACATTGGCTGGAGGGAGCCAAACATCAGGTGGTGGTCCTCACGGACCATAAGAATCTGGTTTATCTGGAATCAGCCAAGCGACTTAATCCTAGACAGGCCAGGTGGGCCTTGTTTTTCACAAGTTTTAAATTTGTGGTTTCCTTTCTTCCTGGCACTAAGAATGTTAAGGCGGATGCCCTCTCGAGGAGTTTCCTTGCGGACTCTCCTGAGTTGTCTGATCCTGCTGTTATTTTGAAAGAGGGTCGTAGTTCTTTCCGCCATCTCGCCCAATTTGAGACTGGCTCTGGAAGGGTGTCAGGAGGATAAACCCGAGCGCTGCCTTATTGGGAAATTGTTTGTCCCAGACCGGTGGAAAAAGAGTGTGATGTCTGAGATTCATTGTTCCGCGTTGGCCGGTCATCCCGGAATTTTTGGTACCAGAGACTTGGTTAGTCGGTCCTTTTGTGGCCTACTTTGTCCGTGACGTCAGGGAATTTGTAGCAGTCCTGCGGGACTTGATCTCGCTCCAAGTCTTGCTCTCGCTCTAGTGGTTTGTTGATGCCATTGCCTGTGCCCAAGAGACCATGTACCCATATCTCTATGGATTTCATTTCCGACCTCCTGTTTCTCAGAGAATGACTGTTATCTGGGTGATTTGTGATAGGTTTTCCAAAATGATACATCTTGTGCCATGACCTAAGTTGCCTTCCTCCTCTGAATTGGTGCCTTTGTTCCTTCAGCACGTGGTTCGTTTACACGGCATTCCTGAGAACATTGTGTCTGACAGAGGAGTCCAGTTTGTTTCCAGATTTTGGAGAACTTTTTGTTCTAAACTTGGTGTTCAATTGACTTTCTCCTCGGCTTTTCATCCTCAGACCAATGGACAAACTGAGAGAATAAACCAGACATTGGAGACTTATCTAAGATGCTTTGTGTCTGCTGATCAGGATGACAGGGTCTCTTTTTTGCCTTTGGCTGAGTTTGCTCTTAATAATAGGGCTAGCTCTGCCACTTTGATGTCTCCATTTTTCTGCAATTTTGGGTTTCACCCTCAATTTTCTTCAGGACAGACGGAGGCTTCTGTCTTCCAGGTGTTGACTCTGTTGTGGAGCGTATGCAGCAGATTTGGGACCATATAGTGGAGAGGTTGTCCCTCTCTCAGGAGAGGGCCCAGCAGTTTGCCAACCGGCATAGGACTGATGGTCCTCGGTTTGAAGTGGGGGACTTGGTCTGGTTGTCCTCAAGAAATATCCATATGAGAGTTGCATCTCCTAAGTTTAAGCCTAGGTTCATTGGACCTTATAAGATCATGGAGATTCTTATTCCTGTTTCCTTTCGTTTACTTCTTCCAGGGACATTTAAGATCCATAACGTGTTCCACAAGTCCTTATTGAAGAGGTTTGTCGAGCCAGTGGTTCCTATGGCTGTGCCTCCTGACCCTGTTTTGGTTGAGGGCAATCTGGAGTATGTGGTTGAGAAAATATTGAATTCTCGTTTTTCTAGACGGAAACTCCAGTATTTGGTTAAGTGGAGATGTTATGGTCAGGAGGACAATTCTTGGGTGTTTGCTTCGGACATCCATGCTAGGAGACTCATCCGTGCGTATCACAGAGCTCATCCTGACCGACCTGGTTGCTCAAATGAGGGTTCGGTGACCCCTCCTCAAGGGGGGGTACTGTTGTGAATGTGCTAGAAATGAATTCTGAGCAGAAGCTCCCTCTGGTGGTTACAAACAGTACTGAACTATCCAATGAAGATTGTGAAGATTGGCGATCAGGTGTTACTGACTGGTCTTATATAAGGGAGGTTCCCTCCCATCAGGGTTGCCGGTGATCAATTGTTCTGGTCTCATCTTTGATTCCTGTTCACTTTGTAGCTTGCTGTTTCGTGCCTGCATCTTCTGCTAACAGATAAGACATTTTCTTCTTTTAGTTTTTTGTGCTAGCTTTTTGCATTTTGTCCTGCACTTCTGTGGGGGTCTGCCGGGTCCCCTCGGGGGCTTGTGCTCCTCTCAGTTTAGGTCAGCCACTGTTGTTTGTTCATTTGCCTTTTCCAGTTTTTTCAGTGGCTGCTGTTTAGTTTTTGTTACACCAGAGAACTAATTTAGGTGGTAGAGGTCGTGTGATCTCAGGTATTTTTGTAATTAGTAGAGTTGGTACTTTTCAGGGTTTTTTGGGATTGCAGTAAGTGTCCTTCCTATCCTTTTCTATTTAGGAAGTTTGGGCCCCAACGTTTGCTCATACTATTTTCTGTCTGTGTCTGTATTGCCTCTTGTCTAACCGCCATTACATGTTTGGGGGCTTTCTATGTTCTTTGGGGATCTGCTCCGGGGCAGATAGTTTTCCTCTTTCTGTCTTTAGGTGTAGTTAGCTTCTCAGGCTGTGACGAGGCGTCTAGGACCAACGTCGGTACGCTCCACGGCTGCCTTTAGTTGTGGTGGTTAGTCAGGGTACTGCAATCCCATAGATTCCAACCTCTCTGGTGTATTTCCTTTTTTGCCTGCTCTCCTCAGCTACCAAATCATAATAGATGGGCCTAACTAATGCTCCATATATAATGGGCCCCACATGATGCTCCAGTGTATAATGGGCCCGGTATATGATGCTCCAGTGTATGATGGGCCCCATTTATAATGGTCCAGTGTATGATGGGCCTATATAATGTTCCATATATAATGGGTCCCATATGGTGCTCCTTATATGATGGGCCCCATGGATAATGCTCCAGTGTATGATGGGCCTATATAATGCTCCATATTTAAAGGGCCTATATAATGCTCCATATATATTGGGCCCCATATGATGCTCCAGTATATGATGGGCCCCATGGATGATGCTCCAGTGTATGATGGGCCTATATAATGCTCCATATATAATGGGCCCCATATGATGCTCCAGTATATGATGGGCCCCATGGCTGATGCTCCAGTGTATGATGGGCCTATATACAGTCATGGCCAAAAGTTTTGAGAATGACATAAATATTAATTTTTACAAAGTCTACTGCTTCACTTTTTCTAATGGCAATTTGCATATACTCCAGAATATTATAAAGAGTGATCAGCTTAACAGCAATTACTTGCAAAGTCAATATTTGGCTAGAAAATGAATTTTATCCCCCAAAACACATTTCAACATCATTGCAGCCCTGCCTTAGAAGGACCAGCTCACCTCTTTTCAGTGATTGCTCCATTAACACAGATGTGGGTATTGATGAGGACATGGCTGGAGATCAATCTGTCATGATAAAGTAAGAATGACACCACTGGACACTTTAAAAGGAGGCTGGTGCTTGGCATCATTGTTTCTCTTCTGTTAACCATGGTTATCTCTAAAGAAACACGTGCAGTCATCATTGCAATGCACAAAAATGGCCTAACAGGGAAGAGTATCGCAGCTAGAAAGATTGCACCTCAGTCAACAATCTATCGCATCATCAAGAACTTCAAGGAGAGAGGTTCCATTGTTGCCAAAAAGGCTTCAGGGCACCCAAGAAACACCAGCAAGCGCCAGGACTGTCTCTTAAAAGTGTTTCAGCTGCGGGATCGGGCTACTAGCAGTGCAGAGCTTGCTCAGAAATGGCAGCAGGCAGGTGTGAGTGCATCTGCACGCACTGTGAGGCGGGAGACTCTTCGAGCAAGGCCTGGTCTCAAGGAGGGCAGCAAAGAAGCCACTTCTCTCCAGAAAAAACATCATGGACAGACTGATATTCTGCAAAAGGTACAGGCAGTGGACTGCTGAGGACTGGGGTAAAGTTATTTTCTCTGATGAATCCCCTTTTCGATTGTTTGGGACATCAGGAAAACGCCTCATTCGGAGAAGACAAGGTGAGCGCTACCACCAGTCTTGTCTCATGCTAACTGTTGAGCATCCTGAAACCATTCATGTGTGGGGTTGCTTCTCAGCCAAGGGAATCGGCTCTCACAGTCTTGCCTAAAAACACAGCCATGAATAAAGAATGGTACCAGAATGTCCTCCAAGAGCAACTTCTCCCAACCCTCCAAGAGCAGTTTGGCGATCAACAATGCCTTTTCCAGCATGATGGAGCACCTTGCCATAAAGCAAAGGTGATAACTAAATGGCTCAGGGTACAAAACATAGAGATTTTGGGTCCATGGCCTGGAAACTCCCCAGATCTTAATCCCATTGAGAACTTGTGGTCAATCATCAAGAGACGGGTGGACAAACAAAAACCTAAAAATTCTGACAAAATGAAAGCATTGATTGTGCAAGAATGGACTGCTATCAGTCAGGATTTGGTCCAGAAGTTGATTGAGAGCATGCCAGGGAGAATTGCAGAGGTCCTGAAGAAGAAGGGTCAACACTGCAAATATTGACTTGCTGCATTAACTCATTCTAACTGTCAATATAAGCTTTTGTTACTCATATGTTTGCAATTATTATATTTCTGTCTGTGATAAAAACATCTGTCAAACACACATAAAAACCAGAGGGCAGCAGATCATGTGAAAATATAATATTTGTGTAATTCTCAAAACTTTTGGCCATGACTGTAATGCTCCATATATAATGGGCCCTTTATGATTCTCCAGTGTATAATGGGCCCTGTATATGATGCTCCCGTGTATGATGGGCCCCATTTATAATGCTCCAGTGTATGATGGGCCCCATATGATGCTCCAGTGTATGATGGGCCCCATTTATAATGCTCCAGTGTATGATTGGCCTCATGGATGATGCTCCAGTGTATGATGGGCCTATATAATGCTCCATATATAATGGGCCCCATATGATGCTCAGTATATGATGGGCCCCATTGCTGATGCTCCAGTGTATGATGGGCCTATATAATGCTCCATATATAATGGGCCCCATATGATGCTCCAGTATATGATGGGCCCCATGGCTGATGCTCCAGTGTATGATATGATGGGCCTATATAATGCTCCATTTTTAATGGGCCCCATATGATGCTCCAGTGTAATGGGCACCATATATGATGCTCCAGTGTATGATGGGCCCCACTTATAATGTTCCAGTGTATGATGGGCCACTTATGATGCTCCAGTGTATAATGGGCCCCGTATATGATGCTCCAGTGTATGATTAGCCCCATTTATAATGCTCCAGTGTATAATGGGCCTATATAATGCTTCATACATAATGGGCCCCATATGATGATCCATTGTATAATGGGCCCCGTATATGATACTCCAGTGTATGATGGGCCCCATTTATAATGCTCCAGTGTATGATGGGCCCCATGGG
>JARQOD010000005.1:109290981-109352431 GCA_033576555.1 Oophaga sylvatica
GGTACTGGATGGCCCAGGATAATCCATTTCACTTATTCATTTTGTATTCCCATTCTGTTTTCTTATGCATTGACTGCAAGGCCTGCCCTGCCACCAAGTCATATGCACCCCAATAAGCCTTTGAACCCAGGTACTGGATGGGCCAAGGAAAATCCACTTCACATTATTCATTTTGTCCTCCCATTCTGTTTCTTATGCATTGACTGCAAGGCCTGCCCTGCTACCAAGTCTAGAGTAACAGACAGAAAAAACACTGGAATACCGGCCTAATAAGCCCAAACTTGGAGCACGAAGATATATGAGGCCTTTCACGGAGATACCACGCTGTCAAAGATGTGGCCTGAATATTTTGGGGGTCTGCTAAATAGTGCTGTATATAACTAGCGAAACAGACAGGAAAAATACTGCAGTACCGGCCTAAAATACCAAAACTTGGAGCACGTAGATATATGAGGCCTGTCACGGAGATACCACACTGTCGAATATGTGGCCTGTATTTCTTACTATTTTAAATGCAAAATAGTGCTGTATGTAACTAGAGTAACGGACAGGAAAAACACTGGAATACCGGCCTAAAATGCCCAAACTTGGAGCACGCAGATATACGAGTCCTGTTACAGAGATGCCACACTGCCAAATATGTGGCCTGTATTTTTTATTTTTTTAATGCAAAATAGTGCTGTATAGAACTAGAGTAACAGACAGGAAAAACACTGGAATACCGGCCTAAAATGGCCAAACTTGGAGCACGCAGATATATGAGGCCTGTCACAGAGATACCACACTGCCAAATATGTGGCCTGTATTTTTGGGGGGGTTTGCAAAATAGTGCTGCATATAACTAGAGTAACAGACAGCAAAAAAATGGAATTTAGGCCTAAAATGCCTACATTTTTAGCACACGGATATATGAGGCGTGTCACAGATATACCATACTGTAAAATATGTGGCCTGTATGTATTTTTTTTGGGTTCAGCAAAATGGTGTCAAGAAATTGTGTAAGGCACTCAAAAAAATTTCTACCGTACCACAAAAAAATGACAGATTTTTCTGTGCACTCAAATGTGATTTTTGGGACCCCTTTAAAATTGTTGGATTTTCACGCTGTGCGAGGAAAAGGATCTCGCTGTATTGTGCAGTGTCAAAAGCAAATGGAGATAAAAAGGGCTCTGGAAGCTTTGGAATAAAATAATCACTATTAACCTGGCAGAAAAAATTTTCCTAGCCAATTATACCTGGGGCTATGTATATACGGTCAATATATGCTATAGGTAGCAGCAGCAGCAGAAGACAGTAATGGAATGGACCCTCTTGATGTATGCAATGATATGTATATTATACACATACACTATCTCAGTCCGGAGATATGCGCCGAGCAGGGCAGCGTCCGGTCTCTTATACCCCTGATGATGCTCTGCGGCTAGCCAATCATTGCAAGACCACAACAAAAATGGCTGTAGTGTTACAGTGCCTGGCAGACAATCCCTGCATGTTGATTACGTCTCTAAAGACCGCCAAAAATGCAGGGTGGAGTAATCCCGGAAATGCTCGGTGGTCGCCGAGTACACCAAGTACAGTGATACTTGGGCGAGTAACGAGTAGTGGCAAGCATGTTGGTTCATCACTAGAATTAACCCTTTCACCCTGAAGCCTGTTTTCAACTTCCTGACCATGCCAATTTTTCCAATTCTGAACACTGTCACTTTATGAGGTAATAACTCTGGAACGCTTCGACAGATCCCACTGATTCTGTGATAATTTTCTCGAGACATATTGAACTTCATGATAGTGGTATCATTTCTTTGATATGATTTATGTATATTTATGAAAAGAATGTAAATTTGGCGAAAATGTTTAAAATTTTCCAATTTTCAAACTTTTAAGTTTCATGCCCTTAAATCAGAGAGTCATGTCACACAAATTAGTTAATAAATAACATTTCCCACATGTCTACTTTACATCAGCACAATTTTTGAAATTTTTTTTTAGGAAGTTATAAGGGTTAAAAGTTCAGTGATTTCTCATTTTTATGACAAAATTTACAAAACCAATTTTTTTTAGGGACCACATCACATTTGTAGTGACTTTGATGGACCCATATAACATAAAACACGCAAAAGTCACACCATTCCAATAACTGCACCCCTCAAGATGATAACAGCTACAGTACATTGAAGAAGCTATTAACCCTTCAGGTGCTTCACTGAAATTAATGCAATGTAAAAGGAAAAAATAAACATTCAACTATTTTTCACAAAAATGTTCATTTAAACCTAATTTTTTACTTTCACAAGGGTAACAGGAAAAAATAGACCACAAAGTTTGTTGCGCAATTTCTTCTGAGCATGTTGATACCCCATATGTGGGGGAAAACCACTGTTTGGGTGCAAGGCAGGTCTCAGAAGGGAATCAGTACCATTTGAATTTTTGAATGCAAAATTTACTGGAATAATTAGCGGATGCCATTTCGCATTTGGAGTGTCTAAACAGGGGAAACCCCACACAAGTGACACCATTTTGGAAACTAGACCCCTCAGGGAACTTATCTAGATGTGTGGTGAGCACATGCAACCCCCAGGTGTTTCACAGAAGTTTATAATGTTGAGCTGTGAAAATTTAAAAAAAATAAAACTTCAAACAAAAATGTTTTTAGCCCCAAATTTTGCATTTTCATAAGGGTAATAGGAGAAATTACACTATACAATTTGTTGTGCAATATCTCCTGAGTACGTTGATTCCCAATATGTGGAGGAAAACTACCCTTTGGGCCCATGGCAAAGCTTGGAAAGGAATGAGCGCCATTTGACTTTTTGAATGCAAAATCTGCTGGAATAATATGTGGATACCATTTCGCATTTGGAGTGCCCTTGATGTGCCTAATCAGTAAAAAAAAAAAAACACAAGTTACACCATTTTGGAAACTAGATGCGTTAGGAAACTTATCTAGATGTATGGGCAGCACAGTAGCTCAGTGGTTAACACTGCAGCCTTGGAGTCCTGGGTTCAAATCCCACCAAGGACAACATCTGCAAAGACTTTGTATGTTCCCCCCGTGTTTGCGTGGTGTTGTGAACGTATTAGAGACAATTTCTGAGCGGAGGCTCCCTCTGGTGGTTGCTGTCGGTACTGAACCTGTATAGAATGACTGGGCCGCCTCAGCTGGCAGCGATACCTGGCAATCAGGAGTCACTGACTGGACTGATATAAGGGAGCTGCCTTCCGATGATCCTCGCCGGTGATCAATTGTTGTTTCCTGGTTCATTTGGAAGTCTGCTGGTGTCTTGCCTGCATCTTCTACTTTCAGATAAGATATTTTCTGCTTATTTCTATTGTGTTTGCTATTTCCATTTTTGTCTGCACCTTTGTGGAGGTTAGCCGGGTCCCCTCCTGGGGCCTGTGCTTCTCTCTATTTTCTGTAGCCACTGTTATTTGTTCAATTGCTCTTTCCCTGCTTTTTGATGGCTGCAGGTTAGCCTTGTTCACTCTGAGATCTGATTTAGTGGGTGGCGAGATCGTGTGATCTCAGCATTTTTGTAATCAGAAGTGTTGGAAGTTTTGCTAGGGTTTTGCTTGGTTGCAGATAGTATTCTGTTCTTTCCTGTCCTATTTAGTCAGTGTTTGGCCCCTGCGTTTGCTCTCTCTATTTTCTGCCTGCGTTTGTGTTTCGTCTTGTCTAACCGCCATTATATGTTTGGGGGCTGCCTATTTCTTTGGGGCTCTACTTCGGGGCAGTTAGCTTTCCTGTTCTATCTTTAGGTGTAGCTAGCTCTCCGGCTGTGCCGAGGCGTCTAGGATCACCGTAGGTACGCTCCACGGCTGCTTCTAGTTGTGCGGTTAGTTTAGGGATCTGCAACCCATTAGTTCTCAACCTCTCAGGTGTTTGGCTGCCTTGCTGTTTTGCTCCTGTCCTTCTCAGTTACCAAATCATAACAGCGTGAGTTTCCTCCTACATTCCAAAGACATACTGATAATGTGTGCTAAACTGTAAAGTGCTGAGGAATATGTTAATGCTATATAAAAATAAAGATTATTATTAGAGATGAGCAACTTTTCCTTTTTTCGGGTCGAGTCGGGTTTCGGACCACTCAACTTTCGCAAAAGTCGAGTCTAACGAGATCGGCCGACTAGCTCGCGGCAAAAGACGGAGGTCGACAAAAAACGAAAGCCGACCCCAATGCAAGTCAATGGGGAATAACAGCTGCCCCCCCGCCCACGTCCTCTTCCACCATACATTCTCATGTTTGGGAAAATGTACCCAAAATACCAGCAGATATATGGTACTGTATCAGTAGCGTTCAGCTGCATACAGTGTTGGGGTAATTTTAAATCTCTGTATATATTTCCGGAGTAAAATACAGACGCTCACTCAGTATGGATTTGACCAGAATACAAAAAGCAGAAAAAGGTACTGTATCAGAAGCAAAAAGCTGTATTCAGTGTAGGGGAAATTGTAAATCTCCGTATATATTTCCGGATTCACACACAGATAGTCAGCATGTATTTGTCCGTGATACCAGCCGGTACATGGTACTGTGTGAGGAGCGTACATATATATATATATGCGGTGTGGGAAAAAAATGAACGCTCAGTAACTGTGCAGAAAAAGAGAATAAAAGTATTAGTGCTGTGTAAAAAGCAGTCTGCACAGCAGTGTACACACAGCAATACAGCTATCAGGCAGCCTAATAACCAGCGCTGCTGCACACAAGAAAATCCTCCCCTGTCACTGCACACTAACTGTACAGCACAATTGCTATGAGCACAAGCACATAAGAACTTCTGTTTCCAGCCCTAACTCTCTTCCTACTGATAAACAGCGTCATCAACCTCTCCCTACTGTTAAGATCAGCAGAAGTAAGTTGGCGGTCGGTGGTCAGGGCTTTTATAGACACTATGATGCCCCCCAAAGCAAGCCAATCACTGCAATACGCTTCTCTAAGATGGTGGTGGATGCTGTCCATGTCATCTCGTTGCCCACAGTGTACGTCCTTGCTCATTTGCTGAAAAAAGGCGCCTGAAAGCATTCTGGGAAACTCGACTTTGGCGCTCGTTTTGATGACCGAATGGCCGACCTCACGCTATGGTCGTGTTTCGGCCAACGAAACCCGACTTTGGCGAAAGTCGGTGATTTTTGAATCTGACCGACCTGTTTCGCTCAACTCTAATTATTATTACCGAATTTTCCGGCATATAAGACGACTGGGCATATAAGACGACCCCCCAACTTTTCCAGTCAAAATATGAAATCTTCTTAAAAGTAGGGGGGATCTAATTATACGCCGGGTGTCATCTTATACGCCGGGAGTGGTCCCGATGACGAAGGGAGGGGGCGTCTCAGAGGGAAGGTTTTGTTACCTCATCATATGAGCGCTGCTTTCTGCTGGTCTAGGCGCTGGGGGACGACGTCTGCGGCTCCTCTTTCAGCAGCCTGGGGGGCTCTGTGCTGGGGGACAGCGGCGGTGGCTCTTTGTGCAGAGTCGGGGCTCTGCAGGCATTTCCTCAATCCCCGGAGGCCTTGGCAGCTCCATTTCTGCAATGCGGTGGCCTCCGGGAAAATGGCCGCTGAGGGCGGCGCATGCTCAGTTTCAGATCTCGTCTCCCGAGATCTTGAGACAAGATCTGAAGCTGAGCATGCAGCGGCCATTTTCCTGGAGGCCAATGGAGCTGCTGGGGCCTCCGGGGATTGAGGAAATGCAGGCAGAGCCCCAACTCTGCACTAAGAGCCAACGCTGCCATCCCCCAGCACAGAGTCCAGGCTGCTGATAGAGGAGCCGCCAACGCCGCCCCCCAGCACCTAGACCCGCAAAAAGCAGCACACATACGATGAGGTAACAACACCTTCCCTCTGAGATGCCCCCTCCTTCGTCATTGGGATCACTCCCCCGACTCCCACATCCGTACTCGGCGTATAAGACGACCCCCAACTTTTAAGAAGATTTTCAGGGGTTAAAAAGTCATCTTATACGCCGGAAAATACGATATTATTGTGGTGAGCACTGTGAACCTGCAGGTGCTTAACAAAAGTTTATAAGGATGAGCCGTAAAAATAAAAAAAATCACATTTTTCAAACAAAAATGTTTTAGAGTAACCAAATTTTCCATTTTCACAAGAGTAACAGGAGAAAATGGACCCCAAAATTTGTTGTGTAATCTGAGTACACCGATACCCCTCATGTGGTCGAAAACTACTTTTGAGGCACAGTGCAAGCTGAGAAGGGAAGCAGCCCCATATTGAGTTCAGATTTATCTGGACTGGTTTGAGGGTGCCATGTCACGTTAGTAGAGCCCCTGAGGTGCGAGACCAGCAGAAACCCCCATAAATAAACACATTTTACAAACTACACCTCTCAATGAATTCATCTAGAAGTGCACTGATCATATTGACACCACAGGAGAGTCACAGAATTTTAGATAATTGGGCAGTGATGAAATAATAATTACATTTTTACCACCAAGAATTTGTGTTAGCCCCATATTTTACATTTTCATACTGGGAAATGGTTAAAAGTGGCATCAAAATTTGTCCCAGAATTTCTGCTGAATGTAGAAATAATTTGCAGACTCCATATACAGAGCCCTAAGTGCTAGAAAAGCAGAATCCCCCCTCAAGTGACACCATTTGGGAAATTATACCCTTTTGGGAATTTATCTACAGGTGTATTGACGATTTTGACTCCATGGGTGTTTTTCAGCAACAAGCAGAAGTGGATGTTGCTGGTTGAAAATTTCAAACTGCTATTGTAGGGACCAGTATGTTATAATGCCCAGTATGTTGTAGTGACCAACTTATAATTCTGGAGATACGCACCTGTAAATTAGCAGGCTGTCATCGCTACAGAAATGCCAAACATATGGACGCTAAATGTTGTTTATGCACACAGGGGTTCAGAAGGCAGGGGGGCATTTGGATTTGGGAGCTTAGAATTTGCTGAATTTTGTTTGATGGGCGAGGAGCAATTTCGCTTTTAAAGAGCCTTTGTACTAATAGTAAAGAGGTAGCCCCCTACATTTCCCTTATCAGATGGACCTGAGTGGGAACTTGCTTTTTTTGTGGATTGAGTTGAAGCTTTTATTGGGAACATTTTACATAACATTTAGGATAGCATTTATCCGGCGTTGTACGCTGAGCACTTACTTTTGGGTCTTCATCTAAATCTCCGAGTGACGTGATTCAGATAAAACCCTGATGTATCCTTTCACTATACTGAGGAAGCAGAGTTACTCTGGATGGCCTCTGTTGAGTGTTGTCCTTATTTTCAGAAGTGCACAAAACTGTGGTCAACCGCTCTTTTATATATGCCTACCTAGACGCTCACCGCTAGATCAAATGCTAGACAGCATCCACAGTGCCTCCAAGCTTTTGCATCGCCATATTTAGACAGCTGTCATTTTTCCATATTTCAGCCGACAGTCATTTGACAGCTTTTTTTTTGTGGGACGAGTTGGCATTTTTATTGGTACCATTTTGGGCACATGACATTTTATAATCGCTTTCTATTCTGATTTTTGGAAGGCAGAAGTAACAAAAACCAGCAATTCAGTAGTTGTTTTTTTGAGAGGTTATGCCGTTCCACGTATGGTAAAATTGATAAGGCAACTTTATTCTTTGGGTCAGTGCGATTACAGTGATACATCTTTTATATAATTTTTTAATGTTTTGGCGCTTTTACACAATAAAAACCATATCATAGAGAAAAGAATCATTTTTGAATTTCTTTATTCTGAGATCTATAACTGACGGAACTGTATGGCAGCTTATTTTTTACAGGACAAAATGACATTTTCAGATGTATCAATTTTATTTACATCTGTATTTTTGATCGCGTTTTATTGTACTTTTTTCCGGTGCTGACAGAAGGGGTTAAATAGTAGAACAGTTTTATAGGTTGGGTCAGGCCGGATGTGACGATAGCAAATGTGTGTACTTTTGTTATTGTTTTTAATATAAATAAATGTATTTATTGTAATATTTGTTCATTTTTTTACTCTTTATTTGGGTTTTTTTTCATTGTTTTACAATTTTAATAACTTTTTTTTTACTATTTACATTGTCCCACTATGGAACATCATCTTTACACTGATCTGATATTCTGCAATGCTTCTGCATTGCAGGGCATCAGAGCAGCATCTGACAAGCAGGGGAGGTATGTCTGCAGGCGATTACAGTCATGGCCAAAAGTTTTGAGAATGACACAAATATTATATTTTCACATGATCTGCTGCCCTCTGGTTTTTATGTGTGTTTGACAGATGTTTTTATCACAGACAGAAATATAATAATTGCAAACATATGAGTAACAAAAGCTTATATTGACAGTTAGAATGAGTTAATGCAGCAAGTCAATATTTGCAGTGTTGACCGTTCTTCTTCAGGACCTCTGCAATTCTCCCTGGCATGCTCTCAATCAACTTCTGGATCAAATCCTGACTGATAGCAGTCCATTCTTGTACAATCAATGCTTTCATTTTGTCAGAATTTTTAGGTTTTTGTTTGTCCACCCGTCTCTTGATGATTGACCACAAGTTCTCAATGGGATTAAGATCTGGGGAGTTTCCAGGCCATGGACCCAAAATCTCTATGTTTGTTCCCTGAGCCATTTAGTTACCATCTTTGCTTTATGGCAAGGTGCTCCATCATGCTGGAAAAGGCATTGCTGATTGCCAAACTGCTCTTGGAGGGTTGGGAGAAGTTGCTCTTGGAGGACATTCTGGTACCATTCTTTATTCATGGCTGTGTTTTTAGGCTAGACTGTGAGAGAGCCGATTCCCTTGGCTGAGAAGCAACCCCACACATGAATGGTTTCAGGATGCTTAACAGTTGGCATGAGACAAGACTGGTGGTAGCGCTCACCTTGTCTTCTCCGAATGAGGCGTTTTCCTGATGTCCCAAACAATCGAAAAGGGGATTCATCAGAGAAAATAACTTTACCCCAGTCCTCAGCAGTCCACTGCCTGTACCTTTTGCAGAATATCAGTCTGTCCATGATGTTTATTCTGGAGAGAAGTGGCTTCTTTGCTGCCCTCCTTGAAACCAGGCCTTGCTCCAAGAGTCTCCGCCTCACAGTGCGTGCAGATGCACTCACACCTGCCTGCTGCCATTCCTGAGCAAGCTCTGCACTGCTAGTAGCCCAATCCCGCAGCTGAAACACTTTTAAGAGACGGTCCTGGCGCTTGCTGGTCTTTCTTGGGCGCCCTGAAGCCTTTTTGGCAACAATGGAACCTCTCTCCTTGAAGTTCTTGATGATGCGATAGATTGTTGACTGAGGTGCAATCTTCCTAACTGCGATACTCTTCCCTGTTAGGCCATTTTTGTGCATTGCAATGATAACTGCACATGTTTCTTTAGAGATAACCATGGTTAACAGAAGAGTAACAATGATGCCAAGCACCATCCTCCTTTTAAAGTGTCCAGTGGTGTCATTCTTACTTAATCATGACAAATTGATCTCCAGCCATGTCCTCATCAACACCCACACCTGTGTTAATGGAGCAATCACTGAAAAGAGGTTAGCTGGTCCTTTTAAGGCAGGGCTGCAATGATGTTGAAATGTGTTTTGGGGGATAAAAGTTCATTTTCTAGCCAAATATTGACTTTGCAAGTAATTGCTGTTAAGCTGATCACTCTTTATAACATTCTGGAGTATATGCAAATTGCCATTAGAAAAAGTGAAGCAGTAGACTTTGTAAAAATTAATATTTGTGTCATTCTCAAAACTTTTGGCCATGACTGTACAGGCCACCTTCCCTGAAGGACCTTGAAGTACCCTACGACCATCACCATAACATGATCGCATCGCGCTGTGCTGATGGGAGCAAACAGAGCTCACACCCTGTGCGATGCTCCTCAAGGTCGCTGTCACTATTGACAGTGGCACCAGAGGGGTTAAACGTCCTTGATCAGTGCTTGCACCGAATGAGGGTGTTTCTGTAGGGAGTCAGCTCTCATATAGAGCTGGCACCCACACTTGATTGGGGCCACGCTCAATGTGAGCCCACGCAATCAAGATATGTATCTGTATGGCGTGTTTGCGAGCACACAGCTCACGCAGCCCATACATACTTCACATGTCAGGAAGGGGTTAATATAAAAGTATACAGTGCTTACAATAAATATATAAAAAAGGTAAAAATAAAACGACACACAAATATGCAAAACAGTTATAAAATAAAAAAGGGAGAAATAACTGAAATATCTAAATGTTTCTGTCAACAGTTATCATCTGTTTTCCTGAGGGAAGAAGAATGGAATCATGGAGCACAACAGCATAGCCAGCCCTCACATGTGAACATTTCTTTTTGTATCACCAAGCTTTTTATAGTCCTGATCATAGGCTCTTATTTCCAGGATGACAGGGATTGGCCCTTTCAAAAGTTGCTGTCTGTGAATAGACAATGAGCCAAGTTGTTGCATTTCAAATACCCCGTGTCTTATTCCCTCAGTTCTTCTCTATATACAGAAAATAGGAAATATTCCTTCTAATTACAACCATCTGCTAGCTGCCATTTTTGACACCTCTACATGCTCCAAGGAAATTCCATCCCCCCTGTGGTCCTAACTCCTGCATAAGAGCAGGCAGATGCTATATCCATATATATTTCTCTATCTATATATATATATATATATATATATATATATGTATTGTGGTGTAGCAAAGGGTGTGGTGCTGGATGGAAGATATATTTCTCTCTGCAGGATAAAATTTGGCCGGGATTTTCCCTAAAGCTGAGGACCTGCAATGATGTCACGATCACGTCATCAGCCTGAACTTGTTCTGTTGGACTACACGTGCTGCAAAGGTTTTGTGACCAGACTAATAGCAACCCTGGGAATGGCACCTGGCGGATGCCACTGACCAGGCAGCTGCTTAGCTAAGCCCGTCCCGTGCAAGGGTGAGTCTGAGACCAGTGGTTCTCCAAGATGGAGTATGTTTATGTTTTTTTCCCTTACTTTCTGCTACCTACTGTTTAAAGTGTCATTAAGCCACTGATGTTTGGACTCTAAGCCTGTGCGTTGCCTCATTACTGTGGCCCTGCCACTGCCTACCAGAGCAAATCCCTACAGTATATATATATATATATATATATATATATATATATATATGTATATATACTATATATATACATATATATATATATATATAGATAGATAGATAGATATTTATTTAGGTATGTGCACACGTTGCAGATTTGCCTGTTGAATTTTCTACACAGATTCTTCCTCTCTTGGCAGAAAATGCAGTTAAAAAATTTTGATGCGGATTTTCATGCATTTTTTTCATGCGGATTTGTATGTGTTTTTGTAAGCTAAATAAAGATATATTATTTAACCCCTTTATCCCATCTGACATACTATTCCATCCATGTGACCCTGGACCTAATTCCCAAGGACGGAATAGTACATCATATGCAATCAGCTGCGCTGATTATTACAGCTGACACACGGCACTATGTGCCAGGAGCGGTCACGGACTGCTCCCGGCACATTAACCCCTGGCACACTGCGATTAAAGATGATCGCAGTGTACCGGGGGTACAGGGAAGCATCGTGCAGGGAGGGGGCTCCCTGCGTGCTTCCCTGAGACCCTCAGAACAGCGCAATGCATCGCGCTGTTGCAAGGGACCCTCCTCCCTGCAGGACCCCGGATCCAAGATGGCCACGGGGTCTTTCCGGGTCCTGCAGGGAGGCGGCTTCTCAGTGCCTGCTGAGAGCAGGCGCTGAGAAAGCCTGCAGCACTGCCAGTCAGATCGCTGGTCTGACAGAGTGCTGTGCACAGTGTCAGACCAGCGATCTGATATAATACAGTGATGTCCCACCTGGGACAAAGTAAAAAAGTAAAAAAAATGAAAATGACATGTGTAAAAAAAAATTCATAAATAAAGAAAAAAAATATATATTCCCCAATAAATTCCTTTCTTCATGTAAATAAAAAAAACAAAAAACAATAAAAGTACACATATTTGGTATCGCTGCTTCCGTAACGACCCGCACTATAAAACTGTCCCATTAGTTAACCCCTTTAATGAACCCCTTAAGAAAAAAACAAGGCTAAAAAAAAAAATGATTTATCATCATACCGCCGAACAAAGAGTGCAATAACACGCGATCAAAAAGACGGATATAAATAAACATGGTACCGCTGAAAACGTCATCTTGTTCCGCAAAAAACGAGCTGCCATACAGCATCATCAGCGAAACAATAAAAAAGTTATAGCTCGCAGAATAAAGCACTGCAAAAATAATTTTTTATATATAATAGTTTTTATTGTATAAAAGCGCCAAAACATAAAAAAAGATACAAATGAGGTATTGCTGTAATTATACTGAACTGAAGAATAAAACTGCATTATCAATTTTACCACACGTGGAACGGTATAAACGCCTCCCCAAAAGAAATTCATGAATTGCTGGTTTTTGTTCATTCTGCCTCCCAAAAATTGTAATAAAAAGCGATCAAAAAATGTCATGTGCCCAAAAATGGTACCAATAAAAACGTCACCTCGTCCCAAAAAAATAAGACCTCACATGACTCTGTGGGCCACATTAATAAAAAATTATAGCTCTCAAAATGTGATGATGCAAAAACTATGTTTTGCAATAAAAAGCGTCTTTTAGCATGTGAGAGCTGCCAATCATAAAAACCAGATATAAATAGTAAATCAAACCCCCCTTTATCACCCCCTTAGTTAGTGAAAAGTAATGCAATTAAAAAAATGTATTTATTTCCATTTTTCCATTAGGGTTAGAGTTGGGGCTAAAGTTAGGGTTAGGGTTTGGACTAGGGTTACGGGTATGTTAGGGTTAGGTTTGTGGTTAGGGTTAGGGTTGGAGTTAGAATTGGGGGGTTTCCACTGTTTAGGCACATCAAGGGCTCTCCAAACGTGACATGGCATCTGATCTCAATTCCAGCCAATTCGGCATTGAAAAATTTAAGCGGTGCTCCTTCCCTTCTGAGCTTTACCATGCGCCCAAACAGTAGTTTACTCCCTTATATGGGGTATCAGCGTATTCAGGACAAATTGCACAATAACTCTTGGGGTCCAAATTCTTCTCTTATCCTTGGGAAAATAAAAAATTTGGGCAAAAATATCATTTTTGTGGAAAGAAAATATGACTTTATTTTTATGGCTCTACGTTATAAACTTCTGTGAAGCACTTGGGGGTTCAAAGTTCTCACCACACATCTAGATAAGTTCCTTTGGGGGTCTAGTTTCCCAAATGGGGTCACTTGTGGGGGGTTTCCACTGTTTAGGCACATCAGGGGCTCTCCAAATGCGACATGACACCCGCAGACCATTCCATCAAAGTCTGCAATGCAAAACATCACTACTTCAATTCCGAGCTCCGACGTGTGCCCATACAGTAGTTTTCTCCCACATATAGGGTATCAGCGTACTCAGGACAAATTGTACAACAACTTTTTGGGTCCAATTTCTCCTGTTACCCTTGGGAACATAAAAAACTGGGGACTAAAAATGTTTGTGGAAAAAATATGATTTTTTTATTTTCACCCCGGGGTGTTATAAACTTCTGTGAAGCACTTGGGGGTTCAAAGTGCTCACCACACATCTAGATAAGTTCCTTAGAGGGTCTAGTTTCTAAAACGGGGACACTTGTGGGAGATTCCCACTGTTTAGGCACATCAGGGGCTATCCAAATGCGACGTGGCGTCCAATCTCGATTCCAGCCAATTTTGGATTGAAAAAGTCAAATGGCGCTCCTTCCCTTCCAAGCTCTGCCGTGCGCCCAAACATATCGGGTATCAGCGTACTCAGGACAAATTTTACAACAACTTTTATGGTCCAATTTCTCATGTTACCCTTGGTAAAATAATAAATTGGTGACATAAATATAATTTTTGTGTGAAAAAAATAGGATTTTTTATTTTCATGCCCCGGCATTATAAAGTTGTGTGAAGCCCTTGTGGGTTCAAAGTGCTCACCACAGATCTAGATAAGTTCCTTAGGGGGTCTAGTTTCCAAAATGGTGTCACTTGTGGGGGGTTTCCACTGTTTAGGCACATCAGGGGCTCTCCAAACGCGACATGGCGTCCAATCTCAATTCCAGACAATTTTGGTTAGAAAAAGTCAAACGGCGCTCCTTCACTTCCGAGTCCTGCATGCGCCCAGACAGTGGTTTTCCCCCACATATTGGGTATCGGCGTACTCAGGAGAAATTGCAAGCAACTTTTTCTGTTCATTTTCTCCTTTTACCCTTGATAAAATAAAAAAATTGTTTGTAAAAGATCATTTTTGTGACTAAAAAGTTAAATGTTCATTTTTTCCTTCCACGTTGCTTCAGCTCCTGTGAAGCACCTGAAGGGTTAATAAACTTCTTGAATGTGGTTTTGGTACCTTGAGGGGTGCAGTTTTTAGAATGGTGTCACTTTTGGGTATTTTCTGCCATATAGACCCCTAAAGTGACTTCAAATGTGAGGTGGTCCCTAAAAAAATGGTTTTGTGCAATTTGTTGCAAAAATGAGAAATCGCTGCTCAACTTTTAACCCTTATAACTTCGTAACAAAAAAAAAATGGTTTTATAATTCTGCTGATGTAAAGTAGACATATGGGAAATGTTATTTAGTAACTATTTTGTATGACATATTTCTCTGTTTTAAGGGAATAAAAATTCAAAGTTTGAAAATAGCAAAATTTCAACATTTTTGCCATATTTCCATTTTTTTCATAAATAACTGCAAGTTATATCAAAGAAATTTTACCACTATCATGAAGTAAACATGTCACGAGAAAACATTCTCAGAATCGCTAAGATCCGTTCAAGCGTTCCAGAGTTATAACTTCATAAAAGACAGTGGTCAGAATTGTAAAAATTGGCCCGGTCATTAATGTGCAAACCACCCTTGGGGGTTAAGGGGTTAACAAAAAAAAGAATTGTGATGTAATTTCCTTATCCAACCTCTTCTTTTACATTCTCCATTGAAAACCATAAATAATTACATACCATGTTAACATATAATGTTTACTCACACAAAACAAATATAAGTGAATATATATATATATATATATATATATAAATATATATAAAATCTATAGATAGTGTAGGGATTCGCTCTGGCAGGCAAGGGCCGGACCGCAGTTATGAGGCAACATACAGGCTTTTAGTCCAAAATCAATTGTTTTACTGTCACGTTAAACACCAGGTAACAAAACATGACAAAAACATCAATGCATTCCAGCTTTGCAAACTCCTGTTCCCAGATGCACACTTGCATGGGACGGGCTTGACTAAGCGGCTGCAAGCCAGCAGGACCGCCAGGTGCCTTCCCGGGTGTCCTGGACTCGCTTCCGGTGCTCACTGACACACTGTAACAGAAAGTCACTTCCAGGCTGACTCCAGCCAAACTCCTCAATAGAACCGCATGGTTCTCAGTGTGGGACCGTCACAGGCTCCGCACACCCATGTGTCCTGTCCAGGTGCTATTCAGGACTCTCGTCCAACACCCTAGCCACCAAGTTCCAAGTCTCACCACGTGCTTCCAGTAATCCGATCCAACCCCAGGATCTTCCAACACCGACAGACCTTCCAGGCAGCCCTATGCATGACATACTCTTCACTGTCTCAGCCAGACTTCCAGAGACTCCTCAGTCTCCAACTCAATCTCAATCTCCATGTGCCCAACACTGCCTGTCATACCTGTAGCCACTCCCAAAGCCAAGGTATGAAGCACATGGTCTGGTCACCTGTTCATGACCTCATCACAGGTCCTTCAACACATACAATCACCAGTATGTAACATTCCTTATACCACCACCAGTGGGCGGTGTATATGTGGTTAGCATGTCCCACCCAGCTCACAAGCTAACCCTGTAGGTTCACCCTTAACAATAATCAGAACTCTTATGGGACTACAAGTCCCAGAACAACATTACTGACCTACAGCACAGAATAGCTCTGCGACACATACTTTCCATTTAGCACCATACCAGGGACTGGTTTCCCATCCATCTCATGCCTCCATGCATAATTTGAGTAACTTATACAGCGCCCCTAGGTGCCACATTAGTCACTACACCACAATAGATATATCTATAGATAGATAATAGCAAGCCCGATGTTTAGTAATGAATATAATAAAATGGTACATTAAGAGTTAAAGATACACACACACAAAATCTGCATTAGGCCGGTGTCACACTTGCAAGTGTAATGTGAGAAACTTGCATGAGTCTCTCGCATCAACACGCGGCACTGCCGCCGGCACTCAGGACATGCAGCCGCACTCTCCAGTCCAAGTGCCGGTGGCAGTGCGGGGAGTTGATGCGCGAGTTTCTCGCATCACACACGAAAGTGTGACACCATCCTTAAATGCAATGTGTGTTTAATTGTGCAGCATGGTGGCTCAGTAGATAGCACTGCAGCCTTGTAGTGCTGGAGTCCTGAGTTCAAATCCCACCAAGAACAACATCTGCAAGGAGTTTGTATGTTCTGCCTGGGTTTTTTCTGGGTACTCTGGTTTCCTCCCACACTCCAAAAACATACTGATAGGGAATCTAGATTGTGAGCCCCATTGGGGACAATAATGTGTGCAAACTGTAAAGCGCTGTGGAATATGTTAACGCTATATAAAGATTATTATTTAATTTAAAAAAAAATGGTGTGAGCTCTCGCGCAATTTTCTAAACCAAAGCAGGAAAGCCAGCGACTGGGGCATATGTTTATAGCCTGGGAAGTGGGTAATACCTATTGATCTTCCCAGGCTCTTAATATCAGCTCACAGCTGTATATTTAACATTTACTGGCTATTAAAATAGGTGGACCCCCAAAAAAATGATGTGTGGTCCCCTATAATTAATAACCAGAAAAGGCTATGCAGACAGCTGTGGGCTGATATTCATAGCCTAGGAAGGGGCCATGGATATTGGCCGCCCCTGGCTACAAACACCAGCTCACAGCCACCACAGAAATGGCACATCTCTAAGATGCGCCAATTCCAGCACTTAGCCTCTCTCTTCCCACTTGCCCTGTAGCAGTGGCAAATGGGGAAGTAGTTGTGGGGTTGATGTCACCTTTGTATTGTTTGATGACATCAAGCCCATGGCTTAGTAATGTAGAGGTGTCAATAAGAAACCTATCTGTTGTGAATGTGTTGGAAATGAATTCTGAGCAGAAGCTACCTCTGGTGGTTACAAACAGTACTGAACTATTCAATGAAGATTGTGAAGATTGGCAATCAGGTGTTACAGACTGGTCTTATATAAGGGAGGTTCCCTCCCATCAGGGTTGCCGGTGATCATTTGTTCTTGTCTCAACTTTGGTTCCTGGTTCTCTTGGAAGCTTGCTGTGTCTTGCCTGCATCTTCTGCTAACAGATAAGACATTTTCTGCTTTTATTTTTGTGCTTGCTTTTTGCATTTTGTCCTGCAATTCTGTGGAGGTCAGCCAGGTCCCCTCCAGGGGCTTGTGCTCCTCTCAGTTTATCTGAGCCACTGTTATTTGTTCATTTGCCTTTTCCAGTTTTTTCAGTGGCTGCTGCTTAGTTTTGTTACACCAGAGAACTAATTTAGGTGGTAGAGGTCGTGTGATCTCAGGTGTTTTTGCAATTAGTGAGTTGGTATTTTTTTAGGGTTTTTTGGATTGCAGTAAGTGTCCTTCCTATCCTTTTCTTTCTAGGAAGATTGGGCCCCAACGTTTGCTCATACTATTTTCTGTCTGTGTCTGTATTTCCTCTTGTCTAACCGCCATTACATGTTTGGGGGCTTCCTATGTTCTTTGGGGATCTGCTCCGGGGCAGATAGTTTTCCTCTTTCTATCTTTAGGTGTAGTTAGCTTCTCAGGCTGTGACGAGGCGTCTAGGACCAACGTAGGTACGCTCCACGGCTGCCTTTAGTTGTGGTGGTTAGTCAGGGTACTGCAATCTAGTAGATTCCAACCTCTCTGGTGTATTGCCTTTTTTGCCTGCTCTCCTCAGCTACCAAATCATAACAGTATCACCGGCCAAACTGAAAATTATATGGTACTCACAGAAGGGAAAGATAGTGTAAAAAAAAAAAGTTGTCAGAGATATTTTTTATTTTTTTTTTTTACTTTCCCTCTTTTTCTCTGGGTGCTGAGGATTTTTTTTCTCTCAATGGAGTTTGCACAGTTGTCTGGCCGTGTGGATCAGCTTGCCACTGAAGTTCGGAGTATTGCTACCTATCTTGCAGGGTTGCCGGTTGTGGAACCTAGGATCCCCATGCCAGATTTGTTTTTAGGGGATCGAGCTAAATTTCTGAATTTCAAAAATAACTGTAAGTTGTTTTTTGCCTTAAAACCTAAGTCCTCAGGGAACGCAGCACAGCAGGTTCAAATTGTCATCTCTCTCCTGCGCGGCGATCCTCAGGAGTAGTATAGGAACTGTAGTATTCGTCAAACTGAAATCTGACAGGTCGACACGCCCCCTATCATTTAATCCGTCTCCCTGGGACTTGATCTGTCTGAACTTTGCTGTGGGTGGGAAATCTGAGCTGCTGGATTTGTGAATTTCAATCAAAGTTATTTATTCATCTCTATTTATATTTTATTCAGTGACTTTGATTAGTCTGTGGAGTATTAGTGTATTAAAGAGGAGAGAAACTTTTAAGGACCCAGTAAATGTATAAGGAGTTCTAGTGAAATACAGACTTTTGTTACAGATCGGTAAGCTATTACCAAGCTGTGTATCTAAGGCTTGGGTTGTGTTGAGAGGAGCATATTTTTCTATTTACTAGCTAACATGGTACATAGATATACATCTTTACTGGCACATAGAAATGTAGTACAACAGTGTTGACATGAATTGTCAGAATGAGTGAAGGTTGATGCTAAGGTAATTCAGGCAAACAGTAAATAGTATTGCATTGTGTATAGTCAGTGGGATCTCACATTTGGAATTACGACGCTCATCTTATAGTTTTATTCAGTATATATATTTTTGAAGAGTGAATCTTGATCTTTTTTGTGGAGAGAAACTTTTAAGGACCCAGTAAATGCATGTAAAACACTATTGTGGTGGAAAGCTGTATCAAGCTGGTAAAAGGTGTTTATTTTTTAGTATTATCCAGGATATAAGTTTTAAACTACAACTGCAAAGGCAATTTAATTTGAAGTATCACCTTAAGGATTTTTAGTGAATTAAAGAGTGAATCTTGATCTTTTTGTGGTGAGAAACTTTTAAGGACCCAGTAAATGCATGTAAAACACTATTGTGGTGGAATTTGGAATTATGACGCTCATCTTATAGTTTTATTCAGTATATATATTTTTAGCTTGGCAGTGTATCTACACTTATATCAGTACTGGGAAGAATGTACTTTTGTTACAGATCGGTAAGCTATTACCAAGCTGTGTATCTAAGGCTTGTGTTGTGTTGAGAGGAGCATATTTTTCTATTTACTAACTAACATGGTACATAGATATACATCTTTACTGGCACATAGAAATGTAGTACAACAGTGTTGACATGAATTGTCAGAATGAGTGAAGGTCGATGCTACGGTAATTCAGGCAAACAGTAAATAGTATTGCATTGTGTATAGTCAGTGGGATCTTTTAAAACCAACACATTTATGTATATTCTTCTAGCAGTGCCCATAAAACCGAAGGTTTCTAGCAAACATAACCTGCACTAATGTGATTTTAAAACAATGGGTTTCTGAAGGGTCTTCCCACACTACCACTCTGTGGGAAGCTGTGTGGAAATGACATAGGCATAAGAGATCATTCATCTTAAAAACGTTTATTGCCAGAACTAATCATGATTTTACTGTAATAAATAAATACATCTCAAAGACATTTCAAGCATTGAATTAATTGTGACACCAAAATGTCGATACAAATGGCAATACAGGTCATGGGATTCTCTCTAGACAGGAACAACGCTGTTGAATGCTCCAACACGTGTAGTGAGGGTTTTTTAAAGTTGATTTCTTCTCAGCAATGAAATTTCTCACAATTGTATCATTACGCGGTTTATCAGCAGAAAACTTCTCCAGTATCTTACTGAATGGCATGTTCTGAGCTAAAAAATGTAAAAAGTACAGGCAGTAGCACTATATGTATGTAAAGGTAATTTATCTATGGGTGTTCTTTTATGAGCAGCAGTAATTTATCTGTGTGTGTGTGTGTGTGTGTGTGTTTCACACAGGACACGGGCTGTGATCCATCTATTGTGTGGGAAAAGTCAATGCGAGCGCACATTATGAGGTGATCATATTATGTACAGGTAGATGTTACAATATAAGAATGTGATTTTAAAACAAGGGGTTTAAAAATAGCCAAATGCAGACAGGCATGAACTACATTCAAATTATGAAAGACAGGCAGCGCATCGCTGCTGTTTTGGAAAATACCATATTTCATAGATGGTGCTGATCCGCTGAATCATTTTTAAACACTCATGCACCCACACCATTTTGATCAACATTCAACAAAAATTGAGGCATGTTGGAACATGTCCCGACCTATTTTGGCCCATGACAAATGTTCTGACTCTCAAATGCTATTTTATTAGTTACCATACGAATATTATACCGAGTCAAGGTGTATTAAAGTGATTACTAACCCGATTACGGCAACTTGATAACAAATTCACAACAAATTCGTTATTTTGTGACTATTTTAACTGGTTCATGTGAGAATACAGGTATAGGATGGGGCCGATACTTAGTGTATACTATTTATGTACAAAGATGATACGGAAAATATATGTTTCCAAAGTTTACTGACAGGGAGTACATAGTAGGGAAGAGCCCTCTTGCATTGGTGACCACGGCAACTTGATAACAAACTCACAACAGATTCGTTATTTTGGGACTATTTTTTAACGATGCTAAGCCCTCAGATAGGCGTTTTTATGGTTTAATACTGATAGACACATTGTGAACTGGCATATAGGGTCCATGTGAGACACCATATTTTCAACATTTTTGCGCCTTCACAGATTTATTTTGCATTATATTTTTTTATTTTGCTTAAGGATCATGTACAGAGGAGTTTTTATGGTTTAATACTGATAGACATATTGGCCCAGGCATGTCCTGGCATGCCTGAACAAGTCCTGGTCACGTGACAACCGTGGAAAAACAAGCCTGAAATTCAAAAACTGTGTCCATCTCAAGGCATGCTGAATGTCAACGTTCCCGCTATGAGCTACACACATGATCAACTGTATAGCCTGGGATGCGTAGCGTTCTTGTTGCACAGGTCTATTTTTAAAGATGCTATGACCCTCAGATATAAAAGACAGGCATGTTGGAACGTGTCCCGGCCTATTTTGGCAAATGCCCACTCCTATGCATCGATATTGACCACTACTCAACAAAAATTGGTTACAAACTTTTTAGCATAGCTGTGTTTCTGACTCTCAGCTGCTATTTTAATAGTTACCATAGGAATACTGTAGCGAACCAAGATGTGTTAATTTGATTACTAACACGATTTCAGCAACTTGATGACAAATTCAGAGCAAATTCGTTATTTCGGAACTGGCATGTCCGGGCATGCCCGGACAAGTCCCGCATGTCCGGGCATGCCCGGACAAGTCCCGGGCCTCTACACCTCGCCCCTATAGTGTAGTTTAATGTAGGTGGCAAACAGATCATCGCTGGTGTTTGGAAAATACCATATCTCATAGATGGTGGTGATCCTCTGAATCATTTTTAAACATTTCACGCCACTCATGCACCCACAGCACTCTTATGGTGTACCAGCACCGCTGCAGCTAGCGCTTTTTGTGACCTTATCTGCATCATTTTCATTATAGCACGAGGGACAGCCATGGAAAAAACAACCCTGAAATTCATAAACTATGTGCTGGCCGTTAACACGCGCACAGTCATCTAGAAAATATTGAGCGAGTTGCTTCACAAACCCTCTCAAGGCATGTTGAATGTTAACGTTCTCGGTATGCGCTACATACATGAACCTCTGTATAGCCTGGGATGCGTAGCGTTCTTGCAGCGCAGACCTATTTTTAAAGACGCTAAGCCCCATCAGATATAAAAGACAGGCATGTTAAGACGTGTCCCGGCCTATTTTGGCACAGAACCACACCTATGCAACGATTTTGATCAGCATTCAACAAAAAATTGCGTGCAAACTTTTTAGCATACCTGTACAAACTTTTTAACATACCTGTGTTTCGGACTCACATGGCGTACCAGAAGCACCAGTGCCATGTACTCTAGCTCATAATATTTCACATCGGGTATGGGACCTACATAGCTTTGTTTTCTCAGGTATTAAAAAGAGTGGAAAACTGAAAATCCCGAGGCCTGAGGTAATTTACTGAGCTTCATGGGGATAAAATTTATCGAGTCTATGAACCTTATAGACAAAACGGGTAGCGTCACACACAAGACGACGACACCTCGGGCTAGCACATTTACCGGTAGTTTTCAAAAACCAATGGCTTAACAATAAAGTAAGAATCGTGGCGATCTGCATTGTGGGCTATAAATGTATACCCTGAAAATTTACCGCTGGTAAAGAACAGTAAAAAGTCGTGCGTACAACTATCATCCTCAAACACCCAGAGCATATCACAAACACTATTGCCTACAGAGGCGGCCCCGCGAGAATTTCTGGATGGGTGTATCAAGAGGCTCTTTGCTTTGACCGATTGTTTGCTCGTGAATGCTGACATTTCCAGGATCATCATAGTTGTGTAAATGCGCTGGGAGCTCGTGTATCGGCCCCTAGGGTGTGATGCGTGATCATTTTAATTATTTTTCAATTCATAACCATACGTTCTCAGGCAGACAGGTTTATTTCACAGAAGTTGACTGTACAGTTGCATAATTTTTGTTTAAAATCATACATTTGCATAATTTTGTTTAAAATCACACAGTTCTGCGATAATGTCGGGTGTTGGACACGCACTTATCAGTCTTTCATACGTGTCGCAGAAAGATTTTAGTCTGTTCTGCGAGAGTTTATTATGCACGTACTGTGCAGACATGTCAAGAAACATTTTGGTGTGTTCAGCAGTCCAAGCGGGTGTTGGTGTGTAAGGCGATCGACCATCATCCTTCTGCTTCTTACTTACACGACGGCGCGATACCGCGCGTTTCTTTGACGGTAATGCATCGGCTGAATTGGCAGCTGCAGCTTCCGCGTTGTTATTTGCAGATTCTGTAGCTTGACACAGACGTATATTCTTAAGCCGACTACTCGCCGTATTCCCGGGTGCTCGGTTGGCGCGTCGTTTTCTTCACGATCTGCGACACACCCGTGTGAAAGAGGCTCCGTTCTCACTTCCGTTCTGTTCTCAAATCCATAATTGCGCTGCTGCAAAACTCGCGAATGACGATCCTCCGTAACTAAAGAAAAGATACGTGGTGTAGTTAATCGCTAAGCGGGCGAGATATAGGAAGAGCTACAGGCCCCACTTTACTCTGATTCAACGCGACATTTGTAAAGCTACCAGCACCGATTATCTGTGAAACCGATACATGATTGTTTGTATAAGTACACTATAGAGCGGCCTAGACATATATACTTACAAGTATGCCCGGGTGCTGATCTACAGAGAATGCTGAATTAACAGACATCTCGCTTTTCGGGCGCCGCCGTATGGGGCTGTTTTCTCCCTCAAACTGCAACCTCACGGGCGATACTTTAGCGGCTGTAAATAAAATATAGCATACATGAATGCGCACAACACATTCACAAAGCTAACTTGACACACGTAAATAAAATATATCGACTAGTTACCGCAGAAATTTTTATCTGCGTGTATAAGTACACTATAGAACTGCGTAGACATATATGCTTACAAGTATGAGACGTGTAGTGTAGTTCAGAGATTGGTGAATTAAACGGTGTGGAGGTGCTCGGGCGTTTTCGTATGGGTGTGTTTTCTTTTTCAAGCTGCAGCCTCCTGCTCGTTAGTTTAACATCTGTAAATAAAATATATCCACTAGTTATCGGTGGCGTCACAGGGTACAGAGGGTACAAACACATATCACCCTGGTTTCAAGGACCCGCTACCTTTTCTATTCCAGAGCCGTGTGCTTAGCGAATCACCCCATCTTTTAGGAGCGTTGGTAGGATTATAGTCCGGTTCTACGAACTCGACATCTGAATCCTGGGGATCCTCCACGATCTCAACATCGGAATCGCGATGCTCGAGCGGCTCAGCCGCCACGGTGTTTCCAGCCGCCCAGTCCGCTACAGCTGTATCTGTATGAGAAAATGTTTATATTATTAAAACATGTCTAGCTAACGACCCAGTCAGCTAAAATAAAATTAACTGTATGGATTTTAGCGGCATTCTATATTAATTATTAATATTAATAGTAGGCGTTATAAATTTACAGCTACCACGTTTACCCGTCTAGATACATAGGTTTAAAACATATGATATAGCTATAGGTTTCTTGCCTGTGACAGACTGGTGAGAGCTTGAGGCTCGTCGCCCGCTAGCAGAGTTGCCTTCCTCTAACAGGTTCTGCGTAATGAACGGTTTTCGTAGGAGTAGTCTGAATGGACTCCCGCTTCTTAAATAAGAAAGAATGAAATATATCACTTATATATACAAAGCGCAGACTCAGACATCCGAGACATTGCGGAGTACCCTATATACTGTGTAAAACTTACCCGATTGTTCTGGTGAAAGCATAGCAGAATATTGACCGCGAGAATGTCTGGCCTCCATCTTGAATAAAAAAGGGTCCGCTATTGAATTAAAGCAAATAAAGATCAAGTATGAAAACACGGCTAACCTGTTCATACAAATACTACACAAACTTAAATATAATTGAAACGAAATCCGTAAAAAATACTCACTCTAGTCCTGTTCAGATCGGAGTTGTGGTCTGTGAGTTGTGAACAAGTGCGAACTGTATTGCTTGTGAGCTACCCGTATTTATTAGGGCTAGCAGAGAGAACACGCCCTCTGTCACTGCCCCCACGCTAGGGGCAGAAAAAACATCCCATTCAAGTTTTACAGAGGGATCATGGCGGCTAACCGCGTTGATGCAATATTGTAGAAGTAATATTTCACGACAGAACCCCCACCATCATTACCCTGTATTAGCTTTGTGCGTGTGGCCCGCGTAGATATCATTTCTGTGGCGAGTAATAGTTATATTTTATTTACAGCCGCTAAAGTATCGCCCGTGAGGTTGCAGTTTGAGGGAGAAAACAGCCCCATACGGCGGCGCCCGAAAAGCGAGATGTCTGTTAATTCAGCATTCTCTGTAGATCAGCACCCGGGGGATACTTGTAAGTATTTATGTCTAGGCCGCTCTATAGTGTACTTATACAGACAATCATGCATCGGTTTCACAGATAATCGGTGCTAGTAGCTTTACAAATGTCGCGTTGAATCAGAGTAAAGTGGGGCCTGTAGCTTTTCCTATATCTCGCCCGCTTAGCGATTAACTACACCACGTATCTTTTCTTTAGTTACGGAGGATCGTCATTCGCAAGTTTTGCAGCAGCGCAATTATGGATTTGAGAACAAAACGGAAGTGCGAACGGAGCTCTTTCACAAGGGTGTGTCGCAGATCGTGAAGAAAACGACGCGCCAACCGAGCACCCTGGGAATACTGAGAGTAGTCGGCTTAAGAATATACGTCTGTGTCAAGCTACAGAATCTGCAAATAGCAACGCGGAAGCAGCAGCTGCCAATTCAGCCGATGCATTAGCGTCAAAGAAACGCGCGGTATCGCGCCGTCGTGTAAGTAAGAAGCAGAAGGATGATGGTCGATCGCCTTACACACCAACACCCGTATGGACTGGTGAACACGCCAAAATGTTTCTTGACATGTCTGCACAGTACGTGCATAATAAACTCTCGCAGAACAGACTAAAATCTTTCTGCGACACGTATGAAAGACTGATAAGTGCGTGTCCAACACCCGACATTATCGCAGAACTGTGTGATTTTAAACAAAATTATGCAAATGTATGATTTTAAACAAAAATTATGCAACTGTACAGTCAACTTCTGTGAAATAAACCTGTCTGCCTGAGAACGTATGGTTATGAATTGAAAAATAATTAAAATGATCACGCATCACACCCTAGGGGCCGATACACGAGCTCCCAGCGCATTTACACAACTATGATGATCCTGGAAATGTCAGCATTCACGAGCAAACAATCGGTCAAAGCAAAGAGCCTCTTGATACACCCATCCAGAAATTCTCGCGGGGCCGCCTCTGTAGGCAATAGTGTTTGTGATAGCTCTGGGAGTTTGAGGATGATAGTTGTACGCACGACTTTTTACTGTTCTTTACCAGCGGTAAATTTTCAGGATATACATTTATAGCCCACAATGCAGATCGCCACGATTCTTACTTTATTGTTAAGTCAGTGGTTTTTGAAAACTACCGGTAAATGTGCTAGCCCGAGGTGTCGTCGTCTTGTGTGTGACGCTACCCGTTTTGTCTATAAGGTTCATAGACTCGATAAATTTTATCCCCATGAAGCTCAGTAAATTACCTCAGGCCTCGGGATTTTCAGTTTTCCACGCTTTTTAATACCTGAGAAAACAAAGCTATGTAGGTCCCATACCCGATGTGAAATATTATGAGCTAGAGTACATGGCACTGGGTGCTTCTGGTACGCCATGTGAGTCCGAAACACAGGTATGTTAAAAAGTTTGTACAGGTATGCTAAAAAGTTTGCACGCAATTTTTTGTTGAATGCTGATCAAAATCGTTGCATAGGTGTGGTTCTGTGCCAAAATAGGCCGGGACACGTCTCAACATGCCTGTCTTTTATATCTGATGGGGCTTAGCGTCTTTAAAAATAGGTCTGCGCTGCAAGAACGCTACGCATCCCAGGCTATACAGAGGTTCATGTATGTAGCGCATACCGAGAACGTTAACATTCAACATGCCTTGAGAGGGTTTGTGAAGCAACTCGCTCAATATTTTCTAGATGACTGTGCGCGTGTTAACGGCCAGCACATAGTTTATGAATTTCAGGGTTGTTTTTTCCATGGCTGTCCCTCGTGCTATAATGAAAATGATGCAGATAAGGTCACAAAAAAGCGCTAGCTGCAGCGGTGCTGGTACACCATAAGAGTGCTGTGGGTGCATGAGTGGCGTGAAATGTTTAAAAATGATTCAGAGGATCACCACCATCTATGAGATATGGTATTTTCCAAACACCAGCGATGATCTGTTTGCCACCTACATTAAACTACACTATAGGGGCGAGGTGTAGAGGCCCGGGACTTGTCCGGGCATGCCCGGACATGCGGGACTTGTCCGGGCATGCCCGGACATGCCAGTTCCGAAATAACGAATTTGCTCTGAATTTGTCATCAAGTTGCTGAAATCGTGTTAGTAATCAAATTAACACATCTTGGTTCGCTACAGTATTCCTATGGTAACTATTAAAATAGCAGCTGAGAGCCAGAAACACAGCTATGCTAAAAAGTTTGTAACCAATTTTTGTTGAGTAGTGGTCAATATCGATGCATAGGAGTGGGCATTTGCCAAAATAGGCCGGGACACGTTCCAACATGCCTGTCTTTTATATCTGAAGGTCATAGCATCTTTAAAAATAGACCTGTGCAACAAGAACGCTACGTGTTATGTTACGGTAGCTGAGGAGTGCAGGTAAAAAAGGAAATACACCAGAGCAGTTGGAATCTATGAGATTGCAGTACCCTGACTAACCACCGCAACTAGAGGCAGCCGTGGAGCGTTCCTACGTTGGTCCTAGACGCCTCGTCACAGCCTGAGAAACTAACTACACCTAAAGATAGAAATAGGAAAAACACAAAAAAGAAATTGTCTTATCTGATAGCAGGAGATGCAGACACGACACAGCAGGCTACAAGGGAAACTGGAAAGAAGGATTCAGACCAGAACAATTGATCACCGGCAACCCTGATGGGAAAATGACTCCCTTATATAAGACCAATCAGTAACACCTGATTCCCAGTCCTCACAATCCTCACTAGTACCGCTTGTAACCACCAGAGGGAGCCTCTGCTCAGAACTCATCTCAAACCCATTCACAACAGTACCCCCCCTTGAGGAGGGGTCACCGAACCCTCATTTGAGCAACCAGGTCGGTCAGGATGAGCTCTATGATACGCACGGATAAGTCTCCTAGCATGGATGTCCGAAGCAAACACCCAAGAATTGTCTTCCTGACCATAACCTCTCCATTTAACCAAATACTGGAGTCTTCGTCTAGAAAAACGAGAATCCAATATTTTCTCAACCACATACTCCAGATTGCCCTCAACCAAAACAGGGTCAGGAGGCACAGCAGCAGGAACCACTGGCTCAACAAACCTCTTCAACAAGGACTTGTGGAACACGTTATGGATCTTAAATGTCCCTGGAAGAAGCAAACGAAAAGAAACAGGATTAATAATCTCCATGATCTTATAAGGTCCAATGAACCTAGGCTTAAATTTAGGAGATGCTACTCTCATAGGAATATTCTTTGAGGACAACCAGACCAAGTCCCCCACTTTAAACCGAGGACCATCAGTCCTATGCCGGTTAGCAAACCGCTGGGCCCTCTCCTGAGAGAGGGACAACCTCTCCACCACCTGGTCCCAAATCTGCTGCATACGCTCAACAACAGAGTCAACACCTGGACAGACAGAAGCCTCCGTCTGTCCTGAAGAAAATCGAGGGTGAAACCCAGAATTACAGAAAAACGGAGACATCAAAGTGGCAGAGCTAGCCCTATTATTAAGAGCAAAACTCAGCCAAAGGCAAAAAGAGACCCAGTCATCCTGATCAGCAGACACAAAGCATCTTAGATAAGTCTCCAATGTCTGGTTTGTTCTCTCAGTTTGACCATTGGTCTGAGGATGAAATGCCGAGGAGAAAGACAATTGAACACCCAGTTTAGAACAAAAAGTCCTCCAAAATCTGGAAACAAACTGGACTCCTCTGTCAGACACAATGTTCTCAGGAATGCCGTGTAAACGAACCACGTGCTGAAGGAACAACGGCACCAATTCAGAGGAGGAAGGCAACTTAGGTAATGGCACAAGATGTATCATTTTGGAAAACCTATCACAAATTACCCAGATGGTGGTCATTCTCTGAGAAACAGGAAGATCGGAAATGAAATCCATAGAGATATGGGTCCATGGTCTCTTGGGCACAGGCAATGGCATCAACAAACCACTAGAGCAAGAGCAAGGCTTGGAGCGAGAGCAAGTCCCGCAGGACTGCACAAATTCCCTGACATCGCGAGACAAGGTAGACCACCAAAAGGACCGACTAACCAAGTCTCTGGTACCAAAAATTCCGGGATGCCCAGCCAATGCGGAACAATGAATCTCAGACATCACACTCTTTTTCCATTGGTCCGGGACAAACAATTTTCCAACAGGGCAGCGCTCGGGCCTATCCTCCTGACACCCCTCCAGAGCAAGTCTCAAATTGGGCGAGATGGCGGAAAGAACTACACCCTCCTTCAAAATAACAGAGGGATCAGATAGCTCAGGAGAGTCCGCAAGGAAACTCCTCGAGAGGGCATCCGCCTTAACATTCTTAGTGCCAGGAAGAAAGGAAACCACAAAATTAAAACGTGTGAAAAACAAGGCCCACCTGGCCTGTCTAGGATTGAGTCGCTTGGCAGATTCCAGATAGACCAGATTCTTATGGTCCGTAAGGACCACCACCTGATGTTTGGCTCCCTCCAGCCAATGTCTCCACTCTTCAAAAGCCCACTTCATGGCCAATAACTCCCGATTACCCACGTCATAATTACGTTCAGTAGGAGAAAATTTTCGAGAGAAAAAGGCACAAGGGTTACTTTTAGAGGTCTCTGGATCTTTTTGGTACAAAACGGCACCTGCCCCAATTTCAGAGGCATCAACCTCCACCTGAAATGGCAGAGAAACATCAGGCTGCCGTAGAACAGGAGCAGAAGTGAATCTCTGCTTAAGTTCCTGAAACGCAGAGACTGCCTCAGGAGGCCAATTCACCACATCAGAACCCTTTCTGGTCAAATCAGTTAATGGTTTAACAATAACCGAGAAATTACCAATAAATTTACGATAAAAATTGGCAAAACCCAAAAATCTCTGAAGAGCCTTTAATGAAGTAGGTTGGACCCCAATCACAGATGGCCTGAACCTTGACCGGGTCCATTTCAATAACAGATGGGGACAAAATGAATCCCAGAAATGAGATCTTCTGTACGCCAAAAAGACACTTTGATCCCTTCACATACAGAGCATTCTCTCTCAAAATCTGGAATACAGTTCGAACATGTTTCACATGAGAGTCCCAGTCATTAGAAAAAATCAAGATATCATCCAAATAAACAATCAGAAACTTGTCCACAAAATCCCTGAAAATGTCATTCATGAAGGACTGGAAGACGGAAGGAGCAATAGTGAGCCCAAAGGGCATCACAAGGTACTCAAATGCCCTTCAGGGGTGTTAAATGCCGTCTTCCATTCATCCCCGTGCTTAATGCGAATAAGGTTATACGCCCCCTGAGGTCAAGCTTGGTAAACCAAGTAGCGTTTTTCACCCTGGAAAACAGGTCAGAAATCAAGGGTAACGGGTATTGATATTTCACAGTAATATTGTTCAAGAGACGATAATCAATATACGGCCTTAATGAACCATCTTTTTTGGCCACAAAGAAAAAACCGGCACCTAAGGGTGAAGAGGATGGTCTGATATGACCCTTCTCCAATGATTCCTTGATATAAGACCGCATAGCGTCATGTTCAGGTACAGACAAGTTAAAAAGGCGACCTTTAGGGAATTTACTACCTGGCACTAATTCAATAGCGCAGTCATAGCTCCTATGGGGAGGTAAGGATGCAGATTTACTTTCGCTAAACACATCAGAAAAATCAAACAAAAAGTCAGGAACATCCTCAGCCTGGAGGGAGGCAGAAAAAACAGGAGTGTTGGTATTAACACATTGGCAGCCCCAACTGGTTACAGACACAGATTTCCAATCCAAAACAGGATTATGAGACTGTAACCAAGGGAAACCCAGCACTATAATGTCATGCAGATTATATAGAACCAAAAATTTGCAGCACTCCTGGTGATCAGGTTCAACCCTCATTATCACCTGAGTAGAAAACTGGGGTTTATTCTCAGCCAAAGGGGTAGAATCGATCCCCAGTAAAGGAATAGACTTCTGTAGGGGTATCAAGGGAAACCCACAACGTTTAGCAAAATCATAATCCATCAGGTTAATAGCTGCTCCAGAATCAACGAAAGCCTGAGCAGAAAATGAGGACAGAGAGCATATCAGAGTGACAGTTAATAAAAACTTAGTCTGAACACTACCCAAGACAACTGAGCGTGCAAAATGTCTTCCCGCTTAGGGCAGACTGAAATAGCATGAGAGGCATCACCACAGTAGAAACATAACCCATTGCGCTTTCGAAAATCATGACGCTGTGCCCCAGACACCACTCCATCACACTGCATGGGCTCAGCAGCTGGCTCACAAGGCTACACCACTCCACGCATACTTCTCCGCTCACGCAAACGTCTGTCAATTTGAATCGCTAATGACATAGAATCATTGAGACCAGAGGGGACAGGGAATCCCACCATAACATCCTTTACATTATCCGACAGACCCTTCCGGAAAAGGGCCGCCAGAGCGTCGTCATTCCATTTGGTCAGGACTGCCCACCTACGGAATCTCTGACAGTATAACTCAGCGTCATCAAGCCCCTGATTTAATGCCAACAAGGCTTTTTCAGCTTGATCAGTGACATTAGGCTCATCGTACAATAACCCAAAGCCTGAAAAAATGCATCAACATCACTCAAAACAGGATCCCAGGTATCAGGGAAAAAGCCCAATCCTGAGGATCGCCGCGCAGGAGAGAGATGATAATTTGAACCTGCTGCGCTGCGTTTCCTGAGGACTTAGATTTTAAGGCAAGAAACAATTTACAATTATTTTTGAAATTCTGAAACTTAGCTCGATCCCTAAAAACAAATCTGGCATGGGGATCCTAGGTTCCACAACAGGCAACCTAGCAAGATATGCAGCAATACTCTGAACCTCAGTGGCAAGCTGATCCACACGGCCAGACAACTGTGCAAACTCCATTGGGAGAAAAGATCCTCCCCAGCACCCAGAGATACAGAGGGAAAAAAAAAAAAAAAATGCAACAAACAGAAAAATATCTCTGACAACTTTTCTTCCTTCAAAATATTTTTTCCCTTCTGTGAGTACCATACAATTTTTATGGCCGGTGATACTGTTATGTTACGGTAGCTGAGGAGTGCAGGTAAAAAAGGAAATACACCAGAGCAGTTGGAATCTATGAGATTGCAGTACCCTGACTAACCACCGCAACTAGAGGCAGCCGTGGAGCGTTCCTACGTTGGTCCTAGACGCCTCGTCACAGCCTGAGAAACTAACTACACCTAAAGATAGAAATAGGAAAAACACAAAAAAGAAATTGTCTTATCTGATAGCAGGAGATGCAGACACGACACAGCAGGCTACAAGGGAAACTGGAAAGAAGGATTCAGACCAGAACAATTGATCACCGGCAACCCTGATGGGAAAATGACTCCCTTATATAAGACCAATCAGTAACACCTGATTCCCAGTCCTCACAATCCTCACTAGTACCGCTTGTAACCACCAGAGGAGCCTCTGCTCAGAACTCATCTCAAACCCATTCACAACAGCTACGCATCCCAGGCTATACAGTTGATCATGTGTGTAGCTCATAGCGGGAACGTTGACATTCAGCATGCCTTGAGATGGACACAGTTTTTGAATTTCAGGCTTGTTTTTTTCCACGGTTGTCACGTGACCAGGACTTGTTCAGGCATGCCAGGACATGCCTGGGCCAATATGTCTATCAGTATTAAACCATAAAAACTCCTCTGTACATGATCCTTAAGCAAAATAAAAAAATATAATGCAAAATAAATCTGTGAAGGCGCAAAAATGTTGAAAATATGGTGTCTCACATGGACCCTATATGCCAGTTCACAATGTGTCTATCAGTATTAAACCATAAAAACGCCTATCTGAGGGCTTAGCATCGTTAAAAAATAGTCCCAAAATAACGAATCTGTTGTGAGTTTGTTATCAAGTTGCCGTGGTCACCAATGCAAGAGGGCTCTCCCCTACTATGTACTCCCTGTCAGTAAACTTTGGAAACATATATTTTCCGTATCATCTTTGTACATAAATAGTATACACTAAGTATCGGCCCCATCCTATATACCTGTATTCTCACATGAACCAGTTAAAAATAGTCACAAAATAACGAATTTGTTGTGAATTTGTTATCAAGTTGCCGTAATCGGGTTAGTAATCACTTTAATACACCTTGACTCGGTATAATATTCGTATGGTAACTAATAAAATAGCATTTGAGAGTCAGAACATTTGTCATGGGCCAAAATAGGTCGGGACATGTTCCAACATGCCTCAATTTTTGTTGAATGTTGATCAAAATGGTGTGGGTGCATGAGTGTTTAAAAATGATTCAGCGGATCAGCACCATCTATGAAATATGGTATTTTCCAAAACAGCAGCGATGCGCTGCCTGTCTTTTATAATTTGAATGTAGTTCATGCCTGTCTGCATTTGGCTATTTTTAAACCCCTTGTTTTAAAATCACATTCTTATATTGTAACATCTACCTGTACATAATATGATCACCTCATAATGTGCGCTCGCATTGACTTTTCCCACACAATAGATGGATCACAGCCCGTGTCCTGTGTGAAACACACACACACACAGATAAATTACTGCTGCTCATAAAAGAACACCCATAGATAAATTACCTTTACATACATATAGTGCTACTGCCTGTACTTTTTACATTTTTTAGCTCAGAACATGCCGTTCAGTAAGATACTGGAGAAGTTTTCTGCTGATAAACCGCGTAATGATACAATTGTGAGAAATTTCATTGCTGAGAAGAAATCAACTTTAAAAAACCCTCACTACACGTGTTGGAGCATTCAACAGCGTTGTTCCTGTCTAGAGAGAATCCCATGACCTGTATTGCCATTTGTATCGACATTTTGGTGTCACAATTAATTCAATGCTTGAAATGTCTTTGAGATGTATTTATTTATTACAGTAAAATCATGATTAGTTCTGGCAATAAACGTTTTTAAGATGAATGATCTCTTATGCCTATGTCATTTCCACACAGCTTCCCACAGAGTGGTAGTGTGGGAAGACCCTTCAGAAACCCATTGTTTTAAAATCACATTAGTGCAGGTTATGTTTGCTAGAAACCTTTGGTTTTATGGGCACTGCTAGAAGAATATACATAAATGTGTTGGTTTTAAAAGATCCCACTGACTATACACAATGCAATACTATTTACTGTTTGCCTGAATTACCGTAGCATCGACCTTCACTCATTCTGACAATTCATGTCAACACTGTTGTACTACATTTCTATGTGCCAGTAAAGATGTATATCTATGTACCATGTTAGTTAGTAAATAGAAAAATATGCTCCTCTCAACACAACACAAGCCTTAGATACACAGCTTGGTAATAGCTTACCGATCTGTAACAAAAGTACATTCTTCCCAGTACTGATATAAGTGTAGATACACTGCCAAGCTAAAAATATATATACTGAATAAAACTATAAGATGAGCGTCATAATTCCAAATTCCACCACAATAGTGTTTTACATGCATTTACTGGGTCCTTAAAAGTTTCTCACCACAAAAAAGATCAAGATTCACTCTTTAATTCACTAAAAATCCTTAAGGTGATACTTCAAATTAAATTGCCTTTGCAGTTGTAGTTTAAAACTTATATCCTGGATAATACTAAAAAATAAACACCTTTTACCAGCTTGATACAGCTTTCCACCACAATAGTGTTTTACATGCATTTACTGGGTCCTTAAAAGTTTCTCTCCACAAAAAAGATCAAGATTCACTCTTCAAAATATATATACTGAATAAAACTATAAGATGAGCGTCGTAATTCCAAATGTGAGATCCCACTGACTATACACAATGCAATACTATTTACTGTTTGCCTGAATTACCTTAGCATCAACCTTCACTCATTCTGACAATTCATGTCAACACTGTTGTACTACATTTCTATGTGCCAGTAAAGATGTATATCTATGTACCATGTTAGTTAGTAAATAGAAAAATATGCTCCTCTCAACACAACCCAAGCCTTAGATACACAGCTTGGTAATAGCTTACCGATATGTAACAAAAGTCTGTATTTCACTAGAACTCCTTATACATTTACTGGGTCCTTAAAAGTTTCTCTCCTCTTTAATACACTAATACTCCACAGACTAATCAAAGTCACTGAATAAAATATAAATAGAGATAAATAAATCACTTTGATTGAAATTCACAAATCCAGCAGCTCAGATTTCCCACCCACAGCAAAGTTCAGACAGATCAAGTCCCAGGGAGACGGATTAAATGATAGGGGGCGTGTCGACCTGTCAGATTTCAGTTTGACGAATACTACAGTTCCTATACTACTCTCAGGATTGGGCTTTTTCCCTGACACCTGGGGATCCTGTTTTGAGTAATGTTGATTCATTTTTTCTGGCTCTGGGGTTATTGTACGATGAACCTAATGTCACTGATCAAGCTGACAAAGCCTTGTTGGCATTAAATCAGGGGCTTGAGGACGCTGAGTTATACTGTCAGAGATTCCGAAGGTGGGCAGTCCTGACCAAATGGAATGATGATGCTTTGGCAGCCCTTTTTCGGAAGGGTCTGTCAGAGAATGTAAAAGATGTTATGGTGGGTTTCCCTGCTCCCTCTGGTCTCAATGATTCTATGTCATTAGCGATTCAAATTGACAGATGTTTACGTGAGCGTAGAGGTATGCGTGGAATAGTGTTGCCTTGTGAACCAGCTTCTGAACCCATGCAGTGTGATAGAGTGGCTTCTGGGGCACAGCGTCATGAGTTTTGAAAACGCAATGGGTTATGTTTCTACTGTGGTGATGCCTCTCATGCTATTTCAGTCTGCCCTAAGTGGGGAAGATGTTTTGCACGCTCAGTTGTCTTGGGTAGTGTTCAGACTAAATTTCTGTTGACTGTTACCCTGATTTGCTCCCTGTCCACATTTTCTGCTCAGGCTTTTGTTGATTCGGGAGCAGCTATTAACCTGATGGATTTTGATTTTGCTAAACGTTGTGGGTTTCCCTTGATACCCCTACGGAAGTCTATTCCCTACTGGGGATTGATTCTACCCCTTTGGCTGAGAATAAACCCCAGTTCTCTACTCAGGTGATAATGAGGGTTGAACCTGATCATCAGGAGAGTTGCAAATTTTTGGTGCTGTATAATCTGCATGACATTGTTGTACTGGGTTTCCCTTGGTTACAGTCTCATAATCCTGTTTTGGATTGGAAATCTGTGTCTGTCACCAGTTGGGGCTGCCAATGTGTTAATGCCAACACTCCTGTTTTTTCTGCCTCTCCCCAGGCTCAGGATGTTCCTGACTTTTTGACTGATTTTTCTGATGTGTTTAGCGAAAGTAAATCTGCATCCTTGCCCCCCCATAGGAGCTATGACTGCGCTATTGAATTAGTGCCTGGTAGTAAATTCCCTAAAGGTCGCCTTTTTAACTTGTCTGTACCTGAACATGACGCTATGCGGTCTTATATCAAGGAGTCATTAGAGAAGGGTCATATCAGACCATCCTCTTCACCCTTGGGTGCCGGTTTTTTCTTTGTGGCCAAAAAGGATGGTTCATTAAGGCCGTGTATTGATTATCGTCTCTTGAACAATATCACTGTGAAATATCAATATCCGTTACCCTTGATTTCTGACCTGTTTTCCAGGGTGAAAAGTGATACTTGGTTTACCAAGCTTGACCTCAGGGGGGCGTATAACCTTATTCGCATTAAGCATGGTGATGAATGGAAGACGGCATTTAATACCCCAGAGGGGCATTTTGAGTACCTAGTGATGCCCTTTGGGCTCACTAATGCTCCTTCCGTCTTCCAGTCCTTCATGAATGACATTTTCAGGGATTTTGTGGATAAATTTCTGATTGTTTATTTGGATGATATCTTGATTTTTTCCAATGACTGGGACTCTCATGTGAAACATGTTCGGACTGTGTTCCAGATTTTGAGAGAGAATGCTCTGTATGTGAAGGGATCAAAGTGTCTTTTTGGCGTACAGAGGATCTCATTTCTGGGATTCATTTTGTCCCCATCTGTTATTGAAATGGACCCGGTCAAGGTTCAGGCCATCTGTGATTGGGTCCAACCTACTTCATTAAAGGCTCTTCAGAGATTCTTGGGTTTTGCCAATTTTTATCGTAAATTTGTTGGTAATTTCTCTGTTATTGTTAAACCATTGACTGATTTGACCAAGAAGGGTTCTGATGTGGTGAATTGGCCTCCTGAGGCAGTCTCTGCGTTTCAGGAACTTAAGCAGAGATTCACTTCTGCTCCTGTTCTACGGCAGCCTGATGTTTCTCTGCCATTTCAGGTGGAGGTTGATGCCTCTGAAATTGGGGCAGGTGCCGTTTTGTCCCAAAGAGATCCAGAGACCTCTAAAAGTAACCCTTGTGCCTTTTTCTCTCGAAAATTTTCTCCAACTGAATCTAATTATGACGTGGGTAATCGGGAGTTATTGGCCATGAAGTGGGCTTTTGAGGAGTGGAGACATTGGTTGGAGGGAGCCAAACATCAGGTGGTGGTCCTCACGGACCATAAGAATCTGGTTTATCTGGAATAAGCCAAGCGACTTAATCCTAGACAGGCCAGGTGGGCCTTGTTTTTCACACGTTTTAATTTTGTGGTTTCCTTTCTTCCTGGCACTAAGAATGTTAAGGCGGATGCCCTCTCCAGGAGTTTCCTTGCGGACTCTCCTGAGTTATCTGATCCTCCTGTTATTTTGAAAGAGGGTGTAGTTCTTTCCGCCATCTCGCCCAATTTGAGACTGGCTCTGGAAGGGTGTCAGGAGGATAAACCCGAGCGCTGCCCTATTGGGAAATTGTTTGTCCCAGACCGGTGGAAAAAGAGTGTGATGTCTGAGATTCATTGTTCCGCGTTGGCCGGTGTCATGTGTGCATTGCCACGAAGATCGTCGCGGTTGCACATTTTGACTTCTCACAGCTGAGCTGCTGTTTCTTTGTGTTTGGCAGCTAGGGAGTTAATTCTGTCTGTGCTCGGTGCTGGGACTGGGTGCAGTTTCTCCTGGCTGCAATTGATTATTTGTTGATTGGTTTCCTTTAAATTCCTGGTTGTCTGCTTGGGGAGTTGCCAGTGAAACCTTCATGCAGACCACAGATAGGAATGAATCTGTATAGACTTTAGTTGTGAGCTCCTTAGTTGTTCTAAGCTCAACTTGGTTAGAGTTTATTTCCCAGACCATTTATGTTCCTTTGGTGTTTGAGTGTGTATGCAAGCGAGTGTTATCCTGTCTGTCTTATATGTCTAATCTGTGTATTTAGCTGAGATCAGCCCATATCCCTTTGGTGGTAGTCAGGATCCTTCTTAGGACTGATTACAGGGTTCAGGGTCTGATAGGAGACAGGGTTAAGGGTATGCCACACTGAACAATATCGCTAACGGGATCGCTAAAAAACGTCACTATTTAGCGATCCGTTAGCGATTTGTTCAGTGCGGCAGCTGCCAGCGACGAGCTTCCTGCTGTGATCTCGCTCGTCGCTGGAATCGTTCCGGACCCTATTTTCTCGTCGGCGCTCCCGCTGGGTAAGTATATATCGCTAGTGTGGCACCTTTTCTTAGCGATTTAGCGGTACTTTTGTACCGCTAAAGTCGTTAAGAAGATCGCTAACGGCGATAGCGTCGTTAACTATATCGCTAAATGTGGCCGCATTAGCGATATAGAAACAATCCCGCTAGCGATCGCATTAGTATGCGTCGTTATCGTGATCGCTAGCGGGATTGTTTAGTGTGGCAGTACCTTTAGGTTGGAGACTTGGACCTCTGAACCATTATCAGTACCTCCAAGGTGAGGGATTAGTTAGGACCCAGTTTAGGGTCAGGTTAGATCCCGGTCCACCTCTTTCCTGTTTCAGCTCATCAAGTCCTCAAGATTAACCCTGAGTTCAGCAGATATCGTGTCAGGTAAATCTATTCTATACTTACATGCTGATGTTGCTATACTAGTTGTTGTATAGAGTGTTGTTCCTGTATTAATAGTTTACTGACATTGTATACATATCATTAGACAGCGTGACATTTTCACTGGCCATAAAAATTATCTCCAGTTACCATGGATCCAGTAGCCCAGCTGGCTCTGCAGTTGCAGGGATTATCCATGGAGCTGACGGACATTAAGTCCAAAGTTTTGTCTCCCCTGGAGCAAACCAGAGTTGAACCTAAAGTAGCTCTCCCGGACAGGTTCACTGGTGGGCGAGACAAATTTTTCACCTTCCGGGAGGCATTTAAATTGTATTTTCGGCTTCGGCCTCGATCATCAGGGAAGTGAGGAGCAGAGAGTGGGAATTGTTATCTCACTTCTGCAAGGGGACCCTCAATCCTGGGCATTTTCCCTTCCTCCGGGATCCCCGGCTCTACTGTCTGTAGATCAATTTTTTACTGCCCTGGGATTGGTATATGATGACCCAGATCGGGTCTCTCTTGCTGAGACAAAATTACGTAAGATACAGCAGGGAGATCGTCCGGCAGAGGAATTTGCTTCTGAGTTTCGTAGATGGGCCACAGATACTCAGTGGAATGACCCAGCTCTTAGGAGCCAGTTTTGTCATGGGCTTTCTGATAAATTAAAAGACGTTTTGGCTCAGTATGAGTCTCCTCCTTCTCTGGAGGCTGCTATGGCCTTAGGCTATCCGTACTGATAGACGGCTTCGGGGAGGGGTGAGGTAACCCCACTCCCTGTTGTTTCTCCACCTACCACTAAAGTCCCTTATGTTGAGGTTCCCCTTGTCTGTTCGGATGAGCCTATGCAGTTGGGAGGGACATCATTTCGTAGGAGGGATTGGCGGTACGCCGCAGGACTAGAAGATGTTTTTTCTGCGGGAAAGAGGGACATTTTGTTGGAGAATGTCCATCCCGTGCCTTGTTGAGCCAAAAGTCGCCGGAAAACTGTTAATCCCAGGTTGTGTGGTGGACGACAACCTGGGAGTATGTATTTCATCCGCCAGTTCTTCTCAGTTCCTTGTACCAGTGGAGGTGGTAGTTGGTACGAGAGTGGAGAGATTGTCTGTTCTTCTTGATAGTGGTTCCGGGGCTAATCTGGTTGACGCTTAGTTTGCTCAGGCTCAAGGTATGCATCTGAGTGTATTGGTCAAACCGATCCCTATATTCTCCATTGACGCCAGGCCTCTCGGCCAAGGTAGCTTTGTTCATGAGGTTCATAACATTGACCTTGGGTAGGGGCAATACATAGGGAACAATTATCTTGTTATGTGTTGGAGGGTCTACCTACTCCCATTGTGTTGGGACTTCCTTGGTTGGTTAAACATAACCCTGTGATTAATTGGCAGTCCAGAGAAATAAGCCAATGGGGTGAGTTTTGCAAAAGCAACTGCATGAACACAGTCATCAGTGCGGTCGTGCCTAGTACATTGCCTCCTTTTTTGGAGGATTTTGGGGATGTTTTCTCTGAGGAGGGGTGTCAGGAGTTGCCTCCTCATCGCGTGTATGACTGCTCTATTAATCTCCTTCCTGATGCTAAGTTGCCTAAAGCTAGGTTGTATAATCTTTCTGGTCCTGAGAGGCAGGCTATGAAAGATTATATTTCTGAAAGTCTGGCCAAAGGGCATATTAGACCTTCATCTTCCCCAGTAGCCGCGGGGTTCTTCTTTGTGAAGAAGAAAGATGGAGGCCTACGCCCTTGCTTGGATTTCCGCGAACTTAATCGGATTACTGTTCGAGATCCGTATCCACTCCCTCTTATTCCTGATCTCTTCAATCAAATTGTTGGCGCCAAATGGTTTTCTAAATTGGATCTCAGGGGGGCGTATAATCTGATTAGGATAAAAGAGGGGGATGAGTGGAAACGGCGTTTAACACGCCGGAGGGACATTATGAGAACCTAGTCATGCCTTTTGGTCTGACTACTGCACCAGCAGTATTCCAACATTTTGTTAATGACATTTTTCGTCACCTTGTGGGGCTGTTTGTGGTTGTATATTTGGACGACATTTTAATTTACTCGCCAGATCTTGTGTCTCATCAGGAGCATGTGAGACAGGTGTTGCAGATCTTGCGAGACAATAAACTATACGCCAAACTGGAGAAGTGTGTATTTGCCGTACAGGAACTTCAGTTTTTGGGTTTTTTGGTGTCAGCCTCCGGTTTCCGTATGGACCCTGAAAAGGTGAGAGCAGTGCTTGAATGGGATCAGCCAGGGGATCTTAAGGCTCTGCAGCGTTTTTTGGGGTTTGCTAACTACTACCGGAAATTTATTTGTAATTTCTCATCTGTCGTCAAACCTCTCACTGACATGACAAGAAAAGGGACGGATTTTTCTAAATGGTCGGACAAAGCTTGCCAAGCCTTTTCCTCTTTGAAGAAATGTTTTGCTTCGGCACCCGTTCTCATCCAACCAGATGCATCTCAGCCGTTCATTGTGGAGGTGGATGCGTCTGACGTAGGGGTGGGTGCTATATTGTCCCAGGGTCCGTCCCCTGGTAAATGGCATCCGTGCGCTTTCTTTTCTAAGAAATTGTCGTCCGCCGAAAGGAATTATGATATCGGCAATAGGGAACTTTTGGCCATTAAGTTAGCTTTTGAAGAATGGTGTCACTTTTTGGAGGGGGCAGTCCACCCGGTTACCGTTATTACTGATCACAAGAACCTGTTGTATTTGGAATCCGCTAAGCGTCTGAATTCCAGACAAGCTCGATGGTCGTTGTTTTTTACCAGGTTTAAGTTTGTCGTCACTTATCGCCCGGGGTCTAAGAATGTAAAGGCTGATGCCTTGTCTCGCAGTTTCCCAGGGGCCGGGAAAACGGATGACCCGAGTCCTATCCTTCAGGAGGGGGTGGTAGTGTCGGTTGTATTTTCTGAGCTTGAGGAGGAGGTGTTAGAGGCTCAGGGGGACGCCCCTGCAGGACCTCCAGGGAGACTGTTTGTCCCAAATCTGTTGAGACAAAAGGTTATTGAGGCACATCATAATTCTGCTCTAGCAGGACATCCAGGGAGTAAGGCTACTTTAGATCTCCTTTCTCGCCGGTTTTGGTGGCCTAATGCTAATAAAGATGTTATAACTTTTGTCGCGTCATGTGGGGTGTGTGCTCGCTCTAAAACCCCTCATACCCGTCCGTCTGGGACCCTTTTACCCTTGAAACTTCCGGAGCGTCCATGGACTCATTTATCTATGGACTTCATTACGGATCTTCCTCCGTCATCAGGGAATACTGTCATTCTGGTGGTTGTTGACAGGTTCAGTAAGATGGCACATTTCGTTGCTCTTCCTGCACTCCCTAATGCTAAAACTCTGGCGCAGGTGTTCATTAGGGAGATCGTTAGACTTCATGGGTTGCCTTCTGATGTGGTGTCAGATAGGGGGTCTCAGTTTGTGTCCAAATTTTGGAGGGCATTTTGTTTACGTCGGGGGATGCAATTGTCATTTTCCTCGGCTTTTCATCCGCAGACCAATGGTCAGACAGAGCGTCTGAATCAGAGCTTAGAGACATATCTCCGGTGTTTTGTCTCAGAGAACCAAGAGGACTGGTCTTCTTTCTTGCCTCTGGCAGAGTTCGCTCTTAACAACAGGCGGAGCGAGTCCACTGGTAAGTCCCCGTTTTTTGGGGCATATGGTTTCCATCCCAGTTTTGTACTTTCAATGGGGGGGGCCCTTCTGGGGTTCCTGAGGAGGAGCGTTTCTCGTCGTCACTTGCTTCTGTGTGGAGAGGTGTATTGAATAATCTGAGTGCGATGGGGAACCGTTACAAACGTATGGCTGATAGGAGGAGAGTTTCTGGTCCAGATCTGAATGTGAACGATCTGGTATGGTTGTCTACCAGGAATATAAAACTTAAAGTGCCCTCCTGGAAACTGGGTCCCAGATTCATCGGGCCGTACAGGATCAGTTCCATAATTAATCCTGTGGCATTTCGTCTGGACCTCCCTCCTACGTTTAAAATTCATAATGTGTTCCACAAGTCATTACTTAAAAGGTATGTGGCACCAGTCATACCGTCACCTCTACCTCCTCCTCCTGTGTTGGTCAATGGTAACTTGGAATTTCAAGTATCAAAGATCATTGACTCACGTCTGAATCGCCGGTCCCTTCAGTACTTGGTGCATTGGAAGGGGTATGGTCCAGAGGAGAGGACGTGGGTCCCTGCGTCTGATGTTAACGCAGATCGTTTGGTTCGGACCTTCCACAGAACTCACCCGGGCAGGCCTGGCCCTGAGGGTCGGAGGCCCCTCGTAGAAGGGGGGGTACTGTCATGTGTGCATTGCCACGAAGATCGTCGCGGTTGCACATTTTGACTTCTCACAGCTGAGCTGCTGTTTCTTTGTGTTTGGCAGCTAGGAGTTAATTCTGTCTGTGCTCGGTGCTGGGACTGGGTGCAGTTTCTCCCGGCTGCAATTGATTATTTGTTGATTGGTTTCCTTTAAATTCCTGGTTGTCTGCTTGGGGAGTTGCCAGTGAAACCTTCATGCAGACCACAGATAGGAATGAATCTGTATAGACTTTAGTTGTGAGCTCCTTAGTTGTTCTAAGCTCAACTTGGTTAGAGTTATTTCCCAGACCATTTATGTTCCTTTGGTGTTTGAGTGTGTATGCAAGCGAGTGTTATCCTGTCTGTCTTATATGTCTAATCTGTGTATTTAGCTGAGATCAGCCCATATCCCTTTGGTGGTAGTCAGGATCCTTCTTAGGACTGATTACAGGGTTCAGGGTCTGATAGGAGACAGGGTTAGGTTGGAGACTTGGACCTCTGAACCATTATCAGTACCTCCAAGGTGAGGGATTAGTTAGGACCCCAGTTTAGGGTCAGGTTAGATCCCGGTCCACCTCTTTCCTGTTTCAGCTCGTCAAGTCCTCAAGATTAACCCTGAGTTCAGCAGATATCGTGTCAGGTAAATCTATTCTATACTTACATGCTGATGTTGCTATACTAGTTGTTGTATAGAGTGTTGTTCCTGTATTAATAGTTTACTGACATTGTATACATATCATTAGACAGCGTGACAGCCGGTCATCCCGGAATTTTTGGTACCAGAGACTTGGTTAGTCGGTCCTTTTGGTGGCCTACTTTGTCTCGTGACGTCAGGGAATTTGTGCAGTCCTGCGGGACTTGCTCTCGCTCCAAGCCTTGCTCTCGCTCTAGTGGTTTGTTGATGCCATTGCCTGTGCCCAAGAGACCATGGACCCATATCTCTATGGATTTCATTTCCGACCTCCCTGTTTCTCAGAGAATGACCGTTATCTGGGTGATTTGTGATAGGTTTTCCAAAATGATACATCTTGTGCCATTACCTAAGTTGCCTTCCTCCTCCGAATTGGTGCCTTTGTTCCTTCAGCACGTGGTTCGGTTACACGGCATTCCTGAGAACATTGTGTCTGACAGAGGAGTCCAGTTTGTTTCCAGATTTTGGAGGACTTTTTGTTCTAAACTTGGTGTTCAATTGTCTTTCTCCTCGGCTTTTCATCCTCAGACCAATGGACAAACTGAAAGAACAAACCAGATATTGGAGACTTATCTGAGATGCTTTGTGTCTGCTGATCAGGATGACTGGGTCTCTTTTTTGCATTTGGCTGAGTTTGCTCTTAATAATAGGGCTAGCTCTGCCATTATGATGTCTCCATTTTTCTGCAATTTTGGGCTTCACCCTCGATTTTCTTTGGGACAGACGGAGGCTTCTGTCTGTCCAGGTGTTGACTCTGTTGTGGAGCGTATGCAGCAGATTTGGGACCAGGTAGTGGAGAGGTTGTCCCTCTCTCAGGAGAGGGCCCAGCGGTTTGCCAACCGGCATAGGACTGATGGTCCTCGGTTTGAAGTGGGGGACTTGGTCTGGTTGTCCTCAAGAAATATCCCTATGAGAGTTGCATCTCCTAATTTTAAGCCTAGGTTCATCGGACCTTATAAGATCATGGAGATTCTTAATCCTGTTTCCTTTCGTTTACTTCTTCCAGGGACATTTAAGACCCATAACGTGTTCCACAAGTCCTTATTGAAGAGGTTTGTCGAGCCAGTGGTTCTTATGGCTGCGCCTCCTGACCCTGTTTTGGTTGAGGGCAATCTGGAGTATGTGGTTGAGAAAATATTGGATTCTCGTTTTTCTAGACGGAAACTCCAGTATTTGGTTAAGTGGAGAGGTTATGGTCAGGAGGACAATTCTTGGGTGTTTGCTTCGGACATCCATGCTAGGAGACTGATCCATGCGTATCACAGAGCTCATCCTGACCGACCTGGTTGCCCAAATGAGGGTTCGGTGACCCCTCCTCAAGGGGGGTACTGTTGTGAATGTGTTGGAAATGAATTCTGAGCAGAAGCTCCCTCTGGTGGTTACAAACAGTACTGAACTATTCAATGAAGATTGTGAAGATTGGCAATCAGGTGTTACAGACTGGTCTTATATAAGGGAGGTTCCCTCCCATCAGGGTTGCCGGTGATCAATTGTTCTTGTCTCAACTTTGGTTCCTGCAGGGCCTCCGGTGACACACTGACCGGAGATAATACTCCCACAGTGTAGTTAATTGGAGTTTGTGATCTCACTTTACGGCACTAGGGCTGCGTGAGAATTTTCCCATGCAGCGGTGCAGCAAGTGACAGGACGAACTCCCGGTGACAACTGACAGCGATGGAGTGATCCACTGTGGGATGATACCTCCTGTCATTGCACTGGAGGCCCTGTAGAGCGGTAACATCTCCCGATGTGACAGCTCTACACGGGAGATCGTCGTGGGACACTTGTTATTAAATGGATTACATCGGAACATTGAGTATTTGTGTTGGTTTATTATTTTATTTTTATTACAGGAGATCGAGGGATTTGGGGATTAGCTGTTTGGTGAGTATGTGAATGTTTTTTTTTTTTTTTACTATTGAACACAGTAGCCGGATGATGTTCTATGTGATAGCAGACATAGCCGGAAGGGACTAGTAGTACCATCGGACGATATCTGCCTGCACACACAAACACACACACACAGACCTGCACACACACACAGATACCCGCACACAGACCCGCACATATTCTCCGCTCACACATAGTCTCCGCCCACACACACATTCTCCACCCTCACACTTGCTTTCTGCAGCGTTTCTCACACGCACATCCGCAGCAAATCCGTAAACCTTTTTACACCTGCAGTTTTGCTGCGGATTTGAATTCCTCAATGGAAGTCAATGGATGTAGAAATGCTGCAGAAACTCAAAATGAATTGACATGTTGTGGAAATGAAAACGAACCGAATCCACGCGGTGCACACCAATTCTGGATTTCCCATTGATTAGCATTGCTTCTACACTACATTGCGGATTTGGTGGAATTCTGAGTGTCCAAAAACGCTGCGGATCCGCATCAAAATCCGCAATGTGTGCACACAGCCTTGAACTTCAAACAATCAACTCTTTTCTAGTATTGCAGCTTCAGGTAACGATTGTTCCCTATTTCCTTCCCATCAAATCTGATGATATTTTCAAAGGAAACACCATCAAATTTGCCATTTGGTGATGCTTATAAGACACATATATCAAAAAAATATGTCTAATATTCATCATAGCCAAGTGAAAAAAAATGGGTTGAACAGATGGAAAGATATATTTGTGTGGCCGCACCAGGTTATGCAAAGACACATTATGTAATATAAATGTAATGACATATATAAATGTTCCAAATATCTCTGGTAACATTGTAAATATATAAGTGTTTATTTTAAATTGAGGGTTAAGTAAGGTGTGGATTCAGGCTAATATTCTACTGACACCCTGTAATGAAGTTGTAAAGTAAATTTTCCCTTGAATGGTTCTGAAGTATTGCACAAGCAAAAAAAATAATAAGTTTCAAATTAAGTACAGAATATCAATTTGTCAAAACTGCTAAGTCAGCCATATTCTATTTTGCAAAGTAAAAACCAATATTCTTTAATTCAGCCATGCTTGTCGTCCATATCAATAACCCTGTGATTGTAGATAAAGCCTCTAGTGCATTAAACCAGGGCATATTCTTTTCTGTCCAGAAAAACAATTTGCATCCTGGACTGTTGACATTATTTTCATATTTTAATAAAAAAAAGTTGGATGTTTTATGTAAGTGTTACCTTTCCATCTTAGAAATTAATATTTTAGCCATAGGCATAATTGTTTAAAGCCTGTGTGTTGCTTGATACAGACAATGAAGGTCCTCATTTTGTCATCAGACCAACTCACTTCCCCTAAATATTCCTGGTCACACAATCAAGATCATGCTTACATGACCCATAGAAAAGCCCAGAGTAACAGACAGATCTCACAATGACAGCCTTCACTAGAGGAACTTATCAGTGCCCATGAATAAAATCAGACTCCGGACCTGAAAATTAATACAAATCCCAGACTAAACTCCCTAAAAATACAGACCTCACTTAAATAATACAAAACCCAAACCAGAAGCCTAAGTAAAGCAAATTGCATAATAGCAGTGATGTAATGTGAAGCTTATATAACCTACTGTAAAATCTGGTACAAGATCCCCAACAAGGTCATTAATATCAATAATCTTTTCATGGCTAATGGACCTATTAGGTTCCCAAAGTTTTTAGGACATGGTTACATAGTTACATAGGTTAAAAAAATACCTAGGTCCATCAAGTTCAACCTTTCTCCACCAATTGTTCATTTTGTCACTAAATTAACTATAACTTACAATGATATGTTTATTAACCCCTTTCCAATGTTGGGCGTAAATTTATGCCAACATCGCACTCCCTCCCTTTGATGTGGGCTCAGGCAGTGAGCCCACAGATTTCCCAGGACATGTCAGTTGTTTTGAACAGTTGACATGTGCCCGCAATAGCCGTGGGTGGATTCGCGATCCACCAGTGGCTATTAACCCATTAAATGCTGCTGTCAAACGGTGGTGGTCGGCGCTCATAGCAAGTGAGTAATTCTGCTATATAGAGGTGATCTCATCATATAGCAGAGTTGATCGGGTTATAGCAGCTTGTAGTCTCCCATGGAGACTATTGAAGCATGCCAAAAGTAAAAAAAAATGTTTTTAAAAATGTAAAAAAATAAAAAAAATTATGAAAGTTCAAATAACCACCTTTCGCTCCATTCAAAATAAAACAATAATAAAAAAAATCAAAACATACACATATTTGGTATTGCCCCATTCAGAATCGCCCGATCTATCAGTAGAAAAAAGGATTAATCTAATCGATAAACGGCATAGTGAGAAAAAATGTCAAAACTCCAGAATTATGCTTTTTTGGTTGCCATGACTTTTCATTAAAATGCAATAACGGACGATCGAAAGATCATATCTGCACCAAAATGGTATCATTAAAAACGCTCAAAAAATAAGCCCTCAGCCAACCCAAGATCGCGAAAAATGGAAACTCTACGAGTCTTGGAAAGTGGCTCAATTTTTTTTATTACAAAGTTTGGAATATTTTTTCACCACTTGAATAAAAAAGAACCTAAACATGTTTGGTGTCTATGAACTCAAAATTACAAGTAGAATCACAATGGCAGGTCAGTTTTAGCATTTAGTGAATTTAGCAAAAAAGCCAAAGAAAAAGCAAGGGTGAGATTGCACTTTTTTTGCAATTTCACAGCACTTGGAATTTTTTTTTCCATTTCTAGTACATAACATGGTAAAACCAATGGTGTCGTTCAAAATTACAACTTGTCTCAAAAAAACAAGCCCTCACATGGCCATTTTGACCAAAAAATAAAAAAAGTCATGGCTCTGGGAAGAAGGGGAGCAAAAAATGAAAATGCGAAACCAAAAATAGCTTTGGTTGTTAAGGGGTTAAGGGAATCAGCTATTATAGTGTCTGCCATTACTACCTCTTGTGGTCGGCTTTCCACATTCTGACTGCTCTATCCATAAAGAACCCTTTCCTATTTAGCTGTCGTAATTGCCTTTATTCCACCCGTAATGAGTGACCCCCTAGTCCTTAGTATGGTCCTTGGAAGGAATAAGTTATGCACCAGTCCTTTGTACAGAGCACACATATATTTATACATGTTAATGACATCCCCTCTGGGGCATTTTTTTTAAGCTAAACAAGCCCAATTTTTTCAATCTCTCATCATATGAAAGGCCTTGTAATAATCTAGTTGCCCGCTTTTGAACTGACTCTAATTTCGGAATATCCATTTTTAAATGTGGAGCCCAAAACTGAATATGCATCTTTAGGATTACTCCATCCTAGTAGCATTACTCTACATTAAACCTCATTTGCCAAGTGTTTTCCCATTCACACAACTTATCCAGATCGTTTTGCAAAGGTGACACATCAGACATCCCCCAATCTTGTGGCACCACCCGTTACAAGAGAATCTAAGAATAAGGCCGGCGTCACACTGGCGACAAAATCGGACGACTGCAATGCGATGAAATATCGCATTGCAGTCGGACCTATGTTAATCTATGGAGCAGCTCCCAGTATCAGATTTTTTGTGGTCCGTTTTAAACGTCCGTGTGCAATCGCAGCAATCGCCAATGCAAGTCTATGGGAGCGATGAAAAATCTGATTACAAACGGACCGCACGTGTGACTTGCGATGAAATCGCATCGGTGTCCTTTAGAAAAGCCGGCAATTCATCCCGGCTATACTGTAAAATCACACTGACAGCTTTAATAAAGACTAGAAAGAATAGATATATATACACATAGAACACATATATATATATATATATATATATATATATATATACATGTCATTGTGACATGTATATATAATATATTTATAGTTCCTAGACTTCTACATAGTGTTATAGCCGCTAATTCAATTGCCGGCTTTTGTGAAATCACAGAAGCCGACATGAAATGATACATGAAATGATACATTGTTTCCACACAGTTAACCATGTCATTTCCTGTATTTTGATATTTGTTTAGAACTTACAATTACATGAGTGTATTTGTGGTAAATTTCAGACATGTAGGGGTTAATTAAAGGTTTAAATTCGTTGACAAAAAAATGCGTGGGCTCCCGCTGTATTTTCTACACCAGACAGACAAAGCAAGCGAGTGGGGGCAGATAATAATAGCCTAGGGAGGGTACTTTTTTTTTGTGCCCCCCCTGGCTACTAACATCTGCCCCCAGACACCCCAGAAAGGGCAAATCTATAATTAGATTCGCCCTTTCTGGCACTTTGCCCGTCTATTCCCATTGCCCTGTAGCGGTGGCGAATGGGTTAATAATCTCACCTTACTGTCACCTTAGTATTGAAAGGTGACCTTAAGGCAGGTTAATAATTGAGAGCTGTCAATTAGACAACTATCAATTATTAATCCTATTGTATGATACAAAAATCAAACACACACAGTTTAATAAAAAATAAGTTTAATTAAATAATCACACAGTTTTTGACCATATTTTATTTTCCTGCTAAAACCATTTCCTGTAATAAAAATAAAATAAAAAAGCAAAATTATACTTACCAATCCGATGTACAGTCAGGTCCCACGGTGTAATCCATCAGAAAGGGTTAACAGGTTACAGGTCGCAGAGAGCTAATAATGCTGTCTCAGACCTGTATTCCCCTGAATTAATAAGTTCCTCTCCCAGCGAAAGTAGAGGAATAGTTTCATGAATGGAGCTTAATTGATTTATTGGCAATTTAACTTTAGTGACCTGACCTAAAGGGAAAGTGGACACAATCAATTAAGCTTCATTCATGAAACACATCCTCTCCTGTCGCCAGGAGAGGAACTTATTCATTCAGGAGCTTTGAGCTGAGCATGCAGGATTACTTGCACTGCTTGGCTCAAAGCTAGTTAACCCTTTGTGAAGGATTACAGCGTGGGACGTGACAGATCGGCGGAATAGGTAAGAATAATGTTGTTTTATTTTTTTTGGCAATGGCTTCGCACGGATTAAGTGTAAAATAAAATATGGTCAAAAAAATGTGTTTTTATTTCATTAAAATTATTTATTCTTAAAGTGTGTGTGTGTTTTTTTATTTACTTCAATAGGATTAATAATTGATAGTTGTCTAATTGACAGCTCTCAATTATTAACCTGCCTTAAGGTCACCTTTCAATACTAAGGTGACATTAAGGTAAGATTATTAACCCATTCGCCACCGCTACAGGGCAATGGGAATAGACGGGCAAAGTTCCAGAAAGGGCGAATCTAATTATAGATTTGCCCTTTCTGGGGTGTCTGGGGGCAGATGTTAGTAGCCAGTGGAGGCACAAAAAATGTACCCTCCCTAGGCTGTTATTATCTGCCCCCACTCGCTTGCTTTGTCTGTCTGGTGGAGAAAATACAGCGGGAGCCCACGCATTTTTTTTCAACGAAATTACACCTTTAATTAACCCCTACATGTCTGAAATTTTGCACAAATACACTCATGTAATTGTAAGTTCTAAACAAATATCAAAATACAGGAAATGACATGGTTAACTGTGTGGAAACAATGTATCATTTCATGTCGGCTTCTGTGATTTCACAAAAGCCGGCAATTGAATTAGCGGCTATAACAGTATGTAGAAGTCTAGGAACTATAAATATATGTATATATACATGTCACAATGACATGTATGTATATATATATGTGTTCTATGTGTATATATCTATTCTTTTTTTTGTGATTGAAATACTATTCTTTTAGATCCATTATATGTCAGTTTTGCAAGCCTGCGAGAAAATCTCGCAAGTCGGATGAAAATCGGATGTTACAAGGTACACACCCATGCGATTAAATCGCATCTTTGAAGGAAAATCGGATGCCAGAAGGATGTGTGATGTTTGCATTTTGATCCGACAATCGACCGTCTAAAACGGACCGATTTTTTGTGGTTGTGTGTGACGCCGGCCTATAAGTTACAGCGGCCTGTCAATTACTGAGCTAAAATGCCTCAGTATCTGTGGATGAATGAATCTGTGTCGGGGGATTTAACATAGTTTAATTTGTTCAGACGCAGGCATACTTCTTCTTGTGTTAAACTAGTTATATCAGCTGGTGAACTTTGATTTTTGCCTTGCTGAATGAGCACTGGAACAGTCAGTTCATTGGTGAACAACACGAATGAAAAGTGTCTGTTTAATAACAGCCTTTTCTTTGTCCTCTATTATTATCTTGTTATCATCTTTTGAGGCACCTATACCATCTTTTTTTTCTTTTTGGCATTTATGTATTTTTAAATTTTTGGGGGTTTTATTGTAATGTCGCTGGCAATTTGTTTCTCTGTGGATAACTTTGCCAGCTTGATTTTTTTTTTACATTTTTTACTTAGATCTTTATACTCCTGAAATTCTATTTTTTCTCAACCTTCAAGATTTTGAATTCCCCTTGTTTTAGTCTCATTAAACTTTGTACTGTCTTTTTTATCCATGATAATTTATTTTTATTCCTGGACATTTTATTACCAGAGGGTATAAGTTTTTTACCGGATTCTAGTAGTATATCCTTAAACAAGCTCCATTTATGGTCGGTATGCCCAGTTACCATGAGATGGTTCCAATCTGCACAATTAAGCTTTTCCCTTAGTTTGTTGAAATCATCTTTCCTAAAGTTCCAGGTTTTTGCATTTCCACTTTTGAATGTTTGATTGAAAATTACTTTGAAACTTACCATATTATGGTCACTGCATCCGAAATGTTCCCTGAGGTGTAGATCTAAGATTGTATCTGGTTTATTTGTCAGAACCAGATCCAGCAGATTACCTCCCTTGGTCGATTCATCTACCAGCTGAGAGAGGTAATTGTCTGAATTGTGAATAAAATGTTGCAGCTTTTAGCACAGAAGATCATATGTCCCATTGAATCTCTGGATAGTTAAAATACTCCTACATTGTCACAGCTCCGCATAATGTCGCCATTGAGTAAGATTTAATAAAAAATTCACACCCCTCCACCTTTTCTGTCTTTCTGTCCTTTCTAAATGTAGTGTAACCCTCTATGATTGTCATCCAGTCATAGCTTTAATCCAGCCAGGTTTCCGTAATGACATAAGAGTTCATTCATTCATTTTCTTTGCAAGACTTCTTGCATTTGCTAGTAGACATTTAATACTATTAGCATGTAAAAGGTTGGTCGAGGGTGAACTTAACAGGGGCAGCTGCATTCTTCACTCTGGTTACCTCTATTTTCCTGGGGTGTTCTTCCCCCGTGGCAGAGTATAGGGAATAATTAGAATCAGAGTCCAGTATCACGTCAAACAGTACTGCTTTATTTTCCTCCGGACACAGCACATCCAAGACACCATTAGCATGCCTTATACGGTACCAGCAATACATTTTACACAACTCCGCTTCTACTCTTCTGCTACACCAGAATGGACCACAAAGTATTGACGGGACGAGGAGCCCGGTAAAAATGGCACTTCGATCTCCTTCCCTGGAGACACTTCAATCCAGTATAGAAATACACATCTACTAGGTCGTCCACCCCCTTCTGGTTATCCTGCCCAGATACTCGCTGGTGGCCCACTCGCTACTACGCTCATGAACGCACTCTTCTGCTGAGCATTCCCACAGTGGATCTTCCACTGGCCTCTGCTACGTCAGCCCACAGACTTTGGGCTCACGTTCCCACGGTGAATCCTTCACCGGCTGCTCTCAGGTTGCTGATACCTTCCACTCTACTTGTCTCTGCTGCAGGGACCAGGAACGTGGACGTCCTTACTATCGCAAGGTCCACCCCGACTGACTTCCACTACGAGGAAATCTTCCTGATAGACTCCCGCTACGAGGGAATCCTTCCCTGACAAAAAGTCTCTAACAATTTGTCCCTACTGGACTGGATGTGCTCAATGGCCCCATCTAAAGTCCTACCCAGGTACTGCATTGACTTATTTTTATAACTTCCTAACTGGATCTCTAGCATGCCCCCGATTAGTGATCCCACGCAAAGCTATATCTACCCTATATATATAAATATATATTCTATACTACTAGTGTCCTCCTCTAATGTCCCCAAGAGTACACTGTCTATCTAGATCTATACACACCACCAATCAAACATAACTCTGAAAAATGACATCATACAGTACATAGCATACTTACATTAACACACATAAAAGAATACAAAACATTTCAAGGGTTAATACCCTTGACCTCCTTACAAGCACATTTAATACTCCTTCTCACCTTCCTATGTTCCTTGCATGTCCCAGCCCCCTAAATCCTCATTGACCCCTACTGTCTCACTGTCACGGTCTACTACATCTATCCCTTTTTAGTATATCTATCCTCCCTCCCCAGATCCAAGTTTAAAAGCTATTCCATTAGTCTGACCATTTTTCCCCAAGCACAGCTGCACCCTCCCCTTTGAGGTGCAACCCCTCTCTACAGTAGAGCCTGTAGCCGGTAGAGAAATTGGATCAGCTCTCCATGAACCCAAACCCTTCCTTACTGCACCAATATCTAAGCCATTTATTTATCTCCCTAAGGTCCCGCTATCTTTCTTGTGATGCGCGTGGCACAGGCAGTATTCCTGAAAACACCACCTTGGAAGTTCTGGCTTTCAGCTTCTCTCCTAGTTCCTGTAATTGTTTTTAAGGACCTTCCACCTCCCTATAATTTTGTCATTGGTACCAATGTGTAGCATGATAGCTGGGTTTTTCCCAGCCCCTCCCAAAAATCTGTATGTCTGATCCACAATATGCCGAACCCATGCATCTGGCAGACATCACACTGTTCGGCATTCACGGTCTCGGAGGCAAATGACCCTGTCTGTCCTAATTATAGAGACCCTAGTACTGTCTGTCTGGCCATTACTGCACTCATATCTCCCTTATTCCTACAGCAGTCATTTTCCTGGTTGCTAGGGACAACGACCTGCTGTAGTGATCTCAGTCCTGGGCTTGCATTTCTAATAGACTAAACAGGCATATTTACTAGGTTGTGCCAGATCAGGACTGGGCTCCCTGGCACTTTTCCCCCTACTCTTTCTTGTAACTGTAACCCAGCTACAAACTTCTGAGTTCTGATCTTCCACACCTCTATCCTCCTCCATATCACTGGCTCCAGCCAGCAAATGCTCAATGAACTCTAAACTCCTCTCCAGATTTGCAATACTCCTGAGTGTTGCCAGCTGCACATATAGATCCATTACCTAGGCTTCCTAACATGTAACTCGCTGACATTGAGTGAAAATGTATTGACCCTCAAGTGGCTGTTCAAAGGATTTATACATCTCACAAGATGCACACCTGGTAGCATTCCCCATGGAGCACATATTAATGGGGATAAACCGTAAAGATAAACGCATGGTGACAGAGTCACTAGCGCTGTATGTGAGGGAAGATATGTGTCACAAAGATTACTTTCTTCCATGATGTGAAACCCATAAGTTTCTCTTCAGCATGCTATGTGCTGAAAGGATTAACCAGCCATTACAAGGGTTTGGGTTTTGGTGTCTTGGTGAGAGATGGGTGAGACAACAACTCACCATATCTCCACCTCATGGGTGTTACTGGGGAAGATAAATGTGCAGCCACTGTTTTTTTTCTGTGTGTGTTTGGAGAGGAAGGACTCCAGACAGTAGCTCCAGGTGGAGCTGAAGACTTGTGTGGTATTCTCTGCGGGCGAATCCTGCAAACATAAGAACTGTGTTATACTTTATCTTTTTGTTTTGCCATTATGGCAGAAAGGCCATGTTTATTTTGTTAAATCCTGCCATGGTTTATGCTGTGCTTTAATAAACCAGAAGGTGACTTTCCAAAGAAATGTTCCTGTGCAAGCAGCCGAGTGAGTCAACCTCCGACAGCAGAAAAACACCAAACTTTGCTCTTGTGTTAAACTATTAAAATGTCTTTAACTGTGCACTTACCTGCAGCCCTGCACTTAAAAGGCAGCCCTCCCTTAGAATACATGGCACTTGTAGTCCTCCTACCAGCAAGCACATGTGTTGCAACATCTGCACTGAATTGCCAGCCGTTCAGAAATTCCAGGGCAGTCCATGAAAATAGGGCACTTGGTTGCCCTATCCCTAAAAAAATAATTAATGCATCTGTGATTTTTTTTGAGCTGAAGAAACTTATACAGATTATGTTGAATGTAATTATCATTATTTTAGTGTGTACCATCAATGCAGCTGATAACTCCAGTTCATGTCAAAATTATTGGTTGCAGACATATATTACTTTGTCTTTTACATATATTATCTTTAATTCTAAAGATTTATTATGGATTTGAATGTGACCTTAAAAATATTGTTTGTCAGTGATTTTTTAATAAGCTGTCCAGAAAAAATAAAAAGTCTAGTTGGAAACCTTGCCTCTGCACCTATTATTGTTATGCTTCTGGTATATACCAGACAACCTAAAGAAACACAGGGACCAATGTCAATAGCATAAGTAAATAGAGATTGCCAGAACTTGTACATTATTACAGGGCACACATCCCCCTAAACCAGGGGTCTCAAACACGCGGGCCGCATTCGGCCCCTGAGGCAGGCATCTGCGGCTCGCGGTGCGCCACATGTTTCAGTGGGCCCCTGCAGGGTGGCTAATAATGAGGGCAATCTGGCTGGTTTCTCTGGGCCCGAGGCTCCGGGGTCCCCTGGCCAGATTGACCTCATGTGCGGCGGGCAGGGAGCGATCCCAGCAGCTCCCCTGCCTGCAAGAGAAAATAGCAGGAGCGGAGCTACAAGGATCCTTCCTGCCCTGCCCGCGCTTCCTGTCTCTGACACACTGAGCAGCGCCCAGGGGCGCGGCTATAATGAGGCGACTTGAGCCTGTGGTCTCAGGCGGCGGCAGCCAGGGGGCGGCAGAGCGGAACCCATAACACCTGGTGTGGTGCCGGCCGGCTCTCCTTAATCCCTCACACACACAGTCACTCACATCACAAGACAGTGAAGACACAGTCAGTTTATTCCTGCTGCTGGCTGCTGTGCACGGTGCTGCTTCCTTGTGTGACTCCCTCCCCTCGTGCCCAGAGTTAGGAGAAGCCAGGTCGGTGACTAGTTATTAATGCAACTGAACTACTGTTACTATGGGACTTGAAAACATGATCTCCCGACTCCCCCTCTCCCCCGGGTCCCCCGCCCCTGCTGCAGCTGTGTACTGCTGTAATATGGGACTGACTGAGGTGCAGCGGTGCCCCTGGAGCAGTGAGACCCCTCTCCCTCCCTCGTCTGCTGGCCTGGCCAGGGACTCCTCTCTCTTTCAGACACAGCCACCCAGGCACAAATAGTTAAAAAAACATGATCTCCCGAGTCCCGACTCCCCCTCCGCCCCCCTGGGGTCACCCGCCCCCGCTGCAGCTGTGTACTCTAATATGGGACTGACTCACTGTCTGAGGTGCAGGCACAGTGGTGCCCCTGGGAACAGCCTGGGCTGCAGCCTGGCACACTCCTGATGGTGCCACTGGCAGGGCAGCAGGTGCTCCTCCTTGGTAATGGCTTAGCCCCCCCAGTGACTGCTCCTCTCCTTGCACAGAGCAGCTGCTCCTAAGACTCATACAGCTGGATCCTTCGTTCTCATGTGACTGGAGTGGAAGTGGCAACTGCAGAGCCGCAGCACTCAGCCTCCTGCCAGAGCTCAGCACAGCAGGCAACACACAATGGAGACTCCAGGGGAAGCAGCAGTGTCAGCTGGGAGATGGAGGCACTGCCATTGTGTGCAGCCAGCAGAGGGGTCTGCTACATCACAGGGAAGCTGCAGCTGAGCAGCTCTGCTACATAGATGTGGTAATTGGCGTGCACTCTAGTCTAAGTAGGAGGTGCTGGAATAATGGGTCAATTGGTCCAAATAACTATATATGTAATTTTACCGCACACTCAAAAAGTAAGTATAGTAAATTTATTGAATTGAACAACAAATGATGTGAGCAAAAACAGAATCAAAGCAATAGGATAAGCGAATCAGTACGACGTCGCTGGAAGAATGAGAAAAACAAAAAATCAAGACATGTTCATATATAAAATAATAAAAAAACAAATAAACCCCATGATTAGTCATATGAAAACAACTGGAAAACATAGTCATAATAAAGAGAGAGTGCATAAAATAGACATCTGGGAACACATTCTATAAAATAATAATAATGCACATAATCGGTTAATATAAGAATTTATCCTGTGCTGGCATCACATGAAAAATACTGAGAAAATAATTTATTACCTCAATCCAGATAAAGGTGGGTAGGTGCTCAGAAGAAAAGAAAAAGATCCCCCAGAGGAAATTGCTGTAAGGAACATGGATATATTAGCACATAGATGAAGCCAGAGTTTATAGGGTTAATAGTAAAAAAATACCTAATAATGAGCCTCGTCTGTCAAATCCTTAAGTGTTCAATACATATGCATAGTCTGCATAGTCTGCATAATCTGCATAGTCTGTTGAAAAATAGTAGGAAGGGGCTCTTGTAAAGGGGAGTCAATATGTACTATTGTATAGGTGCATTGCTGCACTCTATAGTCTAGTGGCTGACACACTGTAACGAAAAAAAACTCTCTCTTTATTATGACTATTGTGAGACAGTGAGGATATGTGGTGAATGGGGTGTACATTTCACCTAGGTTCTTTGCTAACTATAAGGGAAATGGGTGGCTTTGTAGACCTGGTGGTAGAGAAAGGTCACTACACCTTGCATTCATTGCACACTTGCAGCTCAAACCTGAAGCCAATCAGCTGTTAATTAGGAAGCCAGAAATAGGTGTCTGCGGACACAGTCAGAGAGCTCATTCAGTCTGGACAAGGGGTCCAGGCACAGAAGGTGTCTCCAAGAGTGTTAGAGCTGTCTTCAGCCTGGACACAGAGAGGTGTCCTGGCACAAGGAAGCAGTCTCTGTGAGCATGCATGCTGATGATTACTGAAGAGGAGGGGAGCCATCTCAGTCTGGGTTAGATGTACCCCGGACACAGGAGTGTCTCTGTGAACCTCCATGCTGATGATACGAAGAGGAGGGGAGCCGTCTCAGTCTGGGTGCAGGAAGGACCCCGGACACAGGAGTGTCTCTGTGAACCTCCAGCATAATGACTACTGAATAGGAGTGGATCTTTCTCAAGTCTGGAAGTCGGGTGGACCTTCAGACATAAGGAGGAGTATCTGGGAGACTCCATACTGGTAACATATATCATATGTGTTGTTTTGGCACAGACTGATAGAGTCTGGGTTCCTGATAGAAAGGGACATTATATAAGTGTAATTAGTGGCTAGACAAGCCCAGGTCTTTTGTTTATGCTTTGTTTTATCTGTGTGCTGTGGACTTTAATAAAACTGGTTGCGGCCAGTTTTTACCATAATTGCTGTCTGAATGAACTGTTTCCATGCCATCTGTCTACCCAGACAGCGATCTCAGAGCTAAAACCCCCGAAAGGCTACAATTGGTGGAGAATGCTGGGGCAGCGCAGGGCCTGGTACAGTTAATGCTGGAGTGTGCATGCAGCACAGTGGCAAGAGACAGCATTAAAGGTGAAGTCTATTGAAATAGCAACAGAGGAAAAAAAAAAAAAGTGTGTGTCAGCAGAAACGTCTGTTTGGAGCAGTCTTGGAGAGACAGTGGCCCTGATAGGGTCTGCAGAGAGAAAATGTATGCACAGCAAAGCTGAACTTGTTGTGAAAATGACTGTGGAATGTGCAGCAGCAAAAGAAAAGTTTGTGGAGCAGTCTTAAAGAGACAGTAGCCCTAATAGACTTTGCAAAGGAAAAAAAAAAAAAAAAAAGTGGTTGCACAGCAAGGCTGAATTTTCTGTGGAAAAAAGCTGTGTAGTGTGTATGTCTTGAGTGAAGACTGCCGTTGTTAAGACAGAGAAGTCTGACAGCATGGATGACAGCATGGAGGCGCTGTTTGAACAAATGGCACAAGTTAATGTGCAACATAAAACTGCCGTGGTTGAGACAGATAAGTCCGGCCGTGTGAAGGAGCTCATTGAGTACCTGGTCCAGGCCCAGCGAAGCATGCAGCAGAGCATGGAGCAGCAGCGCCTGCAGTACCAGCGGCAAATGCAGCAGTACCAGCAGCAAATCCTGCAGCAGCAGCAGGAGAATAACCGGTTGTTTTTTGAGCAGGTTGCAGCACTGCAGGGGACTTGTGGTGCATCGTCCCAAAGTAATGTTGCAAAGTCACCTGACTTGTCCGCTGTGAAGAGGGCGGTAAGACGGTCCTTGGAAAAGATGACACCTCGTGATGATGTGGAGGTATATCTCACTAGTTTGAGAGACTGGCAGAGAAGGAGAATCTGCCCTATCTGAATGGGCCATGATGGTCGCACCATATCTGATTGGAGAGCCCCAAAGGGCATATGCTGACCTGAGCGAGCAGGACAGCCAAGACTATGCTAAGATGAAAGTGGAGATTCTTACCCGGCTGGGTGTTACGGTGACAGCCCATGCCAGGGGAGTTCATGACTGGAGATACAGTTGGGAGTCTGCAGTCAGCAGGCCTGATTATGGAGTTGAAAAGGTGGTAGTGAACCGCTACACCCGAGCATGTCCTACAGTGAACCGCTACACCCGAGCATGTTCTCCTGAGGTACAGCCGTCTGAGAGGACGTCACTTCAGAGTTCCCGGACGTCGAACTCTCCCGTAAGAGCGTTCCAGCTGTTGGGGACATGTGGTATGCTGATAAGCGGGTTCAGGCCCGAGGGGACATGTGGGTGGAAGAGTGTGATGGACAGTGTTGGAGATGTCGTGAAATTGCAGCCAACTGTCCACTAGAGGGGGAGCCTATGTGCCGTGATGTTGGCAGATCCCTCTCTCTCTGCGCAGAACCTGTGTGTGTGACCACCGCAACCGAAGAGACTGGACCACAGGTGTCCCCGGTGGTTACAAATGGTTGCTCAGCGCAGGCCCTCTTGGACTCAGAGAGTCCAGTGACTTCCGTATGTGACAGCCTGATTGATAGGGACTTCATCCCTGATAAGCACTTGAGTATGGTGTGCATCCATGGAGACACCAAAGTCTACCCAGAGACTGCCGTGGACTTGGTCCCCAAACTCGGGGAGATTTCATGTGAAGTGGGGGTAGTGAAGACCCTGGTGCAACCCGTTATATTGGGTAATGACTTTCCCCGGTCTAAGGATCTCTGGGGAAGGGTGATTCTGATGGACAGTGTGATGAAGCCCCTACTGAGGGTACGCAGTCCGAGGGGCGGAACACGATGCTAGTGGGATGTTAAAATTATGTGATAATGATAATTCTAATAATGATGATGACCATGAAAATGGTGCTGATGCTGATAATGATAGTGATGATAATACTGATCATAGTCATGATAATGATGTTGATAATAATGATGACTGTGATAGTGATGAAATTCCTTTGCAGGTGATGTTGGGAGACGAGGATGGTGGTTCTCGGGAACCGAGTGTCCCTGACTTGCCTGTGTCCTGTGACGGTTTTGAGAGTGAGCAGTGGCGAGAACCCTCTCTTAAAACAGCACAGGAAAATATGATTGTTCTAAGTGAGGTTTCCCAGGAGCCTGGCTCTGAGGAGAGGTTTCCTCATGCTGCCATGAACAATAACCTATTGTATAGGGACACTGA
>JARQOD010000005.1:109352531-109395914 GCA_033576555.1 Oophaga sylvatica
TTAGGTGTTCTTTAAAAACTTTAGTGAAACAGGGGGGTTTTAAAAGTTCTCACCCCCACATTAGATAAGATCCTTGAGGGGTCTTTTTCCAAAATGGTGTCATTTTTGGGGTTTCCACTGTTTAGGCAGATCAGGGCTCTCCAAACACGACTTTGGCGTCCAGCCAATTCTGCGTTGAAAAGTCAGACGGCGCTCCTTCCCTTCTAAACTCTGCCATGCACCCAAACAGTGGTTTACCCCACATATGGGGTTCAGCGCACTCAGGAACAAATTGCACAATAATTTTGGAGTCTTTTTACCCTTGGAAAAATAAAAATTGGGGTGAAAAGTTTCATTTTTGTGGAAAAAATATGATTTTTAAAATTTTACGGCTCTACGTTATAAACTTGTGTGAAGCACTTGGGGGTTCAAATTGCTCCCCAAAGATCTAGAAAAGTTCCTTAGGGGGTCTAGTTTCCAAAATGGGGTCATTTGTGGGGGGTTTCCACTGTTTAGCAATCAGGGGGTCTCCCAAAAGCAACCCTGGCATCCAATCTCAATTCCAGCCAATTTTGGTTGGAAAAAGTCAAATGGTGCTCCTTCCATTCCGGCTCTGCCGTGCGCCCAAACAGTGGTTCCCCCCCACATATGGGGTATCGCGTACTCAGGGGCAATTGGACAACAAAATTATGTGGTCCAATTTCTCCTGTTACCTTGGGAAATATAAAAAATTTGTGACTAAAAGATAATTTTTGTGGGAAAAAAATAGGATTTTTATTTCATGCCCGGGCATTATAAACTTGTGTGAAGCACTTGGGGGTTTTAAAATGCTCACCAAAGATCTAGATAAGTTCCTTAGGGGGGTAGTTTCCCAAAATGGGTCACTTGTGGGGGGTTTCCACTGTTTAGGCTCATCTGGGGCACTGCAATCGGAACATGACCCCATCAACGTCTGCATTCCAAACGTTACTACTTCCTTTCCAAGCCTGCCGTGCACCCAAACAATTTCCCCCCCCACATATGGGGTATCAGCGTACTCAGGACAAATTGGACAACAACTTTTGCGGTCCAATTTCCTTGGGAAAATTCAAAAATTTGGGACTAAAAAATCATTTTTGTGGAAAATTGTTTTTTTTTTTTTTCACACCCAGGCATTATAAGCTTTTGTGAAACACTTGGGGGTTCAAAGTGCTCACAACAGATCTAGATAAGTACCTTAGGGGGTCTAGTTTCCAAAATGGTGTCACTTGTGGGGGTTTCCACTGTTTAGGTGCATCAGGGGCTCTCCAAACACGACATGGCGTCCAATCTCAATTCCAGCCAATTTTAGTTTGAAAAAGTCAAACGGTGCTCCTTCCCTTACGAGCTCTGCCGTGTGCCCAAATAGTGGTTTTCCCCCACATAGTGGGTATTGGCGTACTCAGGAGAAATTGCATAACAACCTTATCTGTCCATTTTCTCCTTTACCCTTGTGAAAATAAAAAAAAAGTTTGTAAAAGATCATTTTTGTGGCTAAAAAGTTAAATATTCATTTTTTCCTTCCACGTTGCTTTAGTTCCTGTGAAGCACCTGAAGGGTTAATAATCTTCTTGAATGTGGTTTTGAGTACCTTGAGGGTGCAGTTTTTAGAATGGTGTCACTTTTGGGTATTTTCTGCCATATAGACCCCTCAAAGTGACTTCAAATGAGAGGTGGTCCCTAAAAAAAATGGCTTTGTAAATTTTGTTGTAAAAATGAGAAATCGCTGGTCAACTTTTAACCCTTATAACTTCCTAACAAAAAAAAATTTTGGTTCCAAAATTGTGGTGATGTAAAGTAGACATGTGGGAAATGTTATTTCTTAACTATTTTGTGTGATATATTTCTCTGTTTTAAGGGAATAAAAATTCAAAGTTTGAAAATTGCAAAATTTTAAAAATTTTCGCCATATTTGCGTTTTTTTTCAAAATAAACGCAAGTTATATCGAAGAAATTTTACTTCTAACGTGAAGTACAATATGTCACGAGAAAACAATCTCAGAATCGCGAAGATCCGTTGAAGCGTTCCAGAGTTATAACCTCATAAAGAGACAGTGGTCAGAATTGTAAAAATTGGCCCGGTCATTAACGTGCAAACCACCCTTGGGCGAAAAAACAATGTTTTATCATACGCCGAACAAAAAGAGGAATAACACGCAATCAAAAAGACGGATATAAACAAACGTGATACCACTGAAAACGTCATCTTGTCCCACAAAAAGCAAGATGCAATATAGCTCCATTGCCAGAAAAATTTTAAAGTTATAACTCTCAGAATAAAGCGATGCAAAATAATTATTTTTTATATAAAATAGTCTTTATTGTATAAAAGCGCCAAAACATGATATAAATGAGGTATCGCTGTAATCGTACTGACCCAAAGTATAAAACTGCCTTATCAATTTTACCACACATGGAACGGTTTAAATGCCCCCCCCAAAAGAAATTCATGAATTGCTGGTTTTTGTTCATTCTGCCTCCCAAAAATCAAAATAAAAAGCAATAAAAAAAGTCAAGTGCCCGAAAATTGTACCAATAAAAATGTCATCTCGTCCCACAAAAAAGCAAGACCTCACATGACTCTGTGGGCCAAAATATGGAAAAATTATAGCTCACAAAATGTGGTGATGCAAAAACTATTTTTTGCAATAAAAGGCGTCTTTTAGTGTGTGACAGCTGCCAAACATAAAAACTCGCTATAAAAACCTGATATAAATAGTAAATCAAACCTCCTTAGTTAGGGAAAAATAATAAAATAAAAAAATGTATTTATTTGCATTTTTCCATTAGGGTTAGGGTTAGGGTTAAGTCTAAAGTTAGGATTAGTGTTGGGGCTAAAGTTAGGGTTAGGGTTAGGGTTGGGATTTGGGTTAGGGTTGGGAATGGGGTTAGGGTTGGGATTAGGGTTAGGGGTGTGTTAGGGTTAGGTTTGTGGTTAGGGTTATGGTTAAGATTGGGATAAAGGTTAGAGGTGTGTTGGGGTTAGGGTTGGAGTTAGAATTGGGAGGTTTCCACTGTTTAGGCACATCAGGGGCTCTCCAAACATGACATGGCAGCTGATCTCAATTCCAGCCAATTTTGCATTGAAAAGTCAAACGGCACTCCTTCCCTTCCAAGCTCTGCCATGCGCCCAAACAGTGGTTTACCTGCATATATGGGGTTATCAACGTACTCAGGTCAACTGTACAACAACTTTTGGGTCCAATTTCTCCTGTTACCCTTGGTAAAAATGTAAAAAATTGGAACTGAAGTATTTTTGCTGTGAAAAAAAGTTGTGTTCATTTTTTTTAAAACATTCCAAAAATTCCTGTGAAGCACCTGAAGGGTTAATAAACTTCTTGAATGTGGTTTTGAGCACCTTGAGGGGTGCAGTTTTTAGAATGGTGTCACTTTTGGGTTTTTTCTATCATATAGACCTCTCAAAGTGACTTCAAATGTGATGTGGTCCCTAAAAAAAATGTAGTAAAAATGAGAAATCGCTGGTCAATTTTAACCCTTATAACTTCCTAACAAAAAAAAGTTTTGGTTCCAAATTTCTGCTGATGTAAAGTAGACATGTGGGAAATGTTACTTATTAAGTATTTTGTGAGACATATCTCTATGATTTAAGGGCATGAAAATTCAAAGTTGGAAAATTGCGAAATTTTAAAAATTTTTGCCGAATTTCCATTTTTTTCACATTTAAACGCAAGTCATATCAAATAAATTTTCCACTATTATAAAGTACAGTATGTCACAAGAAAACATTGTTAGAATCACTGGGATCCGTGGAAGTGTTCCAGAGTTATAACTTCATAAAGGGACAGTGGTCAGAATTGTAAAAATTGGCCTGGTCATTAACATGCAAACCACCCTTGGGGCAAAGGGGTTAAGGACTCTCTGGCTTTGCATTCTCCACTCTGTCCTTTGGGGGAGGCCATGACTCATGTCATTTGGATGGATCGTAGAATTCGGGAGAGAAGTGAAGAGCGACAAGGAGTTTTGGTCATTCTTCCCAAGATGGTTCCCTTACCTGAGACAGTATCAATGGAGGTTGGAAGAGCCAGCTCTCGGATGGCGAAGAGGAGATGTCATTGTGATCTGGGACTCTGTTTCTACTATAGTCTCGCAGGACATTGTCTCAAGGACTGCTCGATTCACCCTCAAGCAAGCAAGCTGTGGGGAAACTAATAAGTCTGGGTGATATTCAAGGAGATCACCCAGGCTTCCAGGTACCCTTTTACTCCTCAGATAATTTACTGTTGAATGTGGAACTATGTTTTCAGAACATGTGGTTATCTGCACTTGCTTTCATTGACTGTGGTCTGCTGTGAACTTTATTGATTATGGACTGGTTTTAAATTTGGATTAGGGACATTTAGATTGCAAAGACCTATTCAGATTGCTATTGACAAAACACTGTTACTCCAGAACTTTGTCCAGCTTGTAACTGTGGAATTCACACTAAGAGTGGGAACACTCCACTCTGAGTCCATCTCCTGCTATGTCTTGGGGTTTCCAAGGCTGCATGTTTATGATACTGCTATTGATTGGTGGCAAAAGGATATTGTTAAGTGGGGCCCAAACTGCCGTAACAAGTGTCTTCATTCTGTGCAAATTTGCTCCCTAGACTGGAGGGTCTGCCGACATATCTGAAAGAGTTTGGAGAAGTGTTCTCAGAAAGAGGCAGAGATACTACCTCCCCATCATCCTTTTGATTGTACTATTGATCTTACTCCTAATGCCAAATTGCCTAAAGCTCACCTGTACAATTTGTCTGGACCGGAATGGACTGCTATGAAAGAATATGTAAATGAAAGTTTACGGAAAGGTCATAGCCGTCCCTCCTACTCGCCTGTAGCTGCTGGATTCTTTGTGAAAAAGAAGGATGGGGGCTCGATTTCTGTGAACTAAACAAAATTACTGTTAAAAATACTTACCCACTTCCACTCATCCGTGACCTATATAATCAGCTTACTGGGGCCAAATGGTCTTCTGTACTTGATCTTAGAAGAGTTTATAATCTGATCAGGATCTGGGAGGGTGGTGAGTGGAAGAGAGCGTTTTGAACATCTGAGGGTTTATTCAAGAACCTGGTCATGCCTTTTGGTTTAACTAATTCACCTGCTGTCTTTCAGAACTTTATGAATTTATTTTTTATGATATCATTGGAAGGTTTATTGTGGTATACCTTGTGTACATTCTATTTTTTTGTCTGATCTGAGTTCACACTATGAGCATGTTTGTTATGTTGTACAAAGACTCAGGAAAAATTCTTTGTTTGTCAAATTAGAAAAGTGTATTTTCTCTGTCCAAGAAATATCATTTCTAGGGTTCATCGTATCTGCTGAAGGGTTTAAGATGGACTCTGGGAAGGTGCAAGCTTTAATTGATTGGGTTCAACCTTGTGACCTTAAAGCGCTACAGCATATTTTAGGATTCACCAATTATTATTGAAAATTTTTTAGGGGTTTTTCACAGATCGTTAAACCTCTAACTGATCTCACATGTAGGGTGGTGGATCTTAAGGTTGGGTCATCGGATGCCATTGGGTCCTTTAATAAACTAAAAGAGTGCTTCATGTCTGCTCCAGTTTTGATCCAACCTGATCTTCAGTAACCGTTCATCGTTGCGGTGGATGCCTCAGAGATTGGGGTGGGGCTGCTTTGTCTCAAGGTCCTAAAACCCTGACAAACTTATGGCCATGTGCATTTTTTTCAGGAAATTTTCATCTGCTGAGGGAAATTATGATGTTGGAAATCATGAGCTGCTTGTTGTCAAGTTAGCATTTGAGGAACAGAGGCATTTTTTTGGAGGGAGCTACTCATCAGGTCATGGTTGTGACTGATCATAAAAATGTAGCTTATATTGAATCTGCTAAACATTTAACCCCTAGACAGCCCAGGTGGTCCTTATTTTTTTTCCAGATTAAATTTTTCCATCAAGTTCAGGCCGGGGTCTAAAAATGTTAGGGTTGACTCTTTCAGGAAAAAAAGGAGAGGTTTATGGATGATTTCCGCACTTGCTGATCAATAATGAGATGTATATCGCAGATTTTCAAATAGATAGCAGTTTATTCTACGCATTTCAAAGTACAAAAGACTTCTTCATCAGGAAAGACCACAAGACTTTGTCACACAGCCTTGATTCAGTTTCTCCTCCAGAAAACCTTCCTCAATTCTTCCTCAGAGTATAGTTATTTCTATGGTGTTCTCAGAGTTGGAGGCTGAGATTTGCCAAGTCCAGTCTTTGGCTCCTTCTGCTACTCCTGGATCAAAATTATTTGTGCACATGTATCTAAGATTACTTCTGTTGCAAGAGTTTCATGACGCTATCTAGAACGGTCAACCCAGGTTCACTGCTACGCAGAAAGCTATATGTAGACTTTTTTGGTGGCCATCCATGCTTAACGACATTAAAGGTTTTGTATCCGCTTTTGAAGTTTGCATAAGTGCTAAAGTTTGTCATAACCGGCAAGCCTTGAAATTGGCTCCATTGTCTATTTCAAAAAGACCGTGGACTCGTTTGTCCTTGGTTTTTATCACTAATTTGCATTTGTTTTAGTGGTAAAACCGTTATTTGGGTGGTGGTTGACCGATTCAGTAAATAAGCTCACTTTGTTCTGATATCAGGGTTATCTAATGCTGAGACTCTTTCCAGGTTATTCATCAATCATGTGGTGAGATTGCATGGCATTACTTTGACCATTGTATTCAATAGAGAGGTGCAGTGTTTCCAAAAATTCTGGAGAGCGTTTTGTAAGAGATTGGGGATTGACCAGTCATTTTCCTCTCCTTACCATCCTGAAACCAACAGTCAGACAGAGAGGACAAATCAGTCGTTGGAGCAAATTCTAAGATGTTTCCTTGTGGCTCAGCAGGAGAATTGGTCCTCATTCTTACTCTTGCTGAATTCTCAGTTAACAGTTGGGATAACCAGTCTACTGGAACCTCGCCGTTATTTTTGCAACTATGGTTTTTATCCTCATTTTGGTGAATTCTCGAGGATGAGTTATGGTTGTCCAGGACTAGAGATTGCTATACAAAAACTGATAGGAAATGTTCAGGGGTTCCATATTCAAGGTTGATGATAAGGTCTGGTTTCTTCCAATATTATAAAATTGAAAGTGCTATCAGCAAAGTTGGGTCCTAAGTTTATTGGTCCATATGAGATTTCGGAGGCAGTTAAACCAATGGCTTTCAGATTAAAACTCCCTCCATCTTTTCGTATTCCAAATGTATTCCATAAATCACTGCTAAATGAGTTTGTCCCTTCCTTTTGACTCCTTCATCTCTGACTCCACCAGTTTCTGTCAATGACTGTTTGGAGTTTTAAGTACAAAAGATTGTTGAGTCCCAGAAAGTCCATAATTCCCTCCAGTACATCATTCGTTGGAGAGGTTGCGGCCCAGAATAAAGATTTTGGGTCTCTGCTAGAGCTGTAAATGCCAATCGTCTGGTCAGAGCCTTCCATCACAGGTTTCCTACTGTCACGATTCTTCTGCTCGGTGAGTGATTACTATGCTGTTCTATGGAAACTGTCTTGCTGAGTTGTCTGTGTCTTGATTGACAACTTGGCTGTCCAATCCTGTGACTGGGAAGTGAGGAACTTTCTCCAGGTGTTTGGTTTCTGGTGATTGCCCTGCTGCTTAACTGAGCTGTCTGCCCCTGATCCCTGCCAGATGGGATCCGTTGAAGCATTCCTGAGTTATAACCCCAGAAAGTGACAGTAGTCAGAATTGTAAAAATTGGCCCAGTCATGAATGTGCAAACCACCCTCGGGGGTAAAGTGGTTAAAGGGAATCTGTGAATAGGATCAACCTTCCTAAGCTGTCTATATGGCATGTAGTTCATAGGAATCTGAGTTAAGTGATACCTTCATATCTGTGATCAAATGTATTATTCCATAGAAATCCATGTTTTTCTTATACAGTATGTAAATGAGCTTTCCAGGCCATAGGCCATACTCTGATAGATTAAAACAGCGCTTACCACTGCGAGACATGTAAGTAACACCGGACACTAAAAGTGAACTTTGTCCCATAACAAACATGTTTAGCATCTGTAGCTCCCACAGCTCTGCTGTATTGATACATTATTGCACCATTGTCTGTCTGTGAGATGGAAGTTGAAACACTGAGAGGAACCTGCAGGTGTGTCAGGTATAATCACACATAGCTCTGCAGTGAGATCAGGAGAACAGAGAGTGGCTATTACATATCACTCTAGTAACTGCCCTTATATTAAAAATAATCTCTGGGGGCTTTTTCTCATGCAGCTCATTTACATAGAGCAAAAATGTGGATTTCTTAGGAATGAAACATTGGATTGCAGATATTAAGGCATCATTTTATTTAGCTTCCTATGACCTGCATGTCTATAAAGATGGCCTAAGAAAGTAAATCCTACTGACGGATTCCCTTTAACTCCTGGTACCATCAGTGCCAATGTCCTAAGGACAGTCCTAGCACAGGGACTTTTTTGTGGCAGCACCCCAGAATGAAGGAGAAAGGAACAAGGAAAGAACACCAGCCATTCTCCTGCTCCTGTTGCTTCTTTTTCAGATACAGTCAATCATTAAAAAGTGCAGGATCTTTGTCTTTTTTTTCCCTTTGATTTTTGGCAAAACAGCGTCATCACAAATTACATCTCATCCACTACGTGTAAATACAAAGTAATAATTGTTGGCACATACTTTATTCCATGTAATACCCCGAGCACTTGGTATAATTGTGGTTGGTTTTCTATATAAAATACTGTTAGAGAAAATCTTCGTTTCTACACACTAAAAGCCCTCAAACTTAATTTGTTAATCTTTGTATGTTATTATCTGAAAAGCACACAGCTGGAGAAATCTCATCCCACTGTGACTGTCTCTGTTTAAATTATTTTCTACTTACTAATTCTTCATCTGCTCAATGCTAGAATTATTATTAAATTCACTGAGTGGAACAAACAGTTATCCTTTTATTAAAATGTTTGCAATTGTATTCTTCTGACAGAGGAGATGATATCTCAAGGAACCCTGGACTAAATCAGAGATGACTACAATGTAGTATTAAATAATCCCCCTTATACTACAAATGATTTACTCCATTTAAAATAATGAGTGACAACTTGAATGCCCTGAAAACCTGCGGAAATATCCCCTACTGTATTTCTGTCATGATGGGAGGTTGTTGTGCATAAAACTGGATTTTATTAATTTTAATGAATATTTTAATCACAATTTCAATGTGGAATTTATTATTTAGTAATTGGCATTAGTGAAGAAGAACATAAAACTGATAAAGGAGTTTAATTTAAAAAAAAGAGGTCACAACAGATGCATATTTATTAGAGATGAGCAAATCACTTTAAGGGGATTCAAATTCGCCTCAAATTCAGCAAACATTTTGGATATGCCTGATTTTACATTTTTTCTGATTCAATTAGCCATAGTCCAGCAATATGGCTGACAACTACTTGTATATACTATGTTAATGGATTCAAAAGGGTCAACAAGGAGTTAAAAAAATTAAAAAATGCAGTCTCATTCGGCACTCACATGTTTTTTTGCTCCCGTCACTGGTGCAGTCTTTACTGGGCCTTTTTGGTGTCTTCAGTTGCTCAACATATTTGTTGTCTCTAGTTCTGAATGGGTCATCATAGAATTATAGTTTAGTCAGTTGTGGAGATGTTGAAGATGATTATTGTTGAAAGACACTAGAGACGGCCATGGGAAGACCTCACCTTTGACCGGTCCAAAAAAGACAAGTTTACCCAGTTGTGGTTGCATGGCCGGACCGGTGAGTATAATTTATTTTTGTCACGATTCCTCTCATCAGCGTGTCACAGGAACATAGTGTTGAATGGCAGCTGAGTCATCCAATCAGGTGCAGAGGCGTGCTGAGCAGTAAGTGTGTTGATAGACAGAGCTGTCGGTCCTTTGGCAGCTCAGCCGCCCAATCAAACACTGGGAGGTGCTGGGCTTCTTGCAGGCTCTCTCTGTTTCTAGTTAATTTCTTGCTACTTAGCTGAGCTCTACAGCCCAGATCTCTGTCAATCGTAGCATTTGCTTGATGGTGCTGTTTACCTGTTATTCTGTGGTCTGTTCATTAATCTATTGCTGCCTCACTTTAAACTTAGTTCTGACTATACGTTTGCTCTGAGCCACTATTCTCCTGGTATTCTGACTTCAGACCGTGACCTGTTTATGACTTTGTCTTTTCCCTTTTTACATATTACATACTCTTTTGATATTTGACACCCGGATCGTTTGACTACCCTGCCTCACAGCTTGTCCATGAATGATGACTAGTGTTACAATACAATTGTCCATATAGTTTTTTTCCTACCACCAATCGATCCAGTTCACACACTCTGTCATCAGGTGGTGAATCTGACTCAAATGATGTAGGATCTGGCCAGGGAGCACCAAAAGCTAGAATCCTCACAGTCCCAGATGCAGAGTCATTTTTTTAGTACCATGTCTGCTACCCAAAGCTCTCCACTCCAGACTGTAGTTATTACTTATGTACACGCTGACGTGCAATTGGTCTCTCATGAATCAATGGTAGCACTTTTGGGGGAGAAAGATCAGCTTAGACTTTTCAGGGAAAATTGCAGATTATTTTTTACCTTACGACCCCAGTCTTCAGGAAATGAAAGTCAGCGGTTTGGAATAATTATGTCCCTGCTGCGTGGGGGCCCTCACACTTGGTCATGTTCCTTGTCCCCACAAGCCCCAGAAGAATATTGTGTTGATGCCTTTTGATGCCTTAGGGAAGATCTATGTGTCATGTGTGCATCGCCACGAAGATCGTCACGGTTGCACATTCTGACTTCTCACAGCTGAGTTGCTGTTTCTTTGTGTTTGGCAGTTAGGGAGTTAATTCTGTCTGTGCTCAGTTTCGGGGTCTGGGTGCAGTTTTCTCCCGGCTGCAATTAATTATTTGTTGATTGGTTTCCTTTAAATCTCTGGTTGTCTGTGTTGGGAGTTGCCAGTGAAATTCTTCATGCAGACCACAGATAGGATTGTATCTGTATAGACTTAAGTTAAAGAGCTCCTTAGTTGTTTTAAGCTCACCTTGCTTAGAGTTTAATATCCCAGATCATTTATGTTCCTTCTGTGTTTGAGTGTGTATGCAAGTCTGTGTTTTCTCCAGTCTGTCTTATATGTCTAATCTGTGTATTTAGCAGAGATCAGCCCATATCCCTTTGGTGGTAATCAGAATCCTTCTTAGGACTGATTACAGGGTTCAGGGACTGATAGGAGACAGGGTTAGGCTGGAGACTTGGACCTCTGAACCATTATCAGTACCTCCAAGGTGAGGGATTAGTTAGGACCCCAGTTTAGGGTCAGGTTAGACCCCGGGCCTCCTCTTTCCTGTGACAGTGTATCAAGTCCTCAAGATTAACCCTGAGTTCAACGGATATCGTGTCAGGTAAATCTATTCTATTTTTACATGCTGATGTTGCTAATCTATATGTTGTATAGAGTGTTGTTCTTTTAAGAATAGTTTACTGACATCGTACACATATCATCAGACCGCGTGACATTTTCACTGGCCTATAAAATTATTCCCAGTTGCCATGGATCCAGTAGCCCAGCTGGCTCTGCAGTTGCAGGATTATCCATGGAGCTGACGGACATTAAGTCCAAAGTTTGTCTCCCTCGGAGCAAACCAGATTTGAACCTAAAGTAGCTCTCCCGGACAGGTTCACTGGTGGGCGAGACAAATTTTTTACCTTCAGGGAAGCATGTAAATTGTATTTTCGGCTTCGGCCTCGATCATCAGGGAGTGAAGAGCAGAGAGTGTGAATTGTTATCTCGCTCCTACAAGGGGACCCTCAATCCTGGGCCTTCTCCCTTCCTCCGGGATCCCCGGCTCTACAGTCAGTAGATCGATTTTTTACTGCCCTGGGTTTGGTATATGATGACCCAGATCGGGTCTCTCTTGCTGAGACAAAATTACGTAAGATACAGCAGGGAGATCGTCCGGCGGAGGAATTTGCTTCTGAGTTCCGTAGATGGGCCACAGATACTCAGGGGAATGACCCAGCTCTTAGGAGCCAGTTTTGTCATGGGCTTTCTGACAAATTAAAGGACGTTTTGGCTCAGTATGATTCTCCTCCATCACTGGAGGCTGCTATGGCCCTAGCTATCCGTACTGATAGACGGCTCCGGGAGAGGTGCGAGGTAACTCCGCCCCCTGTTGTTACTCCACCTACTACTAAAGTCCCTTATGTTGAGGTTCCCCTTGTCTGTTCGGAGGAGCCTATGCAGTTGGGAGGGACATCATTTCGTAGGAGGGGATTGGCGTACGCCGCAGGACTAGAAGGTGTTTCTTCTGCGGGAAAGAGGGACATTTTGTTGGGGGATGTCCATCCCGTGCCTTGTTGAGCAAAAAGTCGCCGGAAAACTGTTAATCCCAGGTTGTGTGGTGGACGACAACCTGGGAGTATGTATTTCGTCCGCTAGTTCTTCTCAGTTCCTTGTACCAGTGGAGGTGGTGGTTGGTACGAGAGTGGAGAGATTTTCTGTTCTTCTTGATAGTGGGTCCGGGGCTAATCTGGTTGACGCTCAGTTTGCTCAGCTCAAGGTATGCATCTGAGTGTATTGGTCAAACCGATCCCTATATTCTCCATTGACGCCAGGCCTCTCGGCCAAGGTAGCTTTGTTCATGAGGTTCATAACATTGACCTTCGGGTAGGGGCAATACATAGGGAACTATTATCTTGTTATGTGTTGGAGGGTCTACCTACTCCTATTGTGTTGGGACTTCCTTGGTTGGTTAAACATAACCCTGTGATTAATTGGCAGTCCAGAGATATAAGCCAATGGGGGGAGTTTTGCAAAAGTAACTGCATGAACACAGTCATCAGTGCGGTCGTGCCTAGTACTTTGCCTCCTTTTTGGAGGACTTTGGGGATGTGTTCTCTGAGGAGGGGTGTCAGGAGTTGCCTCCTCATCGCGTGTATGACTGCTCTATTAATTTACTTCCTGATGCTAAGTTACCTAAAGCTAGGTTATAAACCTTTCTGGTCCTGAGAGGCAGGCTATGAAAGATTATATTTCGGAAAGTCTGGCCAAAGGGCATATTAGACCTTCATCTTCCCCAGTGGCCGCGGGGTTCTTCTTTGTGAAGAAAAAAGATGGAGGCCTACGCCCTTGCTTGGATTTCCGCGAACTTAATCGGATTACTGTTCGAGATCCGTATCCACTCCCTCTGATTCCTGATCTCTTCAATCAAATTGTTGGCGCCAAATGGTTCTCTAAATTGGATCTCAGGGGTGCGTATAATCTGATTAGGATAAAAGAGGGGATGAGTGGAAAACGCGTTTAACACGCCGGAGGGACATTATGAGAACCTTGTCATGCCTTTTGGTCTGACTACTGCACCAGCAGTATTCCAACATTTTGTTAATGACATTTTTCGTCATCTGGTGGGGCTGTTTGTGGTCGTATATTTGGATGACATTTTAATTTACTCACCAGATCTTGTGTCTCACCAGGAGCATGTGAGACAGGTGTTGCAGATCTTGCGAGACAATAAACTATACGCCAAACTGGAAAAGTGTGTATTCGCCGTACAGGAACTTCAGTTTTTGGGTTTCTTGGTGTCAGCCTCCGGTTTCCGTATGGACCCTGAAAAGGTGAGAGCAGTGCTTGAATGGGATCAGCCAGAGGATCTTAAGGCTCTGCAGCGTTTTCTGGGGTTTGCTAACTACTACCGGAAATTTCTTTGTAATTTCTCATCTGTTGTCAAACCTCTCACTGACATGACAAGAAAAGGGACGGATTTTTCTAAATGGTCGGACAAAGCTTGCCAAGCTTTTTCCTCTTTGAAAAAATGTTTTGCTTCGGCACCCGTTCTCATCCAACCAGATGCATCACAGCCGTTCGTTGTGGAGGTGGACGCGTCTGACGTAGGGGTGGGTGCAATATTGTCCCAGGGTCCGTCCCCTGGTAAAGGGCATCCGTGCGCTTTCTTTTCTAAAAATTGTCGTCCGCCGAAGGAATTATGATATCGGCAATAGGGAACTTTTGGCCATTAAGTTGGCTTTTGAAGAATGGCGTCACTTTTTGGAGGGGGCAGTCCACCCGGTTACCGTTATTACTGATCACAAGAACCTGCTGTATTTGGAATCTGCTAAGCGTCTGAATTCCAGACAAGCTCGATGGTCGTTGTTTTTTACCAGGTTTAATTTTGTTGTCACTTATCGCCCTGGATCTAAGAATGTTAAGGCGGATGCCTTGTCTCGCAGTTTCCCAGGGGCCGGGAAAATGGATGACCCGATTCCTATCCTTCAGGAGGGGGTGGTAGTGTCGGCTGTATGTTCTGAGCTTGAGGAGGAGGTGTTAGAGGCTCAGAGGGACGCCCCTGCAGGACCTCCAGGGAGACTGTTTGTCCCAAATCAGTTGAGACAAAAGGTTATTGAGGCACATCATAATTCTGCTTTAGCAGGACATCCAGGGAGTAAGGCTACTTTAGATCTCCTTTCTCGCCGGTTTTGGTGGCCTAACGTTAATAAAGATGTTTTAACTTTTGTCGCGTCCTGTGGGGTTTGTGCTCGCTCTAAGACCCCTCATACCCGTCCGTCTGGGACCCTCTTACCCTTGAAACTTCCGGAGCGTCCATGGACTCATTTGTCTATGGACTTCATCACGGACCTTCCTCAGTCGTCAGGGAAGACTGTCATACTGGTGGTTGTTGACAGGTTCAGTAAGATGGCACATTTCATTGCTCTTCCTGCCCTCCCTAATGCTAAAACTCTGGCGCAGGTGTTCATTGGGGAGATTGTGAGACTTCATGGGTTGCCTTCTGATGTGGTGTCAGATAGGGGGTCTCAGTTTGTGTCCAAGTTTTGGAGGGCATTTTGTTTACGTCGGGGGATGCAATTGTCATTTTCCTCGGCTTTTCATCCGCAGACCAATGGTCAGACAGAGCGTCTGAATCAAAGCCTAGAGACTTATCTTCGGTGTTTTGTCTCAGAGAACCAGGAGGACTGGTCTTCTTTCTTGCCTCTGGCAGAGTTCGCTCTTAACAACAGGCGGAGCGAGTCCACTGGTAAGTCCCCGTTTTTTGGGGCATATGGTTTTCATCCCCAGTTTTGTACATTCAATGGGGGGGGCCCTTCTGGGGTTCCATTGAGACCGTATCTCTCGTCACTTGCTTCTTGTTATATTTTCTATTAATAATTCTCATTGCTAATGAGAATTAATAAATTATGGTGGAACAAACGTTTCCTCTTATTAAACGTTGGATTTGTTATCCTAGGAGATATACTAAAGTACCCTCCTAAATCAGAGGACCAGATATTAAATCCCCTTATATCATGTTTCCCTCATTAAATCACTGTGCAATTGATCCTGTGGGGAAAATCCCCCTCTGTATTATTCAATAGTTGTGTGCAACAAGATATTATTAAGGTTATGAATCTTACATCACCTAAATCTTCAATGTGGAATTTAATTGTAATTGGATTTGAAGAAGACAAAACATAGGAGTTTACGTTCTAAAACGGGGTCCATCATACAGTGCATTATTATTAGAGAGAGGAATCTGGGTTCAATGCGTCTCGACAAATTTAGGATATGCTGATTTTGTTTGCTGATTCCACAGCAACTAGTCCGGCAAATGGCTGACAACCCTGTAAATACTTGTTAATGTGGCATTCCAAAGGTACAAGGAGTTAAAATGAATTTAAAAAACTGAGTTCATGTTTCCTGTTTTTTTGCTTCGGGTTCACTGGTGCCAGTTTTACTGGGCATGTTTTTTCTTCCGTTGCAATTATTTTTGTTGTCTATGGTTCCTTTAGAATCTTGGTTGTCAGTTGTGGAGATGTTGAAGTGAATTTTTGAAAGACACTATAGACGGCCTGTATAGCCCTTTAAGTAAAAAGACTTTACCCAGTTGTTGTTCAAGGCCACCTGTAGAGTTATAATTTGATCTTTATGTCTCGATTTCGTCTATCAGCGTGTCCCAGGACATATGTTAATGGTAGTGAGTCACCAATCTGTGGGTGTGATCAGTAAGTGTTTTAGACGATTCGGTTCCTGGGACTAGGATAAGACAGAGTTAAGGGTTCTGCACTCCTAAGCATTAATTCGCTAACGTGAGCTTACACAAGTCTACTTATTAGCATTGCCTTGATGCTGTATATGTTTCAGTGGGCTGTTCTTAGACTAGCTCCTCCTGTAAACTTATCTGACTCGTCGTATGCTCCTGAGCCCTATTTCTATCGCTCGCCCGTGACTGTTTATGCTTGCTGTTTCCCTTTTTTACATTTACATACTTTTTGTACGTTAAAGATCGTTTAAAGTACCCTCAATCTTGCCCTGAATATGCGTGTTAACAATACAATGTGCCATATAGTGTTTTACAACAATGCCCCAGCGATCGCAGTTACAATCTGTCATCGTTGATCTGCTAGATGTTTGTGGGCATCTGGCTGGAGCACCTAACTGAAATCTCACATCCAGGTGCAGGAGATTTTTTAGTACCCATGTTTAAGTCACGTAGACGGTCTTATCTCTTATTCCGTGACAATGGTTTCCCCTCAAGAATCAATGAGATTCAACGTCAGCTAGTTTTCAGGTAAAATTCAATTATTTTTACATAGCGAATGTTTGCAAACTAAAGTAGGTTGATAATTATGTCTTTGGGTACATTGTCTTTACTTGATCCCACAACCAGAAGAATAAGAGCTGACTAGAGACTATGAAAGCCTGACAAGGTATAGGTCACAGAATTATTGATCATGAACCTGATGCAGAGGGCTATAGTTCCAAGTTCCGGCAATGGTCCTATGAAGTGCTGCAGAATTATGCAGTTTTCAGGTGCCAGTTCCACAGAGGTTTTTCTGATACACTCAACGATGATCTGGCTCTGCATACTTCACCTTGCTCCTTGGGGGAGGCCATGACCTAGGCCATTCATATGGATCAAAGAATTTGAGAGAGATGTGTGAGCGACAGAGGGTTTCAGTCATTCCTCCAGAGACCATCCACTTACCTGAGGTGGAGCCTATGGAGATTGGAGCTGCAAGCCCTCGAGACATTGAAAGAAGATGTCGGCATTATTTTGGACTCTGCCTCTAATGTGGTCTAGCTGGACATTTCCTTAAGGACTGTGCCACATGCCCGCAAGCAAGCCAACCAAGCTGATGGGAAAGGTTTAAGTCTGGATGATTATCGAGGAGGTCACCCAGACTCCCAGGTGCCCTTTCACTCCTCAGACACAGTACTGTTAAACATGGGGCTACTTTTTAAAACAAATGGTTGCCTGCATTAGCTTTTATTGACTGTGGGTCTGCTGTCAATGTAATTGATTCTGGACTAGTTCAGAAATTAGGGTTAGGGACAATTATGTTGGAAAGACCCATTCAAAGTTTTGCTATTGACAAGACACAGTTATTTCAGAATCTTGTCCAGTTAGAGTGCAAACTCTTCATTCTGGGTCCATTTCCCGCTACGTGTTGGAAAATTTACTTGGTGGGTTTGTGTTGTGGATTCCATTGTTATGTATTCACAATTCTGTTATTGATTGGTGTCGGAAGGATATTGTTAAATGTAGCCCCAAATTTTATAAGAAATGTCTTAGTTCTGTACAAATTTGTTCTGCTAGTCTGGATGGTCTGCCGCGGTACCTGAAGGACTTTGGAGATGTGTTGTCTGAAATAAATGCGGACATATTACCCCCACGTCGCCCTTATGATTGTGCTATTGATCTTGTCACTAATGCCAAATTACCTAAAGCTCATCTGTATAATTTGTCAGGACTTTAACATACTGCCATGAAAAAGATATGTAAACGGAAGTTTATGGAGAGGTAGATAAAGGCTGAGGTGCACTCACCCCTCAGACGCAGGAACGTAGGCTGCGGCAGGCCCTGGAACGCTGGATCCTTCCGTGGGGACGCCTACGCAGTTGGCTGGTAGATAAAGCTCGGGCTCATTCTCAGTTTCCGGCAACGGTTCCTCCTGGGCGGATGCCAGTTCTGCTCTCCGCTGAACTAACAACAAAGGTTCCGTTCCACAGGTTTCTCTGCCTAACGTCGTGTCGATGGTTCCACATCCAAAGAACGTTGCGACGATTGCTCTGCTGCCTGTTTCTGCTGCAGAGGACGTCGGATCACCAACTCCACTCTCAAGGGCTTCGACTCTGCACTGAAGAACTCTCCGGGTACTGGTAAGTGGGGTGCATTATGATTTCTCCCCACTGTCTGGCAGGCCTGGTTCTTTTGGCTTCTGTCTGTCGCCATCTCCTTTCCATGCAGCTTAGGCCGCCGTAGCTGCACTTGGAGTCTTCTTCTGGGTCCCACCTGTTACCAGGTGAGACCGCCTCCAGCTGCGCCTCCCCTCCGTTGGTCAGTGGAAGGGGGCGAGATTTCCTCCTCTTCATCCGCACCCACCAGGGGCGGACCAGGGCATACTGACAGGCAGGTTTTGGTGCCAGGACACGACACCAAAGCCCACGAAGGAAGTGGTTTTCGTTGTTGCTTCTTTTCCACTATCTTCTGCCATTCTCACAGCCGCCATATTGGTCACAGTAATGGTGTCGAACTTTTTTTTCACATAAGCCAAGTCCAACTCAGTTGTTAAGTCTGGTGTTGTCACAAAATAGGTAGTAGGCAAATCCAGTGTTTTACTCACAAACTCTTCTCCAGTTACAGCAACTACTGTCTCTTTCTCCCAGTCATCTTCCAAGGGCACAGCAGTCACACACACATCTTGATCATCATTTGTTTCAGCGGGTTCTCCTCATTGCAAGATAGTTGCATCCTGCCAACTACGCCAAGTATAAGTGGAGGACGGGACTGTAGTCGTGATAAGATATAGCGTGGCACAGCTGTGTGTGGTGCACAAGTAGGAACCCAACCATATTCAAGAACAAGAAAACTTGGCACTCAAATGATAAGGTAAATTTTATTGCAGTCACCAAAAAATAACGTTTCGGTCATCGATCGACCTTTATCAAAGCACTGCAACAGATATACAGAATATATACATCATGTTATGGATAAACATTGAATAAATCTTCAAAATACCCAAGTGCGAACATGAAAGAAAATATGTATAAAGAAAATAAATAAATCAATAGCATCACAGTGTATTGTGACTATATGGTACAATAAGTTTTTAAAGAAAAAATGAATAACAGTATTAAGGAAAGAGAAGGGGGGGAACTGAGAAACCTACCCGACTGCTTTGAGGGTTTTCAAATGAGTGACGATGAGTCACATAAAAGTTATGGACTTTGTCTTGTGAAGATATTAAGACTGCACCAAATAAGATAAAATATGTTATAAGAAAATAAGTAGATTGAAAACAACAAAGAGTGAATGTAGTAAGCATACCTTATGGAAATGGTGAAGTACCTGTGGCATATACTTAGTGTGTCTTAATAAGAGATCATAGCCTATAGGTGAGAAATACATCATATTAGATCCAGAAAAATATATTCATCTTGTGGGATGTATTGGATCACGGTATAAGCGAGTACTGTACCGCAGTGTAGTAAAAGGTATTAATGGAAAGAGTGCATCCACTATCTTAGAAACCTCATGAGATGTTTTTACCAAGTCTAAATAAAGGATGGGTCCCAAATATTAGAAATGCTTAGTATATATACTGAGAATATATGGTATATTCCTTATGGTGACCAATAAACACTATGGTGAGGGTAGCATAGACATATAGGATCAGGTCAGAGGAGAGTAAATAGGTATGAATAGTGTGCATCTACTGAAGATATGTGATGCAGTTTCAAAGGTATAATTATATACACTGCGGTGGTGAAGATTATAAGATACAGCCTGATAATACGGCGGTGGTGAAAAAGATGAAAGCGCCATGGTGAACTTACATATAAGCTGCGGTATGATCTTTAAGGTGAAGGACACTGTGGTGATAACGGAATAGTCAGATGGAGAAAAGTCCAGTTATAGTGCCGCTATATAGTGCGAAAATAGCGGTGCAATCTTACGGTGGTGGTGAGGTATAAGGTGCAGTCTTTTTCCAACGCGGCATCCACCGCTTGTTGGTGTGTGCAGCGCCATATTGCGTCCCCATTTATGCCTCAAGGGCGGGATTAAGCGTCAGGGTCTAAAGCGGAAGTCAGGGACCGGAAGTGGGCGGTATTACTGCGTTCCACTGTGTGGAGCCATGCGTTCCAGCAGCCATATTGGGGTTGTCCTGAGGCGGAGACTATTAAGATGCTGTGAGCATCATTAGGGAGAGAAAAGGAAACGCTGGCTCAGAGAGTTCAACAAGGGAGGGGGGAGGAGATGTGGCTTCATATTGTTATAGCAGTCGAGTAGGGGGTGAGGATGAGAAGAATCCAGAGAAGGATGAGGAACTTTTTCACATATTGATTCAATAAAGTCGACTCTGGAAAGAGAAAAGAGTGTTAAAACCTGTACTAAGGTAACACAAAGTCATGTACATTAATCATAATGATGGGGACACGTTTATGAGGTATTAAATGACAATACAAAGATGCAATGAAAATTACAATCAATATAATGGACACTTCAGATGAATGAATGAAGATCATAATCTCTATTTAAACCTTTTGGAGCAAGAGTTTGTAACTCGTGTATCCAAAAGGATTCTCTCTTCTTGAGGTATTTAATGCGGTCGCCACCTCGTCTTTGTGGTGTGACGAGTTCGATAATTTGGAACCTTATTGTGCTATAGAGTGCCCCATAGTGATAAAGTGATGTGGAACTGGTAATAGCATATTTTTGCACCTGATTGTGGATTTGTGTTTGGAAATTCGATCTTTAATGGGTTGAGTGGTTTCTCCCACGTACATCAAACCACAAGGGCATTTAATGAGATAAATTGCATATGAGGAATTGCATGTAGAATAGTCCTTAATATGATATTTTTTGCCTGAATGTGGGTGGAAGAAATTTTCCCCTTTAAGGACATTGTTGCACTGGTTGCAGTGCAGGCAGGGGTATGTCCCTACTTTTGGTTTAGATAGAAACCTTTGTAAGGTAACACGTGGTTGTATGCTCGTATCAGCTCTAACTAGAGAGTCGCGGATATTGTGCGGACGTTTATAGCAGGGTAGAAATGGGTTTTGGAATTCTTCTATGTTCGGATGGGCTGTTTTAAGAATATTCCAATGTTTTCTTATTGTATGGTGCAGGATATGGACATATGGATGGTATTCATGCACCAAGGGTATGCGTTTAGTTACTGGTTTGCGCATCCTCATTGAGGGATTTATGGCTTCTGCTAATAAAGCAGAGGGATAGCCCCTTTCTTGAAATTTAGCATGCATTTCCTTAATCCTAATTTCACTTTGTGTGGGGTCAGACACAATTTGACGGACTCTTTGAAATTGTGATCGCGGGATAGCTCTTTTAGTGGAAAGAGGATGTAAACTGCTATAGTGTAAAATGCTATTGCGATCCGTTGGTTTTCTATAGAGGTCCGTTGAAAGTGTTCCATTGCTATCTTTAATGACCATGGTGTCCAAAAAACTAACCTGATTTTGGCTGTGAGTAATAGTAAAGGTCAGTTCTGGCCAAGCTACATTGAGTGTGCTGAAGAAATCCAACAGTGTGTCTTCAGTGCCAGTCCAAATGCAAAAAATGTCATCAATAAATCTTTTCCAAACTATACAATATTGTTTGTATGTTGGATTAGGGTAAACCACTTCTTCCTCAAAGGCCGCCATGTAGCTATTTGCATAAGGCGGGGCTACATTCGAGCCCATTGTGGTCCCTTTGGTCTGTAGATAGAAAGTGTCTCCAAACATAAAGAAATTCTTAGTAAGAACTATTGCCAATAGTTGTGTACACAAATCTATAATCTCAGGAGGCTTTTCAGATGAGTGAAGAAGATGTCTCGAGCATGATATACCCTTCTGATGAGGAATAGAAGTGTATAAATCTTTAACGTCCAATGAGACGAGAATAGCATTGGCTGGTATTGTACCTAGATTGCTTATAGTCTGTAGAGAGTGTCCCGTATCAAGGAGATAAGACAGAGCCTTCCGTGTCAGTGGTGTTAGTATTTTTTCCAAGAAAATAGATAGTGGCGATAGTAAGGACTCAGTGGAGGCCACTATCGGTCTCCCTGGGGGATTCTCTAAATTCTTGTGTATCCTTGGGTAAGATATAAAACACGGGAGTTATTGGGTCTCGGGTGGTGAGAAACTCCTGTGTTTTAGAGTCGATGACACCCTGGGCTACGAAATTAGTCAAGGTCTGTTGAATGAGTAGTTTGAGTTCACTTGTGGGATTCATGTTTAACTTGGTATAAATTTTGTCATCGTTCAATTGTCGTGTGACCTCAGCGACATAGGCTGTTTTGTCCATTACCACTATGGCACCCCCTTTGTCAGCTGGTTTAATAATGATCTTGTCGTCCTGTCTGAGGGATTGTAGTGCCTGAAAATCTAATGGTGATAAATTAGATTGGTAGTGGAGTTGACCTATCTCCATATCGTGTCTTAGCTTAAGAAAGGCTGTGTTAATGAAATTGATAAAGGTTTCAACTGCACGTGAATTATGTGGTGGTTGAAAAGTACTCTTATTTCTAAGACCAAAATCTCAACCATTGGTAAACCATTGGTAAACCCTATTATTGTCATAGTCCTCAGTATCTCTGCGGAACTTCAGACTTTTTACATGACCAAAGATAAAATCGCCAACATTGAAACCCAATTATCAACAGCAGGTACGACAGAAGAACTCACCAGTATGAAGGAACGTATTAAGACCAACATTGAGTAACACAAACGAGACACAGAAAACAGAAAACGTCTGAAGTTCCGCAGAGATACTGAGGACTATGACAATAATAGGGTTTACCAATGGTTTACCAATGGTTGAGATTTTGGTCTTAGAAATAAGAGTACTTTTCAACCACCACATAATTCACGTGCAGTTGAAACCTTTATCAATTTCATTAACACAGCCTTTCTTAAGCTAAGACACGATATGGAGATAGGTCAACTCCACTACCAATCTAATTTATCACCATTAGATTTTCAGGCACTACAATCCCTCAGACAGGACGACAAGATCATTATTAAACCAGCTGACAAAGGGGGTGCCATAGTGGTAATGGACAAAACAGCCTATGTCGCTGAGGTCACACGACAATTGAACGATGACAAAATTTATACCAAGTTAAACATGAATCCCACAAGTGAACTCAAACTACTCATTCAACAGACCTTGACTAATTTCGTAGCCCAGGGTGTCATCGACTCTAAAACACAGGAGTTTCTCACCACCCGAGACCCAATAACTCCCGTGTTTTATATCTTACCCAAGATACACAAGAATTTAGAGAATCCCCCAGGGAGACCGATAGTGGCCTCCACTGAGTCCTTACTATCGCCACTATCTATTTTCTTGGAAAAAATACTAACACCACTGACACGGAAGGCTCCGTCTTATCTCCTTGATACGGGACACTTTCTACAGACTATAAGCAATCTAGGTACAATACCAGCCAATGCTATTCTCGTCTCATTGGACGTTAAAGATTTATACACTTCTATTCCTCATCAGAAGGGTATATCATGCACGAGACATCTTCTTCACTCATCTGAAAAGCCTCCTGAGATTATAGATTTGTGTACACAACTATTGACAATAGTTCTTACTAAGAATTTCTTTATGTTTGGAGACACTTTCTATCTACAGACCAAAGGGACCGCAATGGGCTCGAATGTAGCCCCGCCTTATGCAAATAGCTACATGGCGGCCTTTGAGGAAGAAGTGGTTTACCCTAATCCAACATACAAACAATATTGTATAGTTTGGAAAAGATTTATTGATGACATTTTTTGCATTTGGACTGGCACTGAAGACACACTGTTGGATTTCTTCAGCACACTCAATGTAGCTTGGCCAGAACTGACCTTTACTATTACTCACAGCCAAAATCAGGTTAGTTTTTTGGACACCATGGTCATTAAAGATAGCAATGGAACACTTTCAACGGACCTCTATAGAAAACCAACGGATCGCAATAGCATTTTACACTATAGCAGTTTACATCCTCTTTCCACTAAAAGAGCTATCCCGCGATCACAATTTCAAAGAGTCCGTCAAATTGTGTCTGACCCCACACAAAGTGAAATTAGGATTAAGGAAATGCATGCTAAATTTCAAGAAAGGGGCTATCCCTCTGCTTTATTAGCAGAAGCCATAAAACCCTCAATGAGGATGCGCAAACCAGTAACTAAACGCATACCCTTGGTGCATGAATACCATCCATATGTCCATATCCTGCACCATACAATAAGAAAACATTGGAATATTCTTAAAACAGCCCATCCGAACATAGAAGAATTCCAAAACCCATTTCTACCCTGCTACAAACGTCCGCACAATATCCGCGACTCTCTAGTTAGAGCTGATACGAGCATACAACCACGTGTTACCTTACAAAGGTTTCTATCTAAACCAAAAGTAGGGACATACCCCTGCCTGCACTGCAACCAGTGCAACAATGTCCTTAAAGGGGAAAATTTCTTCCACCCACATTCAGGCAAAAAATATCATATTAAGGACTATTCTACATGCAATTCCTCATATGCAATTTATCTCATTAAATGCCCTTGTGGTTTGATGTACGTGGGAGAAACCACTCAACCCATTAAAGATCGAATTTCCAAACACAAATCCACAATCAGGTGCAAAAATATGCTATTACCAGTTCCACATCACTTTATCACTATGGGGCACTCTATAGAACAATTAAGGTTCCAAATTATCGAACTCGTCACACCATAAAGACGAGGTGGCGACCGCATTAAATACCTCAAGAAGAGAGAATCCTTTTGCATACACGAGTTACAAACTCTTGCTCCAAAAGGTTTAAATAGAGATTATGATCTTCATTCATTCATCTGAAGTGTCCATTATATTGATTTTAATTTTCATTGCATCTTTGTATTGTCATTTAATACCTCATAAACGTGTCCCCATCATTATGATTAATGTACATGACTTTGTGTTACCTTAGTACAGGTTTTAACACTCTTTTCTCTTTCCAGAGTCGACTTTATTGAATCAATATGTGAAAAAGTTCCTCATCCTTCTCTGGATTCTTCTCATCCTCACCCCCCTACTCGACTGCTATAACAATATGAAGCGACATCTCCTCCCCCCCTCCCTTGTTGAACTCTCTGAGCCAGCGTTTCCTTTTCTCTCCCTAATGATGCTCACAGCATCTTAATAGTCTCCGCCTCAGGACAACCCCAATATGGCTGCTGGAACGCATGGCTCCACACAGTGGAACGCAGTAATACCGCCCACTTCCGGTCCCTGACTTCCGCTTTAGACCCTGACGCTTAATCCCGCCCTTGAGGCATAAATGGGGACGCAATATGGCGCTGCACACACCAACAAGCGGTGGATGCCGCGTTGGAAAAAGACTGCACCTTATACCTCACCACCACCGGTAAGATTGCACCGCTATTTTCGCACTATATAGCGGCACTATAACTGGACTTTTCTCCATCTGACTATTCCGTTATCACCACAGTGTCCTTCACCTTAAAGATCATACCGCAGCTTATATGTAAGTTCACCATGGCGCTTTCATCTTTTTCACCACCGTCGTATTATCAGGCTGTATCTTATAATCTTCACCACCGCAGTGTATATAATTATACCTTTGAAACTACATCACATATCTTCAGTAGATGCACACTATTCATACCTATTTACTCTCCTCTGACCTGATCCTATATGTCTATGCTACCCTCACCATAGTGTTTATTGGTCACCATAAGGAATATACCATATATTCTCAGTATATATACTAAGCATTTCTAATATTTGGGACCCATCCTTTATTTAGACTTGGTAAAAACATCTCATGAGGTTTCTAAGATAGTGGATGCACTCTTTCCATTAATACCTTTTACTACACTGCGGTACAGTACCCGCTTATACCGTGATCCAATACATCCCACAAGATGAATATATTTTTCTGGATCTAATATGATGTATTTCTCACCTATAGGCTATGATCTCTTATTAAGACACACTAAGTATATGCCACAGGTACTTCACCATTTCCATAAGGTATGCTTACTACATTCACTCTTTGTTGTTTTCAATCTACTTATTTTCTTATAACATATTTTATCTTATTTGGTGCAGTCTTAATATCTTCACAAGACAAAGTCCATAACTTTTATGTGACTCATCGTCACTCATTTGAAAACCCCTCAAAGCAGTCGGGTAGGTTTCTCAGTTCCCCCCCTTCTCTTTCCTTAATACTGTTATTCATTTTTTCTTTAAAAACTTATTGTACCATATATTCACAATACACTGTGATGCTATTGATTTATTTATTTTCTTTATACATATTTTCTTTCATGTTCGCACTTGGGTATTTTGAAGATTTATTCAATGTTTATCCATAACATGATGTATATATTCTGTATATCTGTTGCAGTGCTTTGATAAAGGTCGATCGATGACCGAAACGTTATTTTTTGGTGACTGCAATAAAATTTACCTTATCATGTAAGTTGAGTGCCAAGTTTTCTTGTTCTTTTCGGGACTGTAGTCGTGACCTGAGATACTGTAACATCGATGTCCAGTCCTTCCCCTATAGAAAACTGTATTCTTCTCTTCAGCATACCTGCATCTCCACATCTAGACTCCCCTGGGCACTTCCCAGGCGACGACGGTCCCGCTTTCAGGCAACCCCCAGTAATGGAGACACAGTGCAGGATAACTTGAACATTTTCTTTACTTAACACTTTGCACGTTACATCCACAGTTGGCACATCATGGGATTCACTTGTTTCCTTATCTTTTCCCTTCATTGCTGTCACTTCTGTGCAGTACATGCCTGGACTGGACCATCCTACACTGCTCCCCAGTTCCTTACTGGCCTGACCTCGCCATGATGACAATTCACTCTGCCTGTTTCACCCCAGACTCGAAATAATCAGTCACTAGGTTTGGCTGCCTCTGTTAAAGCATCCGACCCATCTGTACGGATATCGTCAAAGCTCCAATTTCCTTCATCTCCTCAGTCCAATCGTCTCCTGCCCTAAAAGCATCTGCCCATGTGATGAGTCGCCACATCTTCCTTCACTGTACGGCCCACTGATATGATGCACAGTGGCCATGGATAAAGTGGGCTGCAGCACTTTAATGTTATGTGTATGCCGAGCTGTCCGGGCCTATAGCCCATGTGGACACTTGGGCACTCTGGCCCTGTCTGACCTAACTTCCTAGAAACTTCTCTCTTACTACCTGGCAGCCCCTCCTACGCTTAACCCTCTACAGACATCCTATCAACTATACTTAACAGTGCACACTAGTGTGCCCCCATCTAGTGGCCCCTAAGGGAACTACATTTTCCCTTATCTATAGGAACTATATACTAAAGTGCCCTCCTCTAATGTCCCCAAAAGGATGCACTTTACTTACCCTAAACTGTACATGAACATCAGTCACATTATATTATACAATATTATACTAAAGGAACACAAAACAATATAATACAGTTCTTCTTGAGAATGGTAACTGTTGTGAATAGAGTTGAGCGATACTTTCCGATATCCAAAAGTATCGGAATCGGAATGGTATCGCCGATACCATTAAAATATCGGAGATACCCGATACCGATACCGGAAGTCCCATGTAAGTCTATGGGAACAAAATATCGCAACTAAAAAAACCTCTTTCTTTCCTTGTAAACACTAAATATACACACATAGAATACATATATATATATAATACTTGTCATTGTGACATATATATATACATATATGTATAGTTTATACACTTCTACATAGTAAAATATCCTCTGATTCAATTGCCGGGTAAAGCCGGCTTCTGTGAAAAGACAGAAGCACCCGACATGAAATGACACTTGGTGTACATAGGGTTAACCATGTCTTTTCATGTCGTTTGCTATCTGATTTGCACAAACAATTACATCAGTCTATGTGTGCAAAATTTCACACCTGTAGGGGTTAATTAAAGGTGTAAATTCGTTGTAAAAAAAACGGACTTTTTTGCTACGAATTTACACCTTGAGTGGTAAGGAGGTGATGGACTGAGTTGATTCCCTCAATGTGAGGTATGGAAGTGTATAAATCTTTTACGTCCATAGTGACTAGAATGGTATCCACAGGTATTGTACCTATTGTGTTGATGACTTTTAGGAAATCCCCTGTGTCGAGGAGAAAAGAAGGTGCCTTCTTTGTAAATGGTGTGAGGATTCTCTCCAGATATTTGGAGATTGGTGAGAGAATCGACTCAGTAGAGGCTACTATAGGTCTCCCCGGTGGGTTTTTTAAGTTCTTATGGACTTTTGGTAATATGTAAAAAACTGGTGTTATGGGATTTTTCTTACGTAGGTAGTCACCAGTTTTTGAATCAAGGATCCCAAGATCAGAGTATTTCAGTATAATTTCCTCTATTTTAGACTGAATCATGGTAGTGGGGTCTCTAGGAAGAATGTTATAGACTGTAGTGTCGGTCAGCTGTCTATTTATTTCTGTAATATATTGGGTCTTGTCCATAATTACTAGGGCCCCGCCCTTATCCGCTGGTTTTATAATGAGTGATGTGTCCTCTTGAAGGGATCTCAAAGCCTGCGATTCAACTATGGTTAAATTTGGAGGATAAAACAATTTACCCTGTTCGAGGTCTTTCCGTAGTGTTTGGAAAGAAGTATGTACAAAATCAATGAAGGTTTCCACAGCATGAGAGCCATGTGGTGGACGATATAAACTCTTATTTCGGAGTCCTAGATTAGAGATAGACAAGCTATTGTGTGATGTCTCAGGTATATTGGTTCCTACTGGAGAGTTGGAGAAATGAACCTTCAATCTCAAGGAGCGAAAAAATCGCTGGAGGTCCATATCCAAGTCAAATGTCTTATAATTGTATGCTGGACAAAAAGAAAGTCCTTTTTGTAGGACCTGGTATTCAGCAATACCCAAGGTCTTAGACGAAATATTGATCACCAGTGACTCAGTACCTGAGAGCGTGTTATCCGCGTCTGCTCCATGTTGCTTCTTCCGTCCGTGGCCCCGTCTGGTCTTCTTTTGGGGAACCGGCGTCTTTGACCTAAAAAAGGAACTGAAGGTGGGATGAAGGAGCTGCGTTCTTGTTCTGACCCAGATGTTGAATAGTCCGTAGAGGATCTTTGGCCGCGTGATTGTTGTCTTCTGGAGGAGGAGTTGTCCTGCCATCTATACACTCTATTGTTTTTGTAGTCAGCTGCGTCTCTCAAGAATTTGTTGCGTTTGCGGCTCTCAGTGTCTCTGGTGTGTTGTTCGATTCTTCCTACACTGTTATTCTGCATAGCCATGGCAAGGACATGATTTGAAGCGATTCAAACATTTTTGAATTGTAGTGATAATGCGCAGTGTCCTCCCCGAGATGATCCAAACTTTGATCGTCTATATAAAATTCGGACAGTGGTTGAACATTTCAGCAGAAAATTTGCTGAGGCGTACACACCCCAGAGGGACATCAGCTATAGATGAAGCTCTGGTTCATTTTAAAGGGAGGCTAAAATTCTGACAATACCTGCCTAGTAAGAGGGCCAGGTATAGAATAAAACTGTACAAACTGTAGTTGTAGTTGATCATAAGCACTGTGATCCCGGCCTAAGAGAAAGAATATCAAAGCACAAGTCTACTATACGCTGCAAAAATCTGTTACTTCCTATTCCTCAACACTTCCACGCACAAGGTCATACCATTTCACAACTAAGATTCCAGGTGATTGACCATATACCCCCTCTCAGACGTGGTGGAGATCGAACTCTATTACTAAAAAAACGCGAATCATTCTGGATACATACTCTAGAAACTCTAACTCCAAAAGGATTGAATAAAGAATACGATGTATTATCATTTGTTTAATAAGGATGTTTATGATCGTTAACTAAATTGTGTCTCTCTCTTTTAGAGTCGCCTGTATTGATCACGGAACACTCTCTGCCTCCTATGCACTCGCCTGCCTCTATTAAACCACTGCACGGTTTATTCTACCCACCTACAATGAGTTAATGTCGCAAGTATTTCACCAGCACGCTAGCACTGCTTAGAGACCATTGGGCATGCGCAGCCCTGACCTTGCCTCCACAATCGTCACCACAGTGGAACGCAACCGGAACGCACATGTCACTTCCGGCAACGTCACTTCCGCCGCCACGAGACAGAACGCACGCTAGCAAACCAGGAAATGCCCACACATGGCTGCAGCACGCCATTATATAAGAGGGTCACCGCCACCACTTATCGCTCCTGTCCAGCGGTGGAAGCCGCGACACGCACATACACGGGGTAAGCATTCCTGACCTACAAAAGGCAATTTGTCTGATATGCACTGAACGTCTATTAATAAGATGGATGTTTATATACATATGCATATGTATCTCCCTCAGGCTGAAGCTAATGCCCGATCTCAGCACATTCTCTCCAGTGCAACAGGGTAAAATCTCTATAGCATTTCCTCAATGTTTTCATTTATTCATTTTTACTGTGTAATGGTTATATTATTGGCATATAATATACAACTCCCTTAGGTGCTGATACGATTATCTACCGCACAGAACTACCACAGCATATAGGGTAATTTCTCTACCACATGATCTCACTGGCACCTATAATAAGCATAAACTATATTACGGGCATATTCCCCCTTTTCTTGGTCACTACAGGCTCACATCGGCTAACTTTATCAACTCACAATTGGCCTTACCTACAGCGTGATAAACAGTATGTCCATTTGATTTTATAAACACTTGAAATATGATTGTACCAAAATTATTTCTTTATAGTAAATGAAATAATCATATGATTACCTATTACCATGTATATATTTACTCACAGTGAAAATGTGATATGTATATTTTTTCTTGTATATTATTTTCTTATTCGTTTTTTGTACAGCAACTGATGAAGGTCTTGTAGGACCGAAACATTTTGTTACCACACTGCGTCCACAATAAATTTCATACTATTTAGCATCATTAAGTTGAGTGCCGAGTTATATATATATTACTACGGTTTGGGAACCTACTTTGGCACCTTCTTAGATAGCAGTGCACACGGTTCTATATTACTACACCAGCAGATGACATGGCTCCCGAAACCATCATTGATTGTGGATACTTCACTCTAGACCTTGGAAATCAAGGTCCCAGAGTCTGAAGGAAGAATGGAGAGACAAAATCTAAGCTGCTTGAGGTCTAGTGTGAAGTTTCCACAATCAGTGATGGTTTGAGGAGCCATGTCATCTGCTGGTATAGGTCCACTGTGATTTATAAAAGCCCAAAGTCAGCGCAGCCGTCTACCAGGAAATTTTAGAGCACTTCATGCTTCCCTCTGCCCACAAGCTTTTTGGAGATGGAAATTTCATTCTCCAGCAGGACTTGGACCTGTCCACACTGCCAAAAGTACCAATTCCTGGTTTAAAAACAACAGCATCACTGTTCTTGATTGGCCAGCAAACTCACCTGACCTTCACCCCACAGAGAATCTATCAGGTATTGTAAAGATGAAGATGAGACACCAGACCCAACAATGCAGATGAGCTAAAGGCTGCTATCAAAGCAACCTGGGCTTCCATAACACCTCAGCAGCGCCACAGGCTGATCACCTCCATGCCACGCCGCATTGATGCAGTAATTGATGCCAAAGAAGCCCCAACGAAATATTGAGTGCATTTACTGAACATACATTTCAGTAGTCCAACATTTTGGATTTTGAAATCATTTTTCAAGCTGGTTTTATAAAGTATTCTAATTTACTGAGATAATGACTTTTGGGTTTTCATTTGCTGTAAGCCATAATCATCAACTCAAACAATATACACTGTGTGCAGAATTATTAGGCAAATGAGTATTTTGAGCACATCATTCTTTTTATACATGTCCTATTCCAAGCTGTATAGGCTTGAAAGCCAACTGCCAATTATGTAAATCAGGTGATTTGCATCTCTGTAATGAGGAGGGATGTGGTCTAATTACATCAACACCCTATATAAGGTGTGCTTAATTATTAGGCAACTTCCTTTCCTTGGCAAAATGGTCAGAAGAGAGATTGATGACTCTGAAAAGTCAAAAATTGTGAATGTCTTGCAGAGGATGCAGGAGTCTTGAAATTGCCAAACTTTTGAAGCGTGATCACTGAACAATGAAGCGTTTCATGGCAAATAGCCAACAGGGTCGCAAGAAGCGTGTTGATAAAAATAGGCTCAAAATAACTGCCATGATTGAGGAAATCAAGCGTGAAGCTGCAAGATGCTGTTTGCCACCAGTTTTGCCATATTTCAGAGCTGCAACGTTACTGGAGTATCAAAAGCACAAGGTGTGCATACTCAGGCACGGACTAGCGGCGGATACCGCGTCCACCGCAGGCACATTTTGCTCCACCGGGACCCCCCAGGTAACCGCTGCCATATTTGATCACCATAATCGAACAGAATTTAAACCTGATATTCCGGCATAGCCCTCTTTTTGCTGGGTCCACCTACTCACAGTAGTCCATGTGACTGATGAAGGTCCAAGTTCAGGACCGAAACGTTTCTGTTATTACTGTGGACACATTAAAAATCATCACTCTACTGAAGTTGAGTTCTGAGTTTATTTGCTATATTATATGGTGTGGGAACCTACTCAGATACTCCTATACGGCTGTGCACATGATTATTCACTTTGCATACTCAGGGACATGGCCAAGGTAAGGAAGGCTGAAAAACGACCACCTTTGAACAAGAAACATAAGATAAAATGTCAAGACTGGGCCAAGAAATATGTTAAGACTGATTTTTCTAAGGTTTTATGGACTGATGAAATGAGAGTGACTCTTGATAAGCCAGATGGATGGGCCCGAGGCTGGATCAGTAAAGGGCAGAGAGCTCCACTCCGACTCAGACGCCAGCAAGGTGGAGGTGGGGTACTGGTATGGGCTGATATCATCAAAGATGAACTTGTGGGACCTTTTTGGGTTGAGGATGGAGTGAAGCTCAACTCCCAGACCTACTGCCAGTTTCTGGAAGACACCTTCTTCAAGCAGTGGTACAGGAAGAAGTCGGTATTGTTCAAGAAAAACATGATTTTCATGCAGGACAATGCTCCATCACGTGCATCCAAATACTCCACAGCATGGCTGCCCAGTAAAGGTCTAAAAGAAGAAAAAATAATGACATGGCCCCCTTGTTCACCTGATCTGAACCCCATAGAGAACCTGTGGTCCCTCATAAAATGTGAGATCTACAGGGAGGGAAAACATTACACCTCTCGGAACAGTGTCTGGGAGCCTGACGTGGCTGCTGCACGCAATGTGATCGTAAACAGATCAAGCAACTGACAGAATCTATGGATGGAAGGCTTTTGAGTGCCATCGTAAAGAAAGGTGGCTATGTTGGTCACTGTTTTTTTGGGGGGGTTTTGAATGTCAGAAATGTTTATTTATAAATTTTGTGTTGTTATATTGCTTTAACTGCTGAAAATAAACAAGTGAGATGGGTATATATTTGGTTTTTATTAAGTTGCCAAATAATTCTGCACAGTAATAGTTACCTGCACAAACAGATATCCTCCTAAGATAGCCAAATCCAAAAAAACCCCACTCCAACTTACAAAAATCTTAAGCTTTGATATTTATGAGTCGTTTGGGTTGATTGAGAATATAGTTGTTGTTCAATAATAAAAAGAATTCTCTCAACTTGCCTAATAATTATGCAAACAGTGTATAATCAATCGAATATGTGAATTTCACTTGTTGTATTGAAGAACTGAAATAATTTGACTTTTTGATGATATTCTAATTTTGTGAGATGCGCCTATATGAAGGTTGCATTGCACAAGATTACATAGAATTGATATCATAGTGAACTGTATAACTTACCATAATTCAGGAATTATTAAGGCTGACATCCTCTATAGTTCCTATAATGAACCAACAAAAACATATGCACTTTCTTTACTAGGACTTTGTGATTTGCTTTTCAGCAGTTGTTCCTGTTGTCTTCTATTTCCCCTCCATAGTAACTTTCATTTCTGTAGCCTGGCAAAATGATGCTGTCACATTGAGGGATTGTGCAGCACTGGCTAAAAAAGTATTGCCTGTGAGGCTGCTGATGACATATCTTAAGTAATGTTGAAAAAACCTTGAAATACATTTCTTTCTGGAGTTTAGTACATATACAGCGACTGACAAATTCAGCTCCACGGAGCTGTGAAATGGGATTTCCATAGAAAGGTTGCTACTTGTCTTACTTACTACATGTTTTCAGCATTACATTTTTTCTCTGTACATGGTATATCCAGTATGTGCTATTTTGACTTTACAAATTCAGTAAAGTAAATAGGAAATGTCATCCTTTTTGCAAAATCTTATTATTTGAAAACCCTTATAGATTGTCTGGGTTTCATAAAAAGTTAAATAAATACAATGTTGACATACAGGGCAGGGATATACTACATTTTGTGTACCCCAGAAACCAACTGATTATTAAGGCCTTTGCTGCAATAGAAACTACAAACTAGAAAATGAAATCCATATGCATTCCCCATGGTAAAGCACAAGAACAGGACTCCCTCTGCATTACCAAAGATTACATCTAATTGATCTGCAATGCTCAACTGCAGTAGAAGATCTTTAGTAGTGATGAGCGAGCACTAAAATGCTTAGGTGCTCGTTGCTCGGGTCGAGCAGATTGGAATACTTGGATGCTCGACCCCAGCCACAAGCCCAATGTAAGTCTATGGGAGACCCGAGCATTTTTGCAGCGATCCCCTCCGGGGTCCTTTCAAGGTCTAAAAACTTCAGAAAATGATGGAAACACTGCTCAAATGACACTGGGACATCATGCGGATCTCCCATGGAAGCATTCCTGACTCCTAGTTCATGGCTTTAAAAAATGTTTTCAGAGTTTCATGCCATTTTTACCGATGCACCAAAACAAAACCAAAACTGATTGTGTGGGGATATGCGGGGCTGTGCGGGGCCTGTGCTGGGCTGTGCGGGGCCTGTGCCGGGCTGTGCAGGCTCTGCCGGTGCTGCATGGGGCTGTGCCGGCCTTTGCCAGAGCTGTGCAGGGCTGTGCCGGCCTCTGCCGGAGCTGTGCGGGGCTGTGCCAGCCTTTGCTAGAGCTGTGCAGGGCTGTGCCGGCCTCTGCCGGAGATGTGCGGGGCTATGCCAAGCTCTGCCAGGCCTGTGTGGGGCTGTGCCGGCCTCTGCCAGAGCTGTGTGGAGCTGTGCCGGTGCTGTGCGGGACTGTGCCAGGCTCTGCTGGTGCTGTGCCAGGCTCTGTCAGGCTCTGCTGGCTTGCGGGGCCTATGCTGGCTCTGCTGGCTGTGCGGGCATGTGCTAGGCTCTGCCAGGGCTGTTCCGGGCTCTGTCGGGCTCTGCTGGCTGTGCGGGCTTCGTCCAATGGGTCTACTTGTCCCATCCGGCTTCACCTGCTACAGTGACAGCATTATCGGATGATGGGAAAGTAGTATTCCCATCGTTCGGCTAATGTGGTGAATGTAAAAAAATAAAACACATACAGAACATACACATAACATACAACACATAACAAGGAGTACATACTCACCGCACACACCTAATTTTGTGAAGCCTTCGTCTCCTGCAAATAATATTAAAATAATAAACACAACCGTATACTCACCTTTCCGATCATTCGCTAATGCTTTCACTGTAGTGGGCATAGCCGGATGGGACAAGTAGTCCCATCGGATGATGCCTACACAGCCAGCAGTGCCCGACAGAGCCCGGCACAGCCCCGGCAAAGCCTGGCACAGCCCTGCACAGCCAGCAGAGCCGGCACAGGCCTCGCAGAGTACCGGCAGAGCCTGGCACAGCCAGCAGAGCCTGACAGAGCCCAGCACAGCCCCCACAGAGCCTGGCACAGCTCTGCACAGCACCGGAAGAGCTGGCACAGCCCCACATAGACCCGGCAGAGCCCGGCACAGCCCTGCACAGGCCCAGCAGAGGCCGGCATAGCCCCGCACAGCACCGCAGAGGCCGCAAAGCCCAACACAGGCCCGTCAGAGGCCGGCACAGCACTGGCAAAGGTCAACACAGCCCCGCACAGTACCAGCAAAGGCATGCACAGCCCCACACAGGCCCGGCAGAGGCTGACACAGGTCAACACAGCCTCGCACAGCACCAGAAAAGGCAGCCCCACACAGCACTGGCACAGCCCTTCACAGCCCCACATAGCACCGGAACAGCCCCGCACAGCACCGGCAGAGCCCGGCACAGCCCCGCACAGAGCCCCGCACAGATATATGAAAGGGGCCACACAGCTCTGTGGCGCCCGGTCTCTTATACCCCTGATGATGCTTTGCAGCCATCCAATCACTGCACGACCACAGCAAAGATGGCTGCGGTGTTTCATTGCCTGGCAGACAATCCCTGCAGTGTGATTGGGTCTCTAAAGTCCTTCAAAAATGCTTGGTGGAGACCCCAGTACACGCCGAGTAATCCCGGTAATACTCAGTGCTCGCCGAGTACACCTAGTAGCATGATACTCGGCCGAATACCGAGTAGTGGCGAGCACGTTCGCTCATCACTAATCTTTAGGATTAATCATTTCCAACCAGATTGTAATATAAAACACATCAAAAGGGAATTATTTTGGCTTACCAAAGACCTATGATACCTATTGAACCACTTTACATATCAGTTTCGAGGTAGAGAAGAACTTGACTGGATATTTTAGGGAAAGCAAACAGACAAAAATCGCACAGGTTTATCAACAATTTCATTCAAAAGGAACCATTTCTGAATGTCGGGTTGGACCTGTTGATATTGGAATGCCAGCATCCAATAACATTGGTGGAATACCTGCTGATATAGAGATGTCATCTGTAGAGATAGCATGCTGCTCTGTTGAATTATCATGTTGCAATGTCTACTCGATTTGCCTGCTCTTTATACAAAGTAAATGTGTAGCCACTACAGATGAGCGGATTGGTCCTTGGAGAATCTAGTTTGAGTCAAATGTCCTGAAATTCGCTGTTTCACACAAATTCGAACATTTTGAGATTCAAATCTCAGTTGGCAAAAAAGACAAAACTTGCCGGATACTATCTTACACACTACTGAGGCATCAGAGAGTAGACTAACGTCATTATGTCTTGCTGCACATGACTTCACATAATGCCCTGCAGCTATGACATCTTATGAATTCTCAAACATTATACAGTGGCGGTCAGTACTTGGGCCATCAGAGAGCAGCGGTTCCTGCAGAGCACAGTTTGTACGACAGAGTCATTTTCCATCTCCAGTGTCACTATATGAGTCTCTCTCTTCTGTAAAGTGTAAGCTCTTATGGTCAGTGGGGAGCAATCTCTCTTCTGTAGAGTAGAATGCAAGCTCTTATGATCAGCGAGGTTTTCTCTCTCTCACCTCTGTAGTGTGTGAGCAGTCTAGAGAGAGGATTCATATGTTCCCATACAGATAAAGACTTTTCTAAGAGAGGATTGGCATTAATTAGGACCTGGAAAACGAAAGACGCCTTAACGTGGCTTCCCGGTACACATAAATTGGCCATTTTATGCGCTAAGCACTCTCAATTTTTCATATTTCTAAGGCAGTGATGCAATTCATTTTTCATATCTCATGTTTGCAAGCTATAGCGCTACAGTGTGCTTCCTTTTTTTCTTTGAGTGTGATTGAACGTCTGGGAAGCCTTTGCCACCCCTTAGACATCTAACACTAAATGACAAAACAGTATAGGTATTCTCAGGCAATACGTCATCTGTTGTTGAATGTATCACTTGTTTTCTCGCGGGCTGCTAAACTTATTTCAATGTAGTATTTCAGTCTTCTGCTGTTTAATATGTGTTCTGTGATGTGCGCCTATGTGTTTTAGTACAGTATAAATAAAAGGAGTCCGGTGTAAATACTTTGTGGGTAGCTGCAGGTTATTTCTTGAAAGAGAAGCAAGGACCATATTTTTTCCACCTTGCTCCAATACTCTTTTGACACCTGTAATAATTATAGCTGTCTTAACAGATGGTCGCTGGTCATTAAGGAGAAGCGCGAGCTATGGATTCAGGGGCTTGAAGTCCTGATTTCGTTTATAAGATGAGCTCAGGTAACAGGCTTCCTCAGCCAGTCCCTGTTGTCTCCAAGCCATCTGCTACCACTAAATTAACTTAACACATGTGATGCAGAATCATTGCCTCATTGTAGTCTCCAACTGTACAGTTCTAACCAGGAAGCATGGGGAATGGATGACGTTTCCAAAAAAAAAGCGCAGTTAACCCCTTTATTTGAAGCAAGTGCATCCCGACAGGGTGCAAACAGATGGCACACTCTTTCCGTACTTCAGTGCTATTTCAAAGCTAAATGGATTTTCCCTTCACACCCACAACTCCGTTCTATTTAATTGCACAATCTTAAACGCTTCTATGTGCAAACACCTTTTGGCATTGCAATATCTCTCCCGATTCTTCCTAGCATATTTTATTTCCTAATTGCTTCTAATGAAATTTTAATTGATTTTTAATGCTTTTTATGCACTGGGTGTTTAAATTTGACGCATAAATAATTACAAGCAGCTTCTCTTTAACACAATGTTATTAATAAATTTTTGTTTCTTCACAATTTTTATTTGCCATCATTCTGCCTCATTACAGATGTGAGGAAATGCGCAAAGTATTTTGGAAATGATCTGCTGTGCATTTTACAGTACGAGATTTAATGTTGGGAGGATTGTTAATGGTTATGAGACAATGGGGATTATTTATTAAGATGAGTCTGCAGTATGCTAGGTGTAAGCATGTGTGGTTGCTTCCCTTTTCTTATAATTAACCATTTCTATTATTGATTCTCTGTTTTTAAAGGGCAAGTATCATGTATTAAATGTTAGCTTCATTAATAAATAGGAAGTAGGCCATGTTCACGTGTATTATGTAATTTTCTGGATTTTTTTAAGATTTTGTCTCTCACAGTAGAAGTGTACCTACAATAAAAATTACAGGCCTCTCCATTCTCTGTAGGTGTAAAAACTTGCAAAATTGGCAGTGTATCGTATAATTATATTCAAGTTCAAGGATAAGATGTAAAAAACAGCTCCTCTGTTGGCAGAGACTTGTGCCATATTAAACAGACTGTTCTGCTTGTTTGAGCAGCATTTTGACAGCACCAGATGAAGCCCAGTATGGGGGTGGTGCAAGAAAATAAGAGGAAGAGCTTCACAGGAACGTGCTGAACGTGGCCATCTTGGGGAGAAGTTGAGAGCTAGAAGAAGGAGGACATGTTGCATCTCCCTCCATACATCGCCATCCACAATCCATGTGTCCTAGGGAAACAATAGGGGAGAAGTTTACAGTGATAACATTGGCAGGAGAAAGCGGAGTTGAAGTCCCTAGGAGACAGTATCAGAGATGCAGCTGGAGGGCTATCCAGCAAGTCAGCAGTGGGACTCGCCATCCCAGCTTACGCAGTTGTTGGCTGGGCGGATGTAACTCAGCAGCGTTACAGCGACCAGACCCAAGTAAGTAAGTTAGTCATGACCTCAGGTCCCCCGCAGGGATCATGGTGAGATTGTGCACACACACACAGTTAGTTTGGAGCCAAACTTCAGACTGAGTCACCAGTGCCTTATAGAGCAGTAAAGCAGAATCTTCCAGAGTATACCGAGGTGTTCGGGGGAGAAGCCTCATCAGGCTCATGGGATTCTTAAAATGAACACTGCCGTGTTGTGAATGTGTTAGAAATGAATTCTGAGCAGAAGCTCCCTCTGGTGGTTACAAACAGTACTGAACCATTCAATGAAGATTGGCAATCAGGAGTTACAGACTGGTCTTATATAAGGGAGGTTCCCTCCCATCATGGTTGCCGGTGATCAATTGTTCTTGTCTCAACTGTGGTTCCGGGTTCACTTGGAAGCTTGCTGAGTCTTGCCTCTTCTCTTGCTCTCAGATAAGATATTTTCTGTTTTTATTTTTGTGCTTGCTTTTTGCATTGTTCCCTGCACTTCTGTGGAGGTCAGCCAGGTCCCCTCCGGGGGCTTGTGCCCCTCTCAGTTTATCTGAGCCACTGTTATTTGTTCATTTGCCTTTTCCAGTTTTTTCAGTGGCTGCGGCTTAGTTTTGTTACACCAGAGAACTAATTTAGGTGGTAGAGGTCGTGTGATCTCAGGTGTTTTTGCAATTAGTAGAGTTGGTATTTTTAGGGTTTTTTGGATTGCAGTAAGTGTCCTTCCTATCCTTTTTCTTTCTAGGCAGATTGGGCCCAATGTTTGCTCTTACTATTTTCTGTCTGTGTCTGTATTTCCTCTTGTCTAACCGCCATTACATGTTTGGGGGCTTCTATGTTCTTTGGGGATCTGCTCCGGGCAGATAGCTTTCCTCTTTCTATCTTTAGGTGTAGTTAACCTCTCAGGCTGTGACGAGGCGTCTAGGACCAATGTAGGAACGCTCCACGGCTGCCTTTAGTTGTGGTGGTTAGTCAGGGTACTGCAATCCAGTAGATTCCAACCTCTCTGGTGTATTGCCGTTTTTGCCTGCTCTCCTCAGCTACCAAATCATAACACTGCCGTTTATAAATAGATCCTTGCGTGAACTTACCCGCAATTAAGATGTCCTTTATTGGGATGCAATGTTCAGTGTGGAACTAAATCAATAATGGAATTCTAATTAGGAGGGTTTCTCTCCCTCCACTACACATGCCAACTCTGGCTGAGCCGTACTTGTTTACCCACCAAAGGGGAGAAGGCAGTTTAGAGTCATTTGGTTAAGTTTGTGAGTTGCTGTGCTGCATCACCAATAGGCCATTCATTTAATTGTTCTAGAGTCTGAGGCTGTGGTTCCACGGTCCGGAACCACAGCGCTTTGGACGGAGCGGAAATTCCGCTCCGTCTAAGCCCCGCCCCCTTTATGACGCGCGATCTTTCCGGAGGTGTTCAGGACACCTCCGGAACACCTCCGGAAAGAGCGCAGGGCTACATAGCCCTGTGTTAATTCTGTTGCGGCGACGCACCGTCGCCGCAATACGCGAGGACATGCTGCGGTCTAAAAAGACGCGCCGCATGTCCGTTTACGCAGGTTTGCCACCTGCGTATTGTTACGCATAGTGGAGACGGGATTTCTTGAAATCCCTCCACTATGCTGTAACATCTGGACGCTGCGTGTTTGGCGCTGCGCCAGCGCACAGCGCCAAACACGCAGCGTATCCTGACTGTGGAAACTCACCCTTATGTAAATGCTCAGTGACCACTCTAGTTGGGTGCATGACTAGGTAAACTATAGCATTGTAGTAACTACTTCCGGGCCTGCTTAGTGGTGCAGCACAGTGGTCCTGGTCAGTTCTGACTGGGGGTATATGAGTTAACTTGTTTCATTTTTTTGGTTGCTGGAAAAGCATTCTAATCTAAATTCATCAGTAAAAGTTCATCTGGCAGGTTTGGTGTTGGCTGCTTTCCTTGTCCACGGTTATGCTGTATCCTGGGAGCCCAACCCGAGGGTTTAAGAGTGACCATATGGAAGTCACATACTCCCTTCTTTTATTGTCAATGGCAGTGTAACTAATGAAACTTAAAAGAGTTGTCCAGGACTTATATGTGCAGGGTTGGCCATTTATATGGATACACCTAAATAAGATGGGAATGGTTGGTGATATCAACTTCCTGTTTGTGGCACATTAGTATATGGGTGGGGGGAAACTTTTTAAGATGGATGGTGACCATGGTGGCCATTTTGAAGTCGGCCATTTTGGATCCAACTTTATTTTTTCCAATGGGAAGAGGGTCATGTGTCACACAAAACTTATTGAGAATTTCACAAGAAAAACAATGGTGTGCTTGGTTTTAATGTAACTTATTCTTTCATGAGTTATTTACAAGTTTATGACCACTTATAAAATGTGTTCAAAGTGCTGCCCATTGTGTTGGATTGTCAATGCAACCCTCTTCTCCCACTCTTGACACATTGATAGCAACACCGCAGAAGAAATGCTAGCACAGGCTTCCAGTATCCGTTGTTCAGATGCTGAAGAAAAACAATGGTGTGCTTGGTTTTAATGTAACTTTATTCTTTCATGAGTTATTTTCAAGTTTATGATCACTTATAAAATGTGTTCAGAGTGCTGCCCATTGTGTTGGATTGTAAATGCAACCCTCTTCTCCCAATCTTGACACACTGATAGCAACACCACAGAAGAAATGCTAGCACAGGCTTCCAGTTTCCGTTATTTCACATCTGGTATCTTCACAGCATAGACAATTGCCTTCAGATTCAATTTTGGTCCAATTTTTTTCAAGGACCCATAAACTTGCATTGCTGATTTTGATCCAACTCTCAATCAAAATAGGAATGCCTCTGTTGTTTTCTGCAGACCATTAGGTCCAAGAGGAAAATCAGACATGTGTATAGCCTCGTACAATATGCTAGTTCTACAGTAACCATAAAAATCATGGCTAGCAATCATCTGAGAAAATCAGTCTTGACCACAAACTCTAATAATTAACCACTTAACGACCGCTGATACGCCTTTTAATGGCGGTCATTAAGGGTACTTAAACCACAGCGCCGTTAATTAACAGCGCTGTGGAAAAAGCCTATAGCGCCCCCAGATTCAGATTTTCTCCGGGGTCTCGGCTACCCCCGGAGAACATGATTCGGGTCGGTTTTCACCGACCCCACTTTTGCTATCGCCATTATTAGCCCTATAACGGCGGTCGCAAAAAAAAACGATTTTCCCTTTAATTTCTCTCTCCTCTTATGTGATCGCACATTAGAGGGGAGTGAAATGTGGTACCTGGGACCCCCCATCAGCCCCACGTGCCTCCCGGTGTCCCCCCAGGCCTCCCATGGCTCCTCGAGCTTCCGGCTTCTTTTACCAGCAAAGAAAATGGCGGGCGCCTGCGCAGTGCACAATACGCCCGCCGAGCCGGATTTTCTCCGGGTCTCGGCAACCAGGGGTTGGCGAGACCCCAGAGAATATAATTAGGGTCCCCCCCAGTCCCCCCGCTTTTGCGATCGCCATTATTAACCCTATAACTGCGATTGCAAAAGAAAAAAAAAGCCGCGATCCTGCAAGTAATTTCTCTCCCCTCTGATGTGATCGCACATCAGAGGGGAGAGAAATAAGGTCCCCAGGACCCCCAATCCCTCCTGGTACCTCAAGGTATTCCCCATGTCCCCTCTGTGCTCCTGCAGCTCCCCCTGTCCTCTGATCCTCCGTCCACTTCATCCTGCAAAAAAAAATGGCGGGCACATGCGCAGTGTGCCCGCCGAATCTGCCTGGCAGCAGATTCAAAAAATGAATGATTCCATTCATTCTCTAAAAGTACATTTTGATCACTGTGATAAACTATCACAGTGATCAAAATAAAAAAAACAGTACATAAACCCCCCTTATTACCCCCTTTGTTAGGGACATATAATAAAATAAAGAAATTTTAAATATTTTTATTTTTCCATTAGGATT
>JARQOD010000005.1:109396014-109432089 GCA_033576555.1 Oophaga sylvatica
AAAGAAGGACCCGGCTGTCGACCCAAAATGTAGGTTATCTCACCTTCATTAAAATGAACCATACCTGGATTTCAAAGGATTTTGTACCACCTTCCCTGATGACACATAGGTTGCCAGCAAAATGGCTAGCTTTGTCCTCCTCTTCCTCCGACTTCTCCAATTCCTGGCGCACCTGGGCAAGTGCCGGGGCCCTGAGCAGGTGGGGGGCCCACTCGCCATCAGAGACACCAGCGTATTTTGAGTGGCCCTTGGCCAGTGTCAGCGCCCACGAGTGGGCCTTCCCTTACTTGCTCAGGGCCTCAGCACTTGCAATACTTACCTCTCCCTGCTCCAACGCTGTGACGTCTTCCGCTTTCCTGTCAGTGACATTCAGGTCAGAGAGCGCGATGACGTCACGTCTGGCGCCCTCTGCCTGAACAGTCACAGTGCAGAGAGCTGGAAGATGGCGACACTGAGGAGTCCAGAGTAGAGAAGTGCCCAGCGAGGAGAGGTATTTCATTTTTTTTATTAATGTTTAGAGCAATATATGGGAGCATTATACACTGGAATTATATATGGGGCCCATCATACACTTGAGCATCATAGATAGGGCCCATTATACATTGGAGCATATATATGGGCCCATCATACATTGGAGCATTATATATGGGGCACATCATACACTGGAGCAATATAAATGGGGCCCATCATACACTGGAGCATCATATACGGGCCCATTATACACTGGAGCATCATATGGGGCCCATTATATATGGAGCATTATATATGGGGACCATTATATTTGGAGCATTATATGGGACTCATCATACACTGGAACATCATATATAAGCCCATCATATACTAGAGCAGTGGTTCTCAACTTTCTAATGCCGTGACCCCGCAATACAGTTCCTCATGTTGCAGTGACCCCCAAACCAAAAAATAAGTACAGTCCTCCATACAATATTATGGCACCATATAGTCCTCCATACAGTATTATGGGCCAAATATAATGCTCCATAAAGAATATTGGACCCCAAATAATGCTCCATACAAATATGGAGCTCTCCTCTGCACTGTGCTACATTCTGCACTGTTATGGCTCAGGAAAGGGCACTGTGGAAAGACTCCCCATTATCATCATCATTGCCTCCCCATCATCATCATCGCCTCCCCATCATCATTGCTTCCCCATCATCATCATCATTGCCTCCCTATCATCATCATCATTGTCTGCCCATCATCATTGCTCCCCATCATCATCATTGCCTTCCCATCATCATTGGCTCCCCATCATCATCATTGCCTCCCCATCATCATCATCATTGCCTGCCCATCATCATTGGCTCCCCATCATCATTGCCTGCCCATCATCATTGGCTCCCATCATTATCATTGCCTGCCCATCATCATTGGCCCCCCATCATTATCATCATCATTGCCTGCCCAGCATCATCATCATTGGCTCCCCATCATCATCGAGGCCTCCTGCCACCACCATCACACATACAGCACCACACACAGACAGCACCGCAGCACTCTCTCACATACACACACGCAGGCAGACACACACACACACACTGATACACACAGACACATACACCTCACATCTCACCTGTCCAGCGCCTGCGCTTACTCTCTGCCATAGCCGCCGCTGAATGATGACGTCATCCAGCGCGCTGCTGTGACAGGAAGCGCGGGTGCCCTGCAGTTCCCCCTGGAGCCCGGAGCTTCGGAGGCACGCGGAGAGGTAAGTATTGTGCCGCCTGCTCGGGCCGGGTCCCCCCTCTCCCCCGCACAGTGGACTCACCGACCCGCCGCTCAGCTCCGGATGGTCCCTGGCCGCTGCACTCTGCCTCCGCACTTCTCCCACAGAGGAGAAGGAATTACTGCTGCTGCCACGCTGCCCCCACACACGTGCCGCCTGGGGCGGACCGCCCCTCCGCCCGCCCACGCTATGAGCGCTACGCCCGCTACGCGCACAACGAGCGCTACGCCCGCCCACGCTACGAGCGCTACGCCCGCCCACACTACGATCACTACGCCCGCCCACGCTACGAGCGCTACGCCCGCCCACGCTACGCCACTAGGCTAAAGCCATCGGAAATATGTATTTTCCGATGGCTTTTAAGCGACCCTTTGTTTTGGTCGATCGACCCCTGCTGGGGTCGCGACCCACAGGTTGAGAACCGCTGTACTAGAGCATCATATGGGGTTCATTATTTATGGGGCATCATATAGGGCCCTTTATATATGGAGGCCCATCATACACTGGAGCATCATATACGGGGCCCATTATACACTGGAGCACATATGGGGCCTAATCTGTATGGAGCATTATATGGAGCCCATTCTGTATGGAGCATTATATGGGGCTCATTATACTGTATGGCGCACTATGTGGTGCCCATAATACTGTATGGAGGACTATACTGTCCGGTTTTTGAGCTATTGTAGAATTTACAATAGATATCACTCATGTAATGTAAGAAGGGAAGTATTGGCATTGTACTATACCTATATTTCTCTGCCATATAGGAGCATCATGAATTGTGGTATGTGTTAAGGGGCCCACTGAGATCTTTTGCCTGGGGCCCACCAAAACATGGAGCCAGCCCTGCCCCCCACAACTTTAACCAAATAACCCCAGTTTTGAATGCGTTACTATTTTATATAGTAAAATAAGGTTCACAAGCTTATAATAATTGATGTCGTTGGCATTGAAATTGGCACTGTAGGTGTGTTTACTGTCCTCCACTCCCTGCCGACTTTTATTCCCCATTGACTTGCATTGGGGTTGGGTCTCCGACTGTTGACAAAACCCTGCCGATAGTCGGCCGACTTCGTTCGACTCGACTTTTGGAAAAGTCGAGCCGACCGAAACCCGACTCGACCCTCCCCGAGGCAAAGTTGCTCATCTCTATTATTGCAGCGTGAGAAAAGGTTTTAGTCTTGGATCATTGGCAGACTGGGGTGTTGGACAGATGAGGATCAAGGTATAGGGCAATGCATTGCTATGAAGAGCATAGTGGATGAGAGTGATTTATTAGATTCTTTCTATAGAAGATGGGCAACCAAAGCAGTTACTGGTACAGGGTGAGGCAATGGTGTAGCCATTGAACTGTATGGCTGCTGCATTTTGGCTAGACTGGGGAGGGGAAATAGTAATAAATGTGCACTGGAAAATTTCTAGGAAGTTTCATGTACTGTGCTATGCGACATATAATTTGCTTAGTTCTTCTCTGCAGATGCAAGTGAGCAAAGGAATACAGTCTTAAGAACACAGCTTAAAAAAAAAATGTTTTTGGCCCTTTATTATCTAGTTCAGATTGAAGGGGAAGTTACACTAATCTTAACAAATCATATCAGATGTCACAATTTCATGTTCCATGGTTTCTTTAAAAATCATCTCTGGAAATACTCAGTTGTATGTACAGTGGGACAGCAAGAAAACAAACGGTCCATAACAAACCTTGAAACGAAGCTGAACTTTACAATGTCCACCTTTAGCTACTAGAAAAGCAGTTCTCCATTTCTTGGCATCTTTCTTCTTCTTTTCTTTATCTACTTGCCCTCTAGCATTCAGAATGACCTCTTTGTCAGTTGCCTTAACAGGTAAGGACTGTTGCAGCCTATTGTTTCCTTTCCTGACTTTTTAATAAGTGTCATGCCTGTCGCGCCTCTTGCTGCACCACCCCCCGAGCCCCGGCATACTTACCCGTCCCAGGGCACTCCCGGAGTGGGCACGCGTCACACGGCCTCCTCTATTCCTGTCTCACGGCCGGCTTCTGGGTCCCGTCGGTGCGCGTGCCCACCTCGTGTCCTAGACTAGGCGGTGCACGCGCACTTCCTCTAGCCTAACTGCAGTCATTCCGTCCCTCCACTCTATGACCTGGGAGGATCCTGATCCGGAAGTCCTGCGGCACGCTTCCCTTATCAGGTAGCCTCTCCCCCTCCTCTGTGCCTGACTATCAATTGTGTCCCACATTTGATTCAGGCCCCACGCTTCCCTGTGCCCTTGCTTCCTGCGCCACCATACCCTCTGATCTCTCCTTGTGACCTCTCTGTGTTCTCCCTAGTGCTCGTCCGTCCCAGCCTGTGTCTGCCTCCTCCTGTGTCGCCAGTCCTTTCCTGAGTGTTCCTCTCCAGTTGCTCGCCTCCAGATCTGCAGCAGTCTCCCTTGCGGTCGCCGGCCTCCGCTACCTGTCAACCTGTCTGTTCCCCACTTGTGTCTCCTACCATCTGTCAACGAGTACCAGATTCCGCAGCGATAGTCTCTCTGGGCCTGCTCCTAACGCTCCCTGTATAGGGGGTGGTCCACCAGGTCAGCTCACCCGAGGGAGGTTCGTTGTCGCGGACTTGCGGGTTCACTCTAGGAGTCCCAGAAGTCCTCACAATATGGCTATTAATATATTTTTAAATATAATTTTCTTAGTTCTTTTAGCTTCTAGTCTAAACCACTAGTTGAGATATTAAAGTTGACTTTCTTAGGGTATGTGCACACGGTGTCATTTTCAGGAGTATCCCAATTGGAACCCAACTGAAACAGCATTCAGTTAAACATTAAAAATATTGAAGATGTCCACAGCAATGTCAAAACAGCTAGCATTGCATATTTTTCATCTGTTCTAACTCGTTTTAACGGCTTCGGCTTCAGTGATGTGAAACGGCTAAAAGAAGCCAAGAGTCCATTTTTTAGGCGGCTTTTGCTTGGAAGCCACCGTTATTTTATGTATAAAGTTCATTTTTAGAAAAAAAAAATACCAGCGGCAAAGCTGCTTCAAAAACTGAAGAAAAGATGACGAAGAAGATGCTTCATTTTCCTGAAGCGTTTTCTGCTCCAAAAATGTACTCGGTACGCTGACTTTGAAAAGATGTTGTGTGTACATACTCTTATTTCTCCAAACTGTAAATTCCCATTTGTAATCTATTCTATAATACGCTTGTTAGTTTCAAATGTGTAATATGTCTAATATACTACCTGATTCTCTTACAGTTTGGGCACAATAACCATTTCTTCTTTAGACAGACCTAGTTATGTTCTCGGCACTATCAGATCTTCTTTCCTTTGTGGAATGGTTCATTGAGCTTATGAAAGGCATGGACAGTACGTCCTGCTTCTCTGCTTCTTTAAATATAGATTGTGGTGGGGGAGGAGAGAAGAAAAGGAGCAGAATGAAAACTGTCATTTAGGAGAAACATGCTTCTATGTTTCCAATCAGGATGCTGTCACATGTAATATAGACGTCAATTACATCCATAATGGCACTTGCCGTTTCTACATCTCACTCCAGAAGAATGCTACCGAGTGCACCGACGGAGATTACCATGGTGTTACCTGCTGTGTAAAAAGCTTTATTAATGTAAAATATTTTGACACTAGTGAACCAGCATGATAATAATCACAGAAATATATCGTTATACATGTTTATTTGTGTACCCTTATTTTTAATAGATTTCGACATTGTTAACTTTGTAAAGGACACAGCAAATCTTTAAATCCGCCTAGCTATATCCATACAATAAGAGCACTGGGTATTCAGCAGCTATCACAAATAACTTGAAAAATGAATCGTTTTTAACAATTCCCAAAATGATTGTGTTTTCTCGGTTGCCTGTTTTGAAAGCTCAGCCTCATTCAAAACAACTCTTAGATCATGGAGGTCCACAGCAGGAATCCAAATTATTAGTTTTCTATCCGTCACAAGAGGCAGTGTTAGGCCCAGCATGTATTGTTTATCCACGAATGCATTCTGGCTTCAACACTCGAATTTCAATGAAATAGTAACTGGTTTGTATTTACTGTGCGTCTACAGTATATACATATACGTCTCGCTCAGCCTTATACCTCTTCTTTTATGTAATCCCTTTAGCTTATTTTTCCAATATTATGTAACCATTGTAAGGCTTGGCAATAGTAATTCATTTAATTCACATTTCGCTGTAATATTACAAACTCAAAAACCTGCTCCGATTTGAAATTGCTTTGTTATTTCCATAGCTGTAGAATTTAGTATGCTGAATTTTTCTACGTCTGGAAAAACCTAGAAGAAAATGTGAAGTAATAAGACACTGTGCAGATGGAAGAAATGTAGTCACAAAGTGTAGAAACCATATGTATGTTGATTACTTTGTAGCTCCATTACATCTATATATATTTGAGTGGTTATAACCATCATAATTTAAAGAGAAAATTTAATAAAATACTTATTTTCACATTGGTCATCACAGCAGTCAAAAACAGGTTTCCTTTTCCTGTTTTCTGCAGCTCACTTATTTGCATGCATCTGAGACTGGGAGAGAAGAAGCAGAGTCATCTCATGATTTAACCCCTTAGTGACAGAGCCAGTTTGCAGCTTAATGACCGGGCCAATTTTTACAATTCTGACCACTGTCCCTTATGAGGCTATAACTCTGGAACGAATCCAGCTGATACTGAGATTGTTTTTTCGTGACATATTGTACTTCACGTTAATGGTAAAACATTTTTTATATGACTTGCGTTTATTTATGAAATAAGCTGAAATAACGCGAAAATTTTGAAAATTTAGCAATTTTCAAACTTTAAATTTTTATGCCCTTAAATCAGAAAGATATGTCTCACAAATTTCTTAATAAATAACATTTCCCACATGTCTACTTCACATCAGCACAATTTTGGGAACAAAATTTTTTTGTTACGAAGTTATAAGGGTTAAAAGTTGACCAGCGATTTCTCATTTTTACATTTTTTTTTTTTTGGACCACATCACATTTGAAGTCACTTTGAGGGTCTATATGATAGAAAATACCCAAAAATGACACCATTCTAAAAACTGCACCCCTCAAGGTGCTCAAAACCACATTCAAGAAGTTTATTAACCCTTTACGTGCTTCACAGGAACTGAAGCAATGTGGAAGGAAAAAATTAACATTTAACTTTTTTTGCAAAATCTTTACTTCGGAACCAATTTTTTTTATTTTCACAAGTGTTAAAAGAAAAAATGAACCACAAAATTTGTTGTGCAATTTCTCCTGAATACGCCGATACCCCATATGTGGGGTAAACCACTTTTTGGGCTCACGGCAGAGGTCGCAAGGGAAGGAGCGCCGTTTGACTTTTTCAACGCAGAATTGGCTGGATGCCATGTCGCGTTTGAGAGCCCCTGATGTGCCTAAACAGTGGAAACCTACAATAAGTAACCCCATTTTGGAAACTAGTACCCTTAAGGAACTTATCTAGATGTGTGGTGAGCACTTTGAACCTCCAAGTGCTTCACAGAAGTTTATAACGTAGAACAGTGAAAATAAAAAATCATATTTTTTCCACAAAAACAATCTTTTCACCCCAATTTTTATTTTCCCAAGGGTAACAAGACCCCAAAAGTTTTTGTGCAATTTGTCCTGAGCATGCTGATACCCCATATGTGGGGGTAAACCACTGTTTGGGTGCATGGCAGAGCTTTGAAGGGAAGGAGTGCCGTTTGACTTTTTCAAAGCAGAATTGGCTGGACGCCATGTCGCATTTGTAGAGGCCCTGATGTGTATAAACAGTGGAAATCCCCCACAAATGACACCATTTTGAAAACTAGACCCCTTAAGGAACTTATCTAGATGTGTGGTGAGCACTTTTAACCTCCAAGTGCTTCACAGAAGTTTATAAACGTAGAGCCGTGAAAATAAAAAATCATTTTTTTTCTCAAAAATTATTCTTTAGCCCGCTTTTTTTTATTTTCCCAAGGGTAACAGGAGAAATTGGACCCAAATGTTGTTGTGCAATTTTTCTTGAGTACGCTGATACCCATATGTGGGTGGAACCACTGTTTGGGCACATGGGAGAGCTTGGAAGGGAAGGAGCACCATTTTGTAATGCAGACTTTGATGGAATGTTCTGCGGGAGTCATGTTATGTTTGCAGAGCCCTTGATGTGCCTAAACAGTAGAAACCCCCTGCAAGTGATACCTTTTTGGAAACTAGACCCCCCCAAGGAGCTTATCTAGATATGTGGTAAGCACTTTGAACCCCCAAGTGCTTCACAGAAATTTATAAACGCAGAGCCGTGAAAATAAAAAATATTTTTTTTTCCTCAAAAAAGATTTTTTAAGCCAGCTATTTTTTACTTTTCCAAGGGTAACAGGAGAAATTAGAATCCAAAAATTGGTGTGCAATTTGTCCTGAGTATGCTGATACCCCATATGTTGGGGTAAACCACTGTTTGGGTGCACGGAAGGGCTCGGAAGGGAGGGAGAGCCATTTGACTTTTTGAACGCCACGTCGTGTTTGGAGACCCCCTGATGTGCCTAAATAGTGGAAACCCCTCAATTCTAGCTCAAACCCTAACCCCAACACACCCCTAACCCTAATCCCAACCCTAACCCTCACCCTAATCCCAACCCTAATTTAACCCTAACGCTAATTGTAACCCTAACCCTAATTGTAACCGTAACCCTAATTGTAACCCTAACCCTAATTCAAAACCTAACCCTAATTATAACCCTAACCCTAAGGCTAGGTTCATATTGCATTTTATCAGCCCATACAACACATAGCATTGACGGTCTGGTAATGGTATAGCATAACGCGATTGCGTTATGCTATACACGCTAGCACAGAGGAATCAGCAGATGATTCATCTGCGCTAGCGGTGATGGAGCCCAGATGCTGCAGCCCGCGTCCGAGGCTCCATCACTGAATGACGGCACGTTGCGAACGCATGCCGCTTTACGGCATGCGTCGCGATGCGCCCTCAAATGGGGGTGAATGGCATCGTTACCGGACTGCGCTACACTGCGTTATACCGTGGTGTAACGCAGTCTGTCTAACGGACTGCAATAGAAGTAGAAATATGGTTAGCACTCGGCCAGAAGGTTGCCCTCTACGGTGCTAGTGAGAAGGGACCAATGGTCCTTATGTCCGCAATCAAGAAGAAATCACTGCACGCGTAAAAACGTTTCAGTTTTGCAAACAGTGAACAAATTTTATTGAAAGTGATGTGACGACTGTGACGTTTCGGCCACGTATGGCCTTTATCAAAAATTGGTGGCTGGAAAAACAATAAAATATTTACATGTGTAAATGTGCAAAAATAAACAAAAAGTAATATCATAAGAGAAGTATCATGGGGTAAAGGTATAAGTGCTTATTCATGTACCATAAGAATCGTCAATAATTTCTAAGAGATCATGTAGACAAAATTATACATGAGAGAACAAGTAATATTAGATGAAAACATCATACCCTTTCAATAGGAAGAGTCTAGATACCAGGTTGGTATAATAGAATTCATAAGTGAGACCTAAAGATAAGGGGTGAAACAGGAAATGATTAAGAGAAGGTCCCAAGATAGAATGTTTGGTAGGAGCATAACAGAAAAAACATAAAAATTTACATATGTATGCCAGTATGGTCAGGGCGAATCCTAGTGTTTCCCATGTATATGGGCAGTCAGGGTTCAGACGGACCCTAAAGGCTGTGCAAGATAAAAATAATGCAGGGGTCAGGAAACAAAAGTTGGGTACCAGCATGTAGTTGTCTTGCTGCCCGGTAGAACAGGAGGAACTTAGTGTCCAAAAAGAGGATACTTACAATCATTGGTGGCGCAGGTTCGAGCGCAGACACTGCTGTGTCATGGCGGTGTGTGACCGGCAGTGAGACGCCGGTAATATGAAGGAACCGCTGTTAGGCCGCGTGACCGGAAGTGACGTCGGCCGCTCACAGAGTCATGGTTTGAGGCGTCAGAGACGCCTTCCAGTAACCAAGGGAAAGGAGAGCTTGCGCAGTAGGGAGAACGGCGCTTGCTAGATGAAGGGGGAGGAATATTTAACTCTCTGGGAGCAGGCGCAATGAATGCAGATGCATAATGTCTGTGCATTTGTGCTGTGACTACGGTGGCTACAACATGTAAATACCGTGGAATGGCACACAGAAAAAATCACAGCAACCTAATATGGCATGATATGCAAAGAATGACATAATGAAACCAACGATACATGCATATATTAATATAGGACACAAACGCTGTGTGGGATACAAAAGTTTTATGCACAGACATGTTAATACAGGTAAACAATATTGGTAGGAGTCCAAACAAAAATAAAGAAAAAGGGGAAGGAAGGAGAAAAGAAATACAATGAAATAAAAGGGGAAAAATATATAGGAACAAGGAGAACAAGAGGATGTGTTGTAAAAATAATGGAGGAGGGAATGAGTTGTAAAAATCAATAAATAAAAGGGGAGGGGGGGTTAATTTAATTGAGAATATCTTACCGCCAAGAGGAGAACAGACAAGAGACGGACAAAAAGATAGGATTCAATGGGCCTAGGAAAGGAGAGATACACCACGTTAGTTACTCATGTAAAATTATATTTATATTAACCAGTCGATCTCCCTGTTGAGACCTTTCGGATACAGCGTATCAAGGGTAGTGTTGAGCATTCCGATACCGCAAGTATCGGGTATCGGCCGATATTCGCGTTATCGGAATTCCGATACTTAATTCCGATACTTTTTCCATATCGTATACCGGAATCGGAAGTTCCCATAATTCTTTGTGAGGCAATGTGATTTTAGTCAGCCAATGAGGAATCCTACGAAGTGTGGGCACATCCTGTAATGCTGCGGTCATCTTAACTAATGGCATGGCTGTGATTGGCTGCTGAAATGATGTCAGAATGCACTATAAAAGGCGCCGCCGCCATTTTAGCGTCACTGTGCTGTGAACTCAGTAAGGGACAGAACGCTACTCTGCTCACTCTGAGGGACAGTTAGATATTGCGATTTTGTGTACTACTGTGCTTGAGGCAGGCTAGTTTACCAACCGCTGTGTAAAGCTTCATTTTGCCAGTGTTGTTTTAACAGCTCTGTGCAAGGTGTGTGTGTGACAGTGCAGGTGACGCTGCAGTTTGCTCTGCATCCACCGCTGTTTGTAGGCATCTGCACGTGTCACTGACTCTTTTTTTTTTTTTTTTTTTTTATTTTGTGGAATTGGTGCAGCTCCATTATTTAGAAAAAAAATCAAATCTATTAGTGTGACGTGCTTCCATCCGTATACAATACATTGGTTGCAAACACTATAGAAGTACAGAAAGGAGCTTTTCACAGATTGTGGACAGTTGTGTTTCAGTGTTCACTTCAGTCTGTGTTTTTTACTTTTTTGAGTGCAGATCACGCTCCAGTTACATGTTCAAGCACTGCTGCTTGTACTCTGCTGAGCGGTCTCAGTGGCTCATCCTTTTCATTTATCTCCAATTGGTTCTGCTACATTCCATTTAAAATAAATCTAATCTATTAGTGTGACGCGCTTCCATCCGTAACAATACATTGGTTGCAAACACTATAGAAGTACAGAAAGGAGCTTTTCACAGATTGTGGACAGTTGTGTTTCAGTGTTCACTTCAGTCTGTGTTTTTTACTTTTTTGAGTGCAGATCACGCTCCAGTTACATGTTCAAGCACTGCTGCTTGTACTCTGCTGAGCGTGTCTCAGTGGCTCATCCTTTTCATTTATCTCCAATTGGTTCTGCTACATTCCATTTAAAATAAATCTAATCTATTAGTGTGACGCGCTTCCATCCGTATACAATACATTGGTTGCAAACACTATAGAAGTACAGAAAGGAGCTTTTCACAGATTGTGGACAGTTGTGTTTCAGTGTTCACTTCAGTCTGTGTTTTTTACTTTTTTGAGTGCAGATCACGCTCCAGTTACATGTTCAAGCACTGCTGCTTGTACTCTGCTGAGCGTGTCTCAGTGGCTCATCCTTTTCATTTATCTCCAATTGGTTCTGCTACATTCCATTTAAAATAAATCTAATCTATTAGTGTGACGCGCTTCCATCCGTATACAATACATTGGTTGCAAACACTATAGAAGTACAGAAAGGAGCTTTTCACAGATTGTGGACAGTTGTGTTTCAGTGTTCACTTCAGTCTGTGTTTTTTACTTTTTTTGAGTGCAGATCACGCTCCAGTTACATGTTCAAGCACTGCTGCTTGTACTCTGCTGAGCGTGTCTCAGTGGCTCATCCTTTTCATTTATCTCCAATTGGTTCTGCACATTCCATTTAAAATAAAACTAATCTATTAGTGTGACGCGCTTCCATCCGTATACAATACATTGGTTGCAAACACTATAGAAGTACAGAAAGGAGCTTTTCACAGATTGTGGACAGTTGTGTTTCAGTGTTCACTTCAGTCTGTGTTTTTTACTTTTTTGAGTGCAGATCACGCTCCAGTTACATGTTCAAGCACTGCTGCTTGTACTCTGCTGAGCGTGTCTCAGTGGCTCATCCTTTTCATTTATCTCCAATTGGTTCTGCTACATTCCATTTAAAATAAATCTAATCTATTAGTGTGACGCGCTTCCATCCGTATACAATACATTGGTTGCAAACACTATAGAAGTACAGAAAGGAGCTTTTCACAGATTGTGGACAGTTGTGTTTTAGTGTTCACTTCAGTCTGTGTTTTTTACTTTTTTGAGTGCAGATCACGCTCCAGTTACATGTTCAAGCACTGCTGCTTGTACTCTGCTGAGCGTGTCTCAGTGGCTCATCCTTTTCATTTATCTCCAATTGTTCTGCTACATTCCATTTAAAATAAATCTAATCTATTAGTGTGACGCGCTCCATCCGTATACAATACATTGGTTGCAAACAATATAGAAGTACACAAACGGCCTTTCACAGCTACTGAACATGGGTTTTTAATTTTTAACTAAAATATGTATTTTTTCAAATGACACAAATATAAGTAATGTTGAAGAGGAATAGTCCTACATCCATTGTTTGCACAATATTACAGGTGTACATCATGTCCCTTAATCAACAATGTATTATTATATTTACTTGTATGCTTTTATTTAAAAGCCAAGAACACAGAAGGATAACCTTCGCACTGCAGCTGTTGTCAAAGTTCAACCCACATTTATGCACTTCCAACATTGCAGCATTTGAGGCATGATGTGAGTTGGATTGGTCAAAGTTATGGAGTGAGAAGGTTCACCATCAGTACCCTATAGCATAAGTATGCTTTTGTGTAGGCATTTGTGTTAGACATGTGGATATCTGCCATAATATGTCACAATTATTTAGTTACAGATTTGTTACCAACACTAATCATTGAATGGTTTTAAATTTGACGTTTCACTTGTTTACAGCTTAGAAATAAGGGTGTAGCCTGATATCTATGTGTAGCACTAGCCACTTTAACATGTCATGTTTTTTTAAACATGTGTAGGTAGGTAGCAGTAATTTTTGCCGGACACACAGCAGGGGAACAGCAGGCGTTACTGAACCCCACTATCACTATAGCTTGTGTATTGGTCTGTGGACACGACACTTCTGAGCAGCAACTGGCAGTGTTGTAGCCCAGGGGTATAGCTCAGGTGGTAGAAAGATGAACATAACAGGAGACATGGAAAACGTTGTCAACCAGTTAGTTAATCTGAAACCGGACAGGCAAATTCAGGCGAGATCCATGCCTAGTTCATTTTCAGAAAAGTAAGCCGTTCTACATTATCGTAGGATAGTCGCATGCAACGGTCTGTTAGTACACCACCTGCAGCAGTAAAGACGCGCTCCGATAATACACTGCCAGCAGATCAAGCCAGCACCTCCAATGCATACTGGCTAAGCTCTGGCCATGTATCCAGCTTAGAGACACAAAACTTGAATGGGGAAGAGCCATCTGGGAGTACACTGAGAGGGCAAGACATGTAGTCTGTCACCATCTTACGGAAATGTTGCCTCCTGCTGACTGGAGCCGTCTCGGATGGTGTAGACATTGGTGGCGCTGCCACAAAACTTCGACACATTTGGAACATACTGTTCTTGCCCTGTGCAGAGGCGCTGCTTGTGCTCCCTCTTGTTGCAGAGCTGTCTCCACTGCCTCGACGCACAGAGCTGCTTTGTAAATCAGTAGCAGCAGCAGTGCTCTCGGCTGGAATGGAGAACATATGGATTGCACCAGTGTGTCTTGGTACTTCCGCATTTTACGCTCCGGTTTCAACGGTGTGATGAGGCTTTGTAAGTTGTCCCGGTAGCGAGGGTCTAGGAGGGTGTACACCCAATAATCAGACGTGGTGTGAATGTGTTCGATGCGGCGGTCGTTTCTCAGCCACTGCAGCATGAAATCAACCATGTGCTGCAGACTCCCAACTGGCCAAGAAACGTTGTCCCCTGCAAGAGGCGTCACTCCGCCTGCTGTGCATCACCCCACCTTGGTCTACATACTGACTAGAGCATTGTCTACCTCCCTCTGGAGCGATGTCTTCCTCCTCCATTGACTCCTCCTCATCCTCCTCACAAAGTCCTTCAAATACATATAAATTTACAAAATTTAAAACTCAAAATTTAAAAACTTTGTATCATAATTCTGTAACATCAGTTTATGGAAACACAATAGCATTACAAAAGGATAGACAAAAATGTACATTATGTGCTTTGTAAATACATTAAAAGTTTGTAATGGTTATGAAAATATAGACAGCGACTCTGGAGGTTCAATTGTTGATACAGCATGGTACTTTGAAAGTCCTCCAGCCCTTTGTGAGGAACCACGTTGCGCTGACTGTCCAGAAGGTGATGGAATTTGTGACTCCTCATCCTCCTCACAAAGTCCTTCAAATACATATAAATTTACAAAATTTAAAACTCAAAATTGAAAAACTTTGTATCATAATTCTGTAACATCAGTTTATGGAAACACAATAGCATTACAAAAGGAAGACAAAAAAATGTACATTATGTGCTTTGTAAATACATTAAAAGTTTGTAATGGTTATGAAAATATAGACAGCGACTCTGGAGGTTCAATTGTTGATACAGCATGGTACTTTGAAAGTCCTCCAGCCCTTTGTGAGGAACCCGTTGCGCTGACTGTCCAGAAGGTGATGGAATTTGTGACTCCTCATCCTCCTCACAAAGTCCTTCAAATACATATAAATTTACAAAATTTAAAACTCAAAATTTTAAAAACTTTGTATCATAATTCTGTAACATCAGTTTATGGAAACACAATAGCATTACAAAAGGATAGACAAAAATGTACATTATGTGCTTTGTAAATACATTAAAAGTTTGTAATGGTTATGAAAATATAGACAGTGACTCTGGAGGTTCAATTGTTGATACAGCATGGTACTTTGAAAGTCCTCCAGCCCTTTGTGAGGAACCACGTTGCGCTGACTGTCCAGAAGGTGATGGAATTTGTGACTCCTCATCCTCCTCACAAAGTCCTTCAAATACATATAAATTTACAAAATTTAAAACTCAAAATTTAAAACTTTGTATCATAATTCTGTAACATCAGTTTTATGGAAACACAATAGCATTACAAAAGGATAGACAAAAAATGTACATTATGTGCTTTGTAAATACATTAAAAGTTTGTAATGGTTATGAAAATATAGACAGCGACTCTGGAGGTTCAATTGTTGATACAGCATGGTACTTTGAAAGTCCTCCAGCCCTTTGTGAGGAACCACGTTGCGCTGACTGTCCAGAAGGTGATGGAATTTGTGACTCCTCATCCTCCACCTCTTCCAAAACCTCATGCCTTAGTGCTTGCAGTGTTTTTTGAAGCAGGCAGATAAGGGGGACAGTCAGGCTGACTAGTGCATCATCTGCACTCGCCATCCGCGTTGACTCATCAAACGCACGCAAAACGTGGCAGATATCCTTCATAGAGTTATTCGCCACTCATTACACTGGCAGTGGCTGCCCATTCATTATAGGATCCAATTCTAATTACTGTTCTCACCAACATAGCTCTCCACAGCGCAGCACCCCCCTACATCTCCTCCCTTATTTATATTTATCGGCCTAACCGACTGCTGCACTCTGCAAACGACCTTCGACTAACCTCTGCACTAATCCGTACCTCCCACTCCCAACTCCAAGACTTCACCCGCGCTGCGCCAATCCTCTGGAATGCTCTACCCCAAGAAATTAGGACTATCCGCAATTTGGATGGTTTCAGGCGCTCCCTCAAAACACATTTGTTCACAGTGGGCCTATCACATTCACTAATCAAAGTCATTCTATGTGTAATTCTGTGTGTGTAGCCCATTCACTATCTCCATGCATCCCTCACTTCCTTAAATGGCTGGACCATCATTGTAAAAACACCATTGTATATAACACCTGTACTTTGTATCTCCCACACCTCATTGTAGATTGTAAGCTTTCACCAGCAGGGGCGGCTGATTTTGCTTTAATTATTGTATTGTTAACGTTGTTACTTATGACTCGTGTTTTGAAACTGTTAAACTGTAAAGCACTGCGGAATATTATGGCGCTATATAAATAAATAATATTATTATTCTTATTATAGAGGCCCACTCAGTAGTGGTGAAGTGTGAACGCCGCAAATTGCGAGTTGACTGCGCCTGATGCAGCTGATACTCCATTACTGTTGGCTGCTGCTCACACAACCGCTCCAACATATGTAACGAGGAATTCCACTGGTGGGTACGTCACATATAATGCGATGTTCATGAAGGTGAAATCTGCGTTGCAGAGCTGCAATCAGCGATCTGGCCATGCTGGAACGTCGCAAGTGAGCGCACTCTAGGCGGACCTTGTGCAGCAGTGCATCAAGATCCGGATAGTCCCTCAAAAAACTCTGCACGACCAAGTTGAGCACATATGACAGACATGGTATGTGAGTGAGGTTGCCAAGGCCCAGAGCTGACACCAGATTTCGGCCATTGTCACACACTACCAAGCCTGCCTAGATTCTCTTCCAAAAACCACACGTCGCTCTCCTGCTTTATGGCATTACAGAGCTCCTGCGCTGTGTGGCTAAGATTCCCCATGGAAATTAATTTCAGGATGGCCTGTTGACATTTGGACACGGCTGTGCTCATATCGGTCGCAACAGGTAAACGTTCACGGGTCCATGTGGAGGTAGACCGTGACGGCTCCTGCAGCGATGATTCTGAGGAACTGGAATAGGAGGAATCAATGTGTACAGACTTGATTCCTGCAATCCTTGGAGTTGGCAGAACACGTACAGCGCCACTCGCAAGATCAGTACCCGGCTGCACAACATTGACCCAATGGGCAGTGAGGGAAAGGTATTGTCCCTGGCCATGGGTGTTAGAACCCTCTTGTAGGTTTTTTTTCAGTTTGCTGGTCACATGACCTTTTTTCCCTATTTAGTCTGGCTCCGCCCTTCTGGCTTTGCTTGACTTCATTGTATTATCTACTGTTAAGCTAGCCGGGTGCTTAGGTGCCTTAATCTGTGAGTTTTGCTTGATGTTAGGATCACAAAGTATTTATTTTTCTGTTTAATTATCCATGCTACAATTTATGTTAGGAGGTGTCCACCTTTTCTCCCAGTCCCTAGATCTTGTAGGGATTACTCCCTCGCAACTATAGGTCTTCGTTCACACTAGATGAGGACTTTAGCGGGGCTGGTCGCAGGATCAGGTTCCCCGTTACATCGTAGGGATTCAGGTTAGTTTGTATTGTAGGGACAGAATTCCCTTCTTTCCTTACTGGTTGTAGCAGATCATAACAATGGGTACTGGTCCACGCATCGGTGGTCAGGTGGACCTGCTACTGAGGGCTTTTAGTAGCGCATGTTTAATTTTTTCCTCAACATGCTTTTGCAGACCAGGGACGGCTTGCCTGTGAAATGAAATCGGCTTGGCACATTGTATTGTGGGATTGACAATGATATTCAGTTACGGAAACTGTCTGTCTCCACCAGCCTGAATCACAGCATTTCAAGGGACAGGAGTTTTGCAATGCCAGCATTCAGAGCTGTGCTCGTGCATGGTTTGCGGAGTATGGCCGTGTTTTATCCCATGCCTGTGCTACCGCTGGCTGTTTTGTGGCCTGGGAGTGTGAGGATGACAGGGAACTTGCTGCTCTGTGTGGAATAACAGTTTGTCTCTGACAACAGTGGCCGAGGTTCTTCCATGGCGATCCTGTGAGGAAGCATAACCACTGTGTGTGAGCTCGATGAAGAGGCTTCAACACAACCGAAGATGTAGGTGCTGCTGTGGGTTTGGCCTACATCTCCAGGTGTCTTTTTTAACTCAACTACGTGCTTTGTCCGCACATGTTTCCACATATTTGTGGTATTGAGGTGACTGACACTTTTAGCTATTTTTAATTTTTGATTACACAGCTTCATTTCACATAGCAAATATCATGTGCAAGTGTGTGAAAAAAGGACCACGCATGCAAGTCCTGGGAGCGCACGTTTTGATTTTTGGAAGACAACTGCTCCGAACAGGTGCCAACTGAGGCTACAGGCAACCGAGTCTGCACCTAACTCTCCCTCCTGTTTGTACCGTTGGGGCAATGTCTTCCTCTATCTTCCTTCTATCACTAACCATTTCTCTGGCCTCTCCCAGCTTTCAACCAAAGTACGGTTCTTCACCCACAAAGCTCTCCACAGTGCAGCACCCCTCCTACATCTCCCCCTCATTTCTATCTATCGGCCTAACCGACTGCGCGCTCTGCAAACGACTTTCGACTAACCTCTGCACTAATACGTACCTCCCACTCCCGACTCCAAGACTTCTCCTGCTCTACCCAATCCTCTGGAATGCTGTACCCCAAGAAATTAGGACTATCCACAATTTGCAGGGTTTCAGGCGCTCCCTCAAAACACATTGTTCAGAGCGGCCTATCACATTCACAATCAAAGTCATTCTATGTATTCTGTGTAAGTGTGGTGTGTCTCTAGCCCATTCACTATCTCCATCCCTCAGCCCCTTTAAGATGGCTGGAACATCATTGAAAAATGCACCTTTGAAATATAAACACCTATACTTTGTATCTCCCCCATCTCATTGTACATTGTAAGCTGTCCGAGCAGGGCGATTTAAATTTAGTTTAAATTATTGTATTGTTAACGTTGTTTACTTATGACTTGTGTTCTGAAACTGCAAAAACTGTAAAGCGCTGCGGAATATGAAGGCGCAAATATAAATAAATATTATTATTATTCCTCTGAGCTGCTCCCACCCACCTTCCTGTTCTTCATGCCATGTTGGGTATTGGACCTCATCATCTCCACTACCCCCTTCCAAACACCTGCTGTTGGGTGGTCTGGCCACACCATGCTCAACAGAAACTGGCACCTAGGTCTCATCATCACACAGATGCTTCTGCGGTGTGCTGACCATCGGCACTGTCTCACCCGCCTCTTCAGATTCAGAGAGACACAGCTGTTGCGCATCACTGAAATACTCCCTCTTCTTCACATTACAGAAGCTGCTTGGCTGGGCCCCTGTTTGCAAGCCAATAGTTCTGAGAACAGAAGCAGAACACCACTGCTCCTACAAAACTCTCTGACTGCCTGGGCAATTTGCCGGGCGGTGAAGAGACAGATGGTTGCCCAACAGTGCTGTGGTCCGAGAGGAGGTGGAAGCAATTGAAGTCGATGCATTGGCTGAGACCAAACAACAACGGCTTCAATTTTGTTCCCCGCAGCAGGGGGGTACTCCGAGCTCCTACAAAAGTGCGCATAAAGGAACGCTCACGGGCCCGGGAAAACTGGTGGATGCTGTGTCACTGGGGGCCGCAGCACCACAGAAAACCCCACGTCCTCTCCCTGAAGAAACTCCACGACCACGTGCCTTAAATCCCGCCTTCTTCATCTTGGTAGATTGATAAAGAAAGTCTGAAAAGTTAAAAGGCCTAAGTGTGGTTTATTCCGCAGAGACTGCATGAACACTGCACACAACCCGTTCAGTAGGTGTGAAAGGCCCCTTTGTGTACTTCTAAGTGTTTGCAACCAATGTATTGTTAAAAGAGGAAGCGCGTCACACTAAAAAGATTTTATTTATTTGTAAAGAGTGGAGCAGCAACAATTAGAGAAAAATTTAAGGTGTCCCGTAACACCTACGACAAACCCAGCAGGGTTGAAAACTAAGGGGGCGGCGCACCCAAAAAGGAAAACCCCCAATACAGTGAACACGCAACAACTGTTACCCCAACCGCCGGGAAGGACGGGTCAAAAAAAAGGGAAGCAAACCCCACGTACCCGTTTAAAAAGCTTAAAAAAAAAATTTTGAGTAGTGACCACACTTTATTTGGGGGACAGTATTACAGCCATTCACCATCTGTGGTTTGCGTTCACTTTCCCTTAAACTTTTCGTTTCATGCTTTCAAGTACAGTCGCTAAATACAATTTTTTACTAGCAATGCACTTTTTTTTAAAATTTTTTTTTGTTAAAAAACAGATTTTTTGCCAAATTATGATATTACAATTTTGGGAAAATTTTTAAAATTTTTTAAAGTTTAGTACATTATTTACAAAAAACATTTTAGTAATTCACAGATAACTTGAAAGGAGATTTTAAATCGACATTCATTGCTTTCAATAAAAAGGTGAAACGTTACTTTCCTCATTAATGGTTTAGATAGTATTTAGCTTTTTTTACAACCGTAAGAATTCCTTAAAAATTTTTTTTTTTTGTGGTTTGCTTGCTGTTCAAAATTTAATGTTGGTTTTTGTTTTAATTTTTTTTATTAGATATTTTTAAAAAAATCATCTTTGGGAGTAAAAAGGGTTTCTTTCTCTTGTTTAATAAGAATTTAAAATTTTTAGGGAAAAAGGAAATTACTTGACTATTTAAAAAAATCCTCCTTTACCCTGGGGGCCCCAAACCCCTTTTTTGCCGGAAGTGCTTTTAGCACAGCAACACTTGCCCGTGTTTTTCGGGGGTTTTTAACGCACTGGCCCGGGGTGCCATTGGCTTTTTCCTTTGCTGCCCCCCGGGGTTCCAGTACCGCAGCTGGGGTTTTCCCCATGCCTTTCCAGTGCCCCATCTTGGTTCCCATTCCAGCAACGCGCTGGCCTTGGGAGGGTTTTGGAGCACAGGTACCCCTGCTTAGGAAAAAAGGGGCCCGTAAATCAGCTGGTCCTCGGTTGTGCCCTTGGCCCCTTTTTTTTTTTCTGCCCCCCCGGGGTTTCCCGTAACCCCCCGCGGTTTTCCCAGGTTTGGCCTAGGTGCCCCATTTTGGGAAACCCCGGGTTTCCCCAACCCTCCTTGGGGCCCCCGGTTTGGCTTTTGGGGGAAGGACCCCTTTATAACCCTGTCCCCCAAAAAAAAGCGGGGCAAGATTGTGCTACAAAAAACAAGATCGGGGAAAAAAAGCCCCAAGAAAAATAAGAGAAAACAAAAACAAAGAACAGGGAAATAAAAGACCAAAAAAAAGACAAAAAATATGCCTAAAATTTTAAACGAAAAAACTAAAAGGGGGATGGGGGGGGTCCGTTCCTCCTTGTGGTGCCCCTGAAAAAGCCTCTGCTGCAGGGTTTAACCCGAACACGGGCAAATACTGTTTAAAAATTTTAAAATTTTTTTGACAGCAAAACGGAAGGGGGGAAAAAATTATACTTTGGGCGATTAAAGTACAGGATTTTTCCCTTTAAAATAAAAAAGATGAAAAAAATGAACAAATATGAAAAAAAATAATAGTTTAAAAGAAGAATATGAAAATTTTTAACAAAGAGAATACAAAAGTTTAAGAAGAAGATAAAAAGGGGGAAGATGAAGAATTTTTTGGGAAAAAGATATCTGCAAAAGATTAAGGGAAAGGGAAAAAATTTTAAAAAAATTAAAAAGGTGAAAAAAGGGCAGGGGAAATTGTGTAATAAAAATATTTGCCAAAATAAAAAAAAACGTTAACATTGTAAAATTTTTTCGTCAATCCGAAATTTTTAAAAAAAAAAAAAAAATTTTTGCTATTCCATTTTAGGGGGTTTAAAAAATAGCCTTTAATGTCCCCAACCTTTTCCCCCTACATTCTACTTTTTCCTTTTTTGTTTTCCCCTTATGTAAAATTTTAACCCCCAAAAGGGAAAAAGGGTTTTTTTTTTTTAAATTTTGATTTTTTTTTTCCCATAAATTACATGGGGCTTTCCGGATCGATATCGGGTATCGCCCCCCATTTTTGGATACGGCGATACCTTTTTTCCCTTCCGTTTCTTAGGGTACGGGAAAAAAAACGCTCAAAACCAACAAAAGGGGGGAAAACCAAAAATTTCCCCCCGGTCAAGAGCTTGTGTGATTTCCCCCCCCGGGGGTTGGGGACTTTTTTTTTTTTTGAAACCCGGGGCTGTTATACATTTGTCTTTCCTTTTTGAAGGAGCAGGGAGAGGAACCACGCCCTTTCGCATCTAATAGCGATTTGTGGTAGAGATCCGATCTTTATGGTTGGGGTTTTTACCCAAGACATAACCCGCCCAAAATTTTATCAAGTTTCACAAAATTTTTTTCTTTCCAAAGGGAAAAAATTTGATGTGGTTTGGATTTTCCCCCCCCCGGGGTGAAAGCCCCGCTGCCTTTGATAACTTTTTAACGCTCAAAAAAATTTTGGGGAAGGAAAGTACGGTTTTTTTTGGGAAAACCCTCAGGGTGGGGGTGAATGTTTAACTGTTGGGTTTTAAAAAACTTTTCTGCAAAATTTGGTTTTTTAAATTTTGGGGGGGGCTCCCCGACACAAAAGTTGGGGTTTTTTAAGCTGGGAATGGGGGGGAAGGGCCTTTTTTAAAAACCGGGTTTTTTAAAAACCAAAATTTTTGGGATCTTTCAAAAAAGGGGGGTATGTCCAGGGGAAAAAGGGAAAACTGGGGTTTTGGTTGGGGCAACTTTTAAAGTTATCGGGAAAAAAGGGCCCTTTGGGGCATCCCGTAGTGAGTAAATTAAGGATAGTCCCCAGATAGAAATTTTTTTACATTTTTTGAAAAGGGGGTTTTTTTTGGGAAAAAAACAATAAATTTCGGGTTTTTTCCCCTTTTAACTTGGGACGGGGGGACTATTTTTTTTTTTTAGGAGGGGAATTCCCCGTAATGAAGCAGGGAAATTTCAAACGGGGGTTTTTTGTGTGACGTCAGGGTCAATCTACCTGGGGTTTTTTTTAAACGAGACCAGAAAAGAGACGGGCCCCCACAGTTAAAAAGGGAAATGTGAAAATTTTGGTTTTCCCCCCTGATTTTTAGGGGTTTAAGAAGGTGGAAAGGGGGTTTTTTAAACCCCCCGCCAGATACAAAAAAATTCCTATAAACGGTGCCATGTAGGGAAACTTTTGGGAAAAAGGGGGAGGGATAAATGTGATCACTTCAAAAAACCCGGGGGATGACAAATTTGGGGTAAACCGGGGCTCCCTTTGAGCCCCGGCATCCCCCGTTTGGGTGAATTTAAAATTTTTAAACAAAATTTTTTTTTTCCCCTTTTACCCAAAAATTTTTAAAAAACAAAAATAGTTTTTCCCCCAAAGCTAAAAAATGGCTTTACTTAAGGTTAAAGGGTACCCAATTTAAGCCCCCATTGTGTGCAAAATTTACTATACAAGCTATTTACATCAAGGGGGCAAGGGCTGTTTGGGTTTTTCTGTAAAATGGTTGTTTTTACTCAAAAAAAACACCTGTTCAAAAATGAAAAATTTTTTGGGGTGAGGTTAGGAGTCAAAAATTTTTTTTTGAAAGACAGAAATAGGGTTTAGGTGGAATTTGTCGATCCACTATTTGGGCCCTCCCGGGGGAGTATAAATCTTTGGAAGTAGTAAACACCGGGGAACCGAATGTAAATTAGTCAGGAAAGGTTTTGGTTTTGGCGTCAATTTTATGCTTGAAAAAGTTGCAGGATGAAAACAATTTTTCCCGCGTAGTCGGGGTAGGGTCTGATGGAAAATTTCCCTAAAGTTTTTTGTGTCAGACATTTTGTCTCCTAATTCAGTGAGGTATTTTTTTTTATAATCACTGACCCCCCTTACCGCGGTTTTTATGAGATGGGGGGGTTTGTTTTTAGGGATACTATAGCCTGTTTCTTAGGGAGCTGAAATTTTTTCGGGGGGAATAAGCCCAGTCGTTGATCATGGGTGGTGCTGTTTATGACCCTATCAACCAGGTCAACAAAGGTTCAAATGCATGGTGTGTTTTTTGGGGGTAGGGAAATTGCTGGGATTTCGAAGACCTAGATTTCAAGGAAAAGGGGAATGGCAATAGGGTTTGGGTTGGAAAACCCCAAATACAGTATTTAACCCTGTAGGGTGGGGTATTTTCAAAAGGTTTCCTTAACCCAATATGTGGTAAAAAAGTTTGGGGGCTTTTTGTAATTGAAACGCTCCCACGGGGGTTGGGCAAAAAAAAAAAATTTTTTCTTTTGAAAAAATTACTTCACCAAAAAAAGCGGGACCGCCTAGGCCGAAGTACAGATTTCGCTAATTTTGTACAGGGCCGGTTTGAACGGGTCCTTTTATCCTCATCCTCTATTCCATCAGTACCCCTCACATGGGAAAATTTTAAACGTATTTTTTGTATCGGCGGGGGGATCTCAACCCTTTTCCCACCTTCTTCAATCCCTCAATAACATCAACAGGAACCAAATTCACACTTTCACATGGGTGAACCGTCTTTTTTTGGGTACTCAGTTTATAAAGACAACCTGGGTAGATGACCCTAAACCCATAAACCTCCCAATTTGAAATACCTGCTTCATTACGACTTTTCCATCCAAAACCCCAACGAAAAATAGTCTCCCACTTCACAGTTCGGGGGGGTGCCCAAAATTTTAAACTGTTTTTTTCCAAAAAGGGAGTCAGTTTACAAAAAGTAAAAATAAATTTCAACTGGGCACTACCCTCCAATTTTACTCATACAAGATGCCCAAAGGGCTCTGGCGGGCCCGTAAAAATGTGCCCAACCAAAACCACCAGTTTTCCCTTTTTGCCAGGGCATCATCCCCATGCAAGGTACACAATTTGTTTTTAAAAACAAGGCCTACCCCAACATTCCCATTTCAAAAACCCCCTCTATTGTCGGGGGAACCCCGCAACACAAAGACCAATTAGTAGAGAGTTTTGAAACCGAACAGTTAAACATCCCCTCACCCTGAGGGGTTCCAAAGAACGGGACTTTTCCCCTGCCTAAAAAGTATGGGTTCAAATGTTTTCAAAAGGGAGCGAGGTCATTCACCCACGTACGGGGGAAAACCCTTTCCCCTCAAGATTTTTTTCACGGGTGCAAATTTGTCGATAAGATCAAAAGTCCTTGCGGGGTTTTTGTATGGGGGCAACAATCAACCATAAAAGATCGATCTTAGCCACAAAAAGACATTTAAAGCGGGGTAAGAGGGTTTCCTCTAAGATCACAGCTCAGGTTTCAAAAAAAAAAAAAGTCCCCAACCCCCCCAGGGGTAAACACCAAAACCTTTCACAAGACATTTTGGTTTTTCACCCTTGTACGCGCATCCGAAAGGGTTTTAAAAGGGAGATTTACTGGTTAAAAAAAAAATTTAAATTTTTCATGATAACTAACGTGGGGATCCTCCTTCCTAGGGGCCCCTTGAACCTATCTTTTTGTCCTCTCTTTTCTGTTTCCTCTTGGGTAAATATTCCAATTTTAATTACCCCCCCCCCTTTTTTTATTATTTTTACAACTCATTCCCCCCTCCATTATTTTCAACGCAAACCCTTTTTTTCCTTTTCCTATATTAAAATTTTTTCCCCTTTTATTCATTTATTTTTTTTCTCCTTCCCCCCCCTTTTTTTTTATTTTTTTTGGACTCCACCAATATGTTTACCTGTATTAACATTCTGTGCATATAATTTTGTATCCCACCAGCGTTTGTGTCCTAATTAATATATGCTTATCGTTGGTTTCATTATGCCCTTCTTTTCATATCATCCAATTAGGTTGCTGGCTTTTTTCCTGTGTGCCATTTCCAGTATTTCATTTTTTAGCCACCTATCAAGCACAAATGACAACATTATGCATTCCATTCATTGGCCTCTCCCGAGAGGTAAATATTCCTCCCCCTTCATTAGCAAGGCCTCCCCTCTGCGCAAACGCTTTCCCCCTTTGGGTTCTGGGAAGCGTCTCTGCGCCCCAAACCACTGCTCTGTGAGGGGCCGACGTCACTTCCGGCCAGCGGCCTAACACGGTTCCTTCATTACCCGGGTTCATGCGGTTACACACCCCATGCACAGCGTGTCTGCGCTCGACCCGCGCCACCAATGATTTTAATATCCCTTTTTGGGACACAAAGTTCTTCCTGTTCCCCGGCATTATGAAAACTACTGCTGGTACCCAAACCTTTTTTTTCCCTGCCCCCCGTTTTTTTTTTATCTTGCACACCCTTTGGGGCCTCTAAAACCATGACCCCCATAACAGGGAAACACTGGGATTCCCCCTGAAAAACGGGCATACAATGAAATATTTTTTTTTTTTTTATGCCCTATAACTTTATATCTGGGGCCCTTTTTTAAATCATTTCCTTTTTTTCCCCCTTTATCTTTAGGTCTCACTTAGAATTATATTATAAAACCCTGGAAAAGACCTTCCTAAAAAGGGAAACGATTTTTTTCATCTAATATTGTTGTTCTCTCAGTATAATTTTGTTTCTGATCTCTTAAATTATTGACATTCTTATGGTACATAAATAACAAAAAAAACCGAACCCCTAACTTTTTCCTTAGATTATTTTTTTAATTTTTGCACATTTACTCATGTAAATTTTTTTGTTTTTCCCCGCGACCATCTTTGAAAAGGCAACGGGGAAAACGTACAGGGCAAAAGCACACTTCAAAAAAATTTTTCACTATTTGCAAAACTGAAACGTTTTTTTTTCGTTTTTTAGTGATTTCTTCTTTATAAAGGGTTGCCAAACCCCAGTAGAACCCCCCTAACCCAAAATCTAACCCCTTTGTAACCCTAAAACTTTTTTAACCCAATCCTAAGAAAAAAAAAAAAATTTTAAAATTTTTTTATTTTATTTATGTCCCCAAAAAGGGGTAAAAAAGGGGGGTTATGTACGTTTTTTTTTTTTTGATCATGTGATAGTTTATCACAGGATCAAAAAGTACTTTTAGAGAATGAATGGAAAACATTTTTTTAATCTGCTGCCAGGCAGATTTGGCGGGCACACTCGCATTTTTGCCCCCATTTTTTTTTTGGGAAGAAGTGGGGGAGGATAAGACAGGGGAGCTGCAGGACCAGAGGGGGCAGGGAATACCTTAGGGACCCGGGGGGATGGGGGGCCTGGGGACCTTATTTCTCTCCCCTCTGATGTGCGATCACATCAGAGGGGGGAGAAAATTTCTTGCGGATCGCGGTTTTTTTTTCTTTTTCAATCGCAGTTAAGGGGTTTAAAAAGGGGTCGCAAAAAGCGGGGGGGTGGGGGGGCCCTAATAAATTCTCTGGGGGCTCGCCAACCCCTGGTTTTTCCGAGACCCGGGGAAAATCCGGCCGGCGGCTTTTTGGGAATTTTCGCAGGGGCCCGCCTTTTCTTTGCGGTAAAGAACCGAAGCTCGGGGGCCTGGGGGGCCTGGGGGGGACACCGGGGGCCTGGGCTGAGGGGGGGCCCCGGGGACCACATTTACCCCCTCAATGTGCGATCACATAAGAGGAGAAGAAATTAAAGGAAAATTTTTTTTTTTTTGCGCCGCCTTATAGGGCTAATAATGGCGATAGAAAAAAGGGGGGTCGGGAAAAACCGACCCGAATCATGTTCTCCGGGGTACCCCGGCCCCCGGGAAAAAAATCTGAATCGGGGGGGGCGCATGGGTTTTTCCCAGCGCTGAAATTAACCGCGTGGTTTTTAAGTACCCTTAATGACCGCCATTAAAAGGCGTATCAGGGCCCCCGTTAAGTGGTTAATATTAATTTTTGGTCAAACTGATTTTCCAGATGATTTCTAGCCTGATTTTTAAGGGTTAAAGTAGAACTACATTTGTACGAGGTATACACATGTCTGATTTTTCCCCCTTGGACCCAAAAGGGCTGCGAAAACAAAAAAGGCAGTCCTATTTTTTATTGAGAGTTGGATCAAAAACAGCAAATCAATTTAGGTCCTTGAAAAAAAATTTGGACCAAAAAATTTAAACGAAGGCAATTTTCAGCTGTGAAGATACCAGATGTGAAAAACGGAAAAATGGAAACCTTTTTGGGTGCATTTTTCTGTGGGGTTGCTATCAGTGTGTCAAGATTGGGAGAAAGGTTGCTTTAAATCCAACAAATGGGGGCACCGAACCATTTAAAGTGAAATAAACTTGAAAATAACTCAAAAGAATAAGTTACATTAAAAACCCAAGCACACCCCTTGTTTTTCTTCAGCATCTGAACAACGGGTACTGGGAAACCGGTAGCATTTTTTCGCGGGTTTTCACAATGTTCAGATGGGAGAAGAGGTTGCATTGAAATCCAAACACAAGGGGCACACTTGAACACATTTTATAAGTGGTCAAAAATTTGTAAATACCTAAAAAAAGTAAATTAAATTAAAACCAAGCCCCCCTTTGTTTTTTTGTGAAATTTCAAAAAATTTTGTTTTGCAATGCCCCTCTTCCCTTGGAAAAAATAAAGGGGATCCAAAATGGCCGACTTAAAAATGGCCACCAGGTCCCATCCATCTTAAAAAGTTTCCCCCCCACCCAATACTAATTGCCCAAACGGGAAGTTGAATCACCAACCATTCCCTCTTATTTGGTGTATCCATATAAAGGCCAAACCCGCACTATAATCCGGGACAACTCTTTTAAGTTTCTTTAGTTCAACTCCCTTTACAATAAAAAAAAGGGGAGTATTGACTTCCATAGGCACTCTTAACCCTCGGGTTGGGGTCCCGGATACAGCATAACCGTGGGCAAGGAAAACACCAAAAACCAAAACCGCAAAAGAACTTTTACTGATGAATTATTGAATCTTTCAGCAACCAAAAAAATGAAAAAAAGTTAACTATTACCCCCAGTCAGAACTGCCAGGACCCCTGTGGCCCACTAAGAGGCCCGGAAGTAGTTACTACAAACTATAGTTTTTCCTAGTCATCCCCCAACTAAGTGGGCACTGACATTTACATAAGGGTGATTTCCACGTCAGGAACCTGCTGTTTGGCGTGTGCGCTGGCGCGCCCAAACACGAGCGTCCAAAGTTCAGCATAGTGGGGGGGATTTCAAGAAATCCCTCTCCACTATGGTAACAAACGAGGGGGGCAAACCTGCAAACGGAATGGGGCGCTTTTTTTTTTGCCCGCACTTCCCCGCTATTGCGGCGACGGGGCCCCGCAACAAAATTACACAGGGCTATGTGCCCTGCGCTTTTTCCCCGGAGGTTTTCCCGGGAGGGCCTAAACCCCCCGAAAACGCGCGTCATAAAGGGGCGGGGTTTAGGGGAGGGGAATTTCCGCTCCGTCCAAAGCGCTGGGGTTCCGGACCGGGAACCCACAGCCTCAATTAGAACAATTAAATAATGGCCTTTTGGGGTGAGCGCACAGCAATCCAAAAACTTAACAAATGACTCTAAAATGCCTTCCCCCCTTTGGGGGGTAAACAAGTACGGCCGCCGGGTTTGGCATGTGTAGTGGGGGGAAAAAACCCCTCCAAATTAAATTCCTTTTGATTTAGTCCACACTGAACATTGCATCCCAATAAAGGACATCTAATTTGCGGGAATTTCACGAAGGATCTATTTAAAAACGGCAGGTTTTTTTTGGTACTGTGAAGCGGGCAAAAACGCAATACACCAGGGTTTGGGAAAATCTCGGGTTTGCGACCCGAAAACCACCAAAAAAAAAGGCGCCGGGAGTTCCTAAAAAGGTCCAGACGCCTCGTCACAGCCTGAGGGGGTTAACTACCCAAAAGAAAAAAGAGGAAAGCACCCCCCGGAGCAATCCCCAAAGAACAAGAACCCCCCCAAACAGAATGGCGTTAAAAAAGGGGAAATACAAAAACCAGACAAAAATAGTAAGAGCAAACATTGGGCCCAATTGCCTAAAAAAAAAGGTAGGAAGGACACTTACGCAATCCAAAAAACCCTAAAAAACCCAACTTACAATTGCAAAAACCCCTGAATACACACCTCTACCACCTAAATAAGTTCTCTGGTGTAAAAAAACTAAGCCGACCCACTGAAAAAATAAAAAAGGCAAATGAACAAATAACGTGGCCAAAAAACTGAAGGGGCCAACCCCCCGGGGGGGACCGGGTGACCCCCACAAAAGGGCAGGGAACAATGCAAAAGCAAGCAAAAAAATAAAAACAGAAAATATTTATCGGAGCAAGAGAAGAGGCAAACTCAGCAATTTCCAAGTGAACCCCGGGAACCACTTTTAGACAAGAACAATTGATCACCGGCAACCAGAGGGGGAAAACCCCCCCTTTATAAGACCAGTCTGTAACCCTGATTCCATCTTCATTGAATGTTCAGTACTGTTTGTAACCCCCAGGGGGAGTTCTGCTCAGAAATTTCTAACACTTACAACACGGCAGGTTCATTTAAAACCCCATGACCCTGATGAGGTTTCTCCCCCGAACACCTCGGTTAAACCTGGAAGATTTGCTTTACCTCTAAAAGGCACTGGTGATCATTGGTTTGGCCCCAAAACAACTGTGTGTGTGTGCACAATCTCACCAGATCCCCTGCGGGGCCTGAGGTCATCTAACTTTTACTTGGGTCTGGTCGCGTAACGCTGCTGAGTTACTCCCCCACCAACATGCGTAACGGGAGGCGAGTCCCCCTGCGATTTTGCTGATACCCCTCCAGCTGCATCTTGATATTTTCCCCTGGACTTCACTCCGCTTTCTCCTGCCAATTTTATCACTGTAAATTCCCCCATTGTTTCCCTGGGGACAAAAGGATTTGTGGATGGCGATGAGGGGGGAAGAAACATGTCCTCCTCTTCTAGCTCTCAACTTCTCCCCAAAATGGCCAGTTCGCACGTTTCCCGTAACTCTTCCTCTTTTTTTCTTGCAACCCCCCCATACGGGCTTCATTTGGGCGTCAAAATTGCTCAAAAGCAAATATCTGTTTAATATGGACAAGTCTCTGCCAACAGAGGACTGTTTTTTAATTTATCCCTTTAATTGAAAATAATTATACAACACTGCCCAAATTTTTCAAGTTTTTCACCTACAGAAAAAGAGGCCTGAATTTTTTTTGTAGGGACACTTTACTGTGAGAGACAAAAACTTAAAAAAAAACCAGAAAATTTCTAATACCTGAACATGGCCTACTTCCAATTATTAATAACTAACATTAATACTGATACTTGCCCCTTTTTAAAACAGAGAATCAATAATAAAATGGTTAATTATAAGAAAAGGGGAACAACCACACATGCTTACACCTAGCATACGCAGAATCATCTTAATAAAAACCCATTTCCTAACCATTAACAATCCCCCAACTTAAATCTGTACTGTAAAATGCAACAGATCATTTTTAAAATACTTTGCGCATTTCCTCACATCGTAATGAGAGAATGATGGCAAATAAAAATTGGAAGAAGACAAGAAATTTATTAAAAAAAATTGTTTAAAAAGAATGCTTGTAATTATTTTTGCTCAAATTTAAACACCCCTCATAAAAAAACATTAAAAAAAAAATTAAAAATTTCATTAAAGCAATTAGGAAAAAAAAATATGCTAGGAAGAATCGGAGAGATTTGCTTCCCAAAAAAGGGGTTTCACATAGAAGTTTAAAAATTTTTCAATAAAAGAACGGAGTTTTGTGTGAAGGGAAAATATTTGCTTTGAAATAGCACTGAAGACGGAAAGAGTGTGCCACTTGCCCCTTTCGGGGCATTGCTTCAAATAAAGGGGTTAACTGCGCTTTTTTTTGGAAACGTCATCCATTTTCCCCCTGCTTCCCGGTTGAGCTGTACATTGGGGAAATACAATGAGGGGAAAGATTCGCATCACTGTGTTAATTAAATTTTGGGTACAGATGGCTTGGGGAAACAGGGGCTGGGTGAGGGAAACCTTTCCGGTCTCATAAACAAATCAGGATTCAAGCCCCCGAATCCCCTAGCTCGCGCTTTCTCCTTAATGACCAGCGACCCTCTGTTAAAAAGCTAAATTTTTACAGGGTCAAAAGGAAATTTTAGCGGGGAAAAAATATGGTCCCTTTATTCCTTTCAAGAAATAACCGCAGTACCCCCAAAGTATTTACACCCGGGCTCCTTTTTTTTAACTGTACAAAAAAACATAGGCAGCACATCCAGAAACATATTAAACAGCAGAGACGAAATCTACTTTAAAAAAAGTTTAGCACCCCAGCGAGAAAACAATGATACATTAAAACAATGACGTATTCCCTGAAAAACCCTTTAAAACGTTTTTTATTTAGTTTAGATGTCTAAGGGGTGGCAAAGGTTTCCCCGACTTCAATCACACTAAAAGAAAAAAAAGCACACTGTAGCGTTAGCGCAAACAAATAGAAAAGAATTGACCCTCCCTTTAAAATAAAAAAATTGGAGGCTTAGGGGCAAAAAAAGGAAAATTTATGTGTCCCGGGGAAAGCCCAAAAAGGCGTTTTTCTTTTTTCCAGGGTCCTAATTAATGCCAATCCTCTCTTAAAAAGTTTTATTGTAGGGAACATATGAATCCTCTCTCTAACTGCTACACACTACGAGGTGAGAGAAGAAAAAACCCCGCGATCAAAGAGTTGCATTCACTCACAAAAAGAGATTGCTCCCACTGACCATAAAGTTACACTTTTGAAGGAAAGGGTCTATAGGACCCTGAATGGAAAAGACTCTGCGTACAAAATGGCCCGCAGGAACCGTTTCCCTGATGGCCCCCAATACTGACCGCCACTGTAAATTTTAGAATTCATAAGTTTCATCTGCAGGGCATTATGTGAAGTAGGGCAAGACATAAAGCTTATCTACTCTCTGTGCCTGTATGTTAAGATATACCCGGGAAGTTTTGCTTCTTGCCAACGAGATTTGAATCTCAAAAAAGTTCGAATTTGTGTGAAACAGCGAATTCAGGGCATTTTTATCAAACTAATTCTCCAAGGACCAACCCCCCACGTATGGACACATTTACTTTGATAAAGGCAGCAAATCGAAACATTGCAACATGAAAATTAAAAGAGCACTGCACTCTACAGTGACATTCTATAAAAGAGGTATTCCACCAAGTTACTGCGGGCTTTCCCCAAATCAACGGGTCCAACCCGAAAAATCAGAAATGGTTCCTTTTTGAATGAAATTTTTGATAAACCTGTCGATTTTTGCTGTTTGTTTCCCCAAAATACCAGTCAAGTTCTTCCTCCCTCGAAACGTATGTAAGGGTTCAATAGGTATCATAGTTTTTTGGTAAGCCAAAAAATTTCCCCTTTGATTGTTTTTTAAAAACAATCTGGGTTTGGAAAAATTAATCCAAAGATTTGGATGAGCGACGTGCTCGCCACTACTCTTTTTGGCCGAGTATCTTCTACAGGGGACTCGGCGACATGGTATACCGGGGTATCGGGGGGTGACTGGGTCCCACCAAGCATTTTGAAGGGCTTTTTAGACCCAATCCATGCAGGGGTTGTTGCCCCAAAGAAAACCGCAGCCATCTTTGCTGTGGTCGTGCGTGATTGATGGGTGCAAACACATAAAGGGGTTTAAAAGACCGGGCGCCACGGCGTGTGGCCCCTTTCATTACTGGCGGGCCCCTTTCGGGGTGTCCGGGGCCCGCCGGGGGCTGTGCGGGGGGTGTTCCCGGGGCATGGGGGGCTGTGAAGGGGGGTGCCTGCTGTGTGGGGCTGCCTTTTTTCTGGGGCTGTGCGAGCTGTGTGACCTGTGTCACCCCGCCCCGGGCCGGTGGGGTGTGCATGCCTTTGCTGGGACTGTGCGGGGGTGGTTGACCTTTCCAGTGCTGTGCCGGCCTTGACGGGCCTGTTTTGGGCTTTGCCGGGCCCCTGCCGTGCTGTGCGGGGTATTTCCCCCTTGCTGGCCTGTGCAGGGCTGTGCCCGGGTTTTTTGCCGGTCTTGTGGGGGTGTGCCAAACTCTTCCGGTGCGTCAGACTGGCCAGGCTTGTGGGGGCTGTGCTGGGGTCTGTCAGGGCCGCTGGCTGTGCCCGGCTCTGCCGGTACTCCGCGAGGCCTGTGCCGGCTCTCTGGCTGTGCAGGGGGTGTGCCAGGCTTTGCCGGGGCTGTGCGGGTTGTCGGGCACTGCGGGCTGTGTAGGCACATCGATGATACTTGTCCCACCGGCTATGCCCACACGGGGAAAGAATAGCGAATGATGGGAAAGGTGATAAACGGTTGTTTTTATATTTTTAATATTATTTGCAGGAACAAAGGCTTCACAAATTAGGTGTGGGGTGAGTATTATCCTTTTTATGTGTTGTATTTTATGTTATGTTCTGTATGTGTTTTTTTTTTTTTAATCACCACATTCCCAAAACGATGGAATACTACTTTCCCCCTCACCCGAAAATGCGTCTTTTACGGGGAAAACCCCGGGGGGACAAGGACCCATTGGACGAAGCCCACAGCCAGCAAGCCCGACAGACCCCGGGAACACCTTGCAGAGCCTAGCACTCCCCCGCAACCCCAGCAGAGCAGCAAGGCCCCGCACAGCCCGAGCCGACAGACCTCACAGCACCAGCAGACCCGGGCACAGCCCCGCACAGCCTGGCACAGTCCACAAACCTGGCAGGGCCGGCACAGCCCCACACAGGCCGGCGAGCTTGGCATAGCCCCCACATCCCGGCAGAGGGCCGGGACGCCCGCACAGCCTAGCAAAGGCTGGCACAGCCCCGCACAGCTCGCAGAGGCCGACGCCCTGCACAGCCCGGAAAGGCCGGACAGCCCCATGCAGCACCGCAGACCTGCACACCCGGGGCACGGGCCCCCACACCCAGCACAGGCCCCCCACCCCCGCAACCCCACAATCAGTTTGGTTTTGTTTTGGTGCATGGGAAAAATGGCATAAAAAACTCTGAAAACTTTTTTTAAAGCCTGAACTGGATCGGGAATCTTCCAGGGAGATCCGCATGATGCCCAGTGTCTTTTGAGCACTGTTTCCATCTTTTTCTGAATTTTTTAGACCTTGAAGGACCCCGGGGGGGGATCGCTCAAAATGCTGGTCCCCATGACACAGGGGCTTGGGCGGGGGCGAGCACCAAAGTATTCCAACTGCTCCCCGAGCAACGAGCACCTAACTTTTTAGTGCCGCCATCCTACTAAAGATCTTCTACTCATTGAATTGCAGATAATTTAGATGAACTTTGGTAATGCAGAGGGAGCCCTTTCTGTGCTTTACCTGGGGAATGCAATGGATTTCTTTTCTAGTTTGTAGTTTCTATTGCGAAAGGCCTTAATAATCAGTTGGTTTCTGGGTACACAAAATTATATCCCCTGCCCTGTATTCAACATTTTTTTATTTAACTTTTTTATAAAACCCCAAACAATCTAAAAAGGGTTTTAAAATAAAAAATTTTTTTGAAAAAAGGGGATACATTCCTATTTACTTTACAAATTTTAAAGTCAAAATAGCACATACGTTATACCCTTACAGAAAAAAATGTAATGCTGAAAACATTAAAGTTTGCAAGTACAACCTTTCATGGGAAAACCCATTTACCTCCGTGGGCTGAATTTCAGGGTATTGTCTAAACCCCCAGAAAAAAATTATTTAAGTTTTTTCAACTTATTAAGATAGCATCAGCGCCCAAGGAATACTTTTTTAGCCAGTGCGCACAAACCCTCATGTGACGCACATTTTTCCCGGGTACAAATAAAATTACATGGAGGGGAAAAAGAAGACAACAGAACAACTCTGAAAAACAAAAACCCAAAGCCTATAAAAAAAGTGCATATTTTTTGTTGGTTCATTTTAAGGAAAAATAGAGGGTGTCGCCCTTTAAAAATTCCGAATTATGGGAAGTTTTTACATTCACTATGAAATAATTTTATGTAATTTGTGCAATGCAACCTTATATAGGGCATCTCACAAAATTAATATCATCAAAAGTCAAATTATTTTTAGTCTTCATACAAAAAGTAAATTCACAATTTGATTGATTTATACACGTTTGCATAATTTTTAGGAATTTTAGGAATTTTTTTTATTATTTAACAACAAATATATTCTAATCAAACCCCAAAAAACTAAAAACAAATTAAGATTTTGTATTTTGGGGTGGGGTTTTTTGGGTTTGGCTATTTTTGGGGGGTATCTGTTTTTGCAGGTAACTATACTGGCGAATTTTTGGGAATTAATAAAACCAAATATAAAACCCCTCTCACTTGTTTATTTTCAGCAGTTAAAGAAAAAAACAAAACAAAATTTATAAATAAACCCTTTTTGACATTCAAAAACCCCCCCCAAAAAAAAGTGACCAAAATAGCCCCTTCTTTCGATGGCACCAAAAACC
>JARQOD010000005.1:109432189-109454295 GCA_033576555.1 Oophaga sylvatica
CATAGCATACAATGGTTGGTATTAGCGCATGGCGGCCCAGCCATGCTACCCTTTTATAGCAACAGCTACAGGACCTTCCAGGAACAAGGACCAATGAGAAACTGTTACAAACACATGTAGCTACATGACCTTCCTGGCGGACCAATAGAAGCCGCTGCAGCACCTGAACATGTGACCCTTATCTCCAATGAGAGATCTCACTCTGGCATGCTCAGAAGGGAAAACGCAGGACTTTGTCCCAAAGAGTCTGCTCCAGCACTGGCTATAATAGCAGATCCAGGAAAGGCAGCAGCAAGTCACTGCACAGTAGTGGAGTGGGCAAGACGCTTGGACGATGTCTCTGCTGAGCAGGCTCCACTGTGGCCGGAGATGAATGGGAGACTGCAGCGGGACGGGTTCGAGACTCCCCTTGTGCAGCAGCGGGAAATGAACCCTAACATATAGCACACTCGGATTCGTGATCGGAAACACTAGCAAAAATAATGGTAAAGATCGGTAACATTCGGTAAAAGTGAGGGAAAATATTTGCGTTGCCACAAAAATATTTTCAGCACTTTAGCAATGATAATGGTGGTGTATCATGAGCGTTTGGCATGTGTTTGATGAGGGGAGGGGGTTTTCAGAGCCCAGAGGCACGGCATTCTTGTAAGCACAGCACAGTCATTTTTTTTTCCTAACTTTATGTGTGCACATTGTGGCTTCCAATCAGGGCACAGGAAACACCCACAATATCCTTATGTCATTGGCTGCTGAAATCAGATTTCCCTCTTCATATAAATAGCGGACATCTTCTTTTAGCACCATTTTGACACTGTAACAGCACAAAGAGGTTGCTCCTGACGCTGCCACTGTTAACAGCAAGATTTTAGCTAGTTAGTTAGGCGGTTGTATATCAGTCAGGTAGTGTAGCTAGATAGTGTCCATTGTGGCTGTAAAATTTACCTTCTGGACTTTTTTTTTTTGGGGCATTACTGAGGTTCACAGACAAAGCCAGTAGGCCACATGTCCTACAAGTGTGTTGTGAGCTGGTTCTGTTGTGCTCCATGCACAAGTACAGCATTGTAAATAATATTTTTTCAATAGCTAATTGTGAAAAAACCTGCTATATCCCACCTTGTCATTTAGTGCTGTGGTGATATGAAACTGTCTGCAGACCTAACGCACATTAAAAAAAAAATAGAATGAGATACAGCCCACCATATCCCACATTGTCATGTTGTGGCAGTGTTATGAACCTGTCTGCAGACTTAACGCACATTAAAAAAAGGTCTAATTTTTTCTGTTGCTGAATGTGATACAGCCTGCCGTATCCCACATTGTTATGTTGTGGCAGTGTTATTAACCTGTCTGCAGACCTAACGCACATTAAAAAAAAGTTCTAAGTTTTTCTGTTGCTGAATGTGATACAGCCCTCCGCATCCTACATTGTTATTTTGTGGCGGTGATATGAAGATGTCTGCAGACCTCAAGCACATAAAAATATTTTATTTTTCTGTTGATAAACGTGATACAGCCCGCTATATCCAACCTTTTTCATTTAGTGGCATTGATATTGTTCTGTGTGCAGAGCTGTTGCACATTAAAATTAATTTATTTTACTTTTTTTACAAACGTGATACAGCAGCCGAGATCTGAGTTTGAAATTGTTTTGAGCCTATCTTCTAGATTATGTGCTTCTTTGTAATACAATTTCTCACGGGCATCTTTTATACCTAGCTTGAGACGCACATCTGTTACACCTATCTTCTGATGAGCATTAAACGCTCTCTGGTAATTGGTGTTGGTAGATGAGTAATAGTTGTATGCTTGATCATGGATCTTGTACTTCCCATAGCTGCCCTGTTATTGATCTTGTTGTATGTTCCTATTCCTGCAAAAAAAAATTCTTCTGTTGCTAACGTCTTACAGTAGGGGACATGGCACTTTTAAACTGTTTCGAGCATCCACTCAATCTTATAAGGCCTTATTCACAGGTCCTAAAAAATTCTTCTGTTACTAACATCATACAGTAGGGGAGATCTCATTTTTAAATTATTTGGAGCACATTTTCTTTGTCATTCAGGCGTCATCCACACATAATTTTTTTTCCTTGACTAACTCAATTAAGCACACCATATTTCACCTTCTCATTTAGTGCCACTGAAATTCAGCTGTGCAGAGTAAAAAAATCTAATTTTTAGTTGCTAATAATGTACTCATAGCACACTATCTGAGCAACATGACTGTGAAAAAGCGAGGTCATGGTGGAAGGATTGATTAAGCTCAGTGTTCGAGGTCTAAATGAGTTAGGTGGTGAAATTGATGCCACTTTATTGTTGTCTGCCACTAATTTTTGGAAATGTGTACTTGTTTTGGTGGCCATTTACTGGGTTAGCTGTAATGGAAGATGCATCGGTCCCTATTGTACTATTTCTACTCTCTTGAAACTGATACCACTTTGTTGGTGTCTCCAACTAATTTTTGGAATTTGTGCACTCATGATTGGGTGTCCATCTGCTGGGTTGGATGTAGTGGAAGAGATGTCGCTCCCCATTATACTATTTTTATTCTGGTGAAATTGGTGCCACTTTGGTGGTGTCTGGCTCTAATTGTTTGAAATATGAGCACTCCTGGTTGGGTGTCCAACTGTCAATCTGTTGAGTTGGGTGTAGTGGGAGACCTGTCGGCCTCTACTATACTATTTCTACTATGGTAAAATTGATGCCACTTTGTTGGTGTCTGACAATAATTTTTGGAAATATGAATAATCCTGAATGGGTGTCCATCTGCTGGGCTGGCTGTAGTGTAGGATTTGTTAGTCCCTAATATGCTATTTCTACTGTGGTGAAACTGATGTCACTTTGTTGGTGTCTGCCAATACATTTTTGGAAATGTTTAGCCTCCTGGTTAAGTCTCCTTCATGTGTGTTGCCTGTAGCTGTAGGCCTCCGAGAACGGCAGTCCTCCTCTCTCATTAAGTCAACTACCCGTTATACTATTCTTACATTTTTCTGACAATAGTAATCTACTAAACTGATATTTGTGCCATCTGAGTTTGGCTGAGCATCAATTTCAAATGTTTTTTTATCACTTATATAGCACCAATAATTCAATGTTTGCTTTACATACATTTACAGACATTACTGCCACTGTCACCATTGGGGCTCACATTCAAATTTACTATCAGTATGTCTTTGGAGTGTGGGTAGAAAAATGAGTACTGGGAGGAAACCCCTGAATACATGGTAAGAACATAAACACTCTTTGCAGATGATGTCCTTGATGGGGTTGGAACACAGGACTCCAGCGCTGCAATGCGGCTAACATTTTTGTGTTGACGACTCAACGTTTCTGTGGTTGGAGCCTATCACAGGGATTCAATCTGTGTGCATCAATGCTGTCTTGGGGAAAACTGTTATGATTTGGTAACTGAGGAGGACAGGGAGCAAAACAGCAAGGCAGCCGAACACCTGAGAGGTTGGAAACTAATGGGTTGCAGATCCCTAAACCAACCGCACAAGTAGAAGCAGCCGTGGAGCGTACCTACGGTGGTCCTAGACGCCTCGGCACAGCCGGAGAGCTAGCTACACCTAAAGATAGAAACAGGAAAACTAACTGCCCCGGAGTAGAGCCCCAAAGGAATAGGCAGCCCCCAAACATATAATGGCGGTTAGACAAGACGAAACACAAACACAGGCAGAAAATAGAGTGAGCAAACGCTGGGGCCAAACACTGCCTAAATAGGACAGGACAGAATACTATCTGCAACCCACAAAACCCTCGCAAAACTTCCAACACTTCTGATTTCAAAAATGCTGAGATCACACGATCTCGCCATCCACTCAATCAGATCTCAGTGTAAACAAGGCTAACCCGAGGCCACTCAAAAAGCAGGGAAAGAGCAACTGAACAAATAATAGTGGCTACTGAAAAACAGAGAGTAGCACAGGCCCCAGGAGGGGACCAGGCTAACCTCCACAAAGGTGCAGACAAAAATGGAAATAGCAAACACAATAGAAACAAGCAGAAAATAACTTATCTGAAGGTAGCAGACGAAGGCAAGACACCAGCAGACTTCAGAATGAACCAGGAAACAACAATTGATCACCGACGAGGATCATGGGAAGGCAACTCCCTTATATCAGCACAGTCAGTGACTCCTGATTTCCAGTCATCTCTGGCAGGTGAGGAGGCCCTGTCATTCGATACAGCCTCAGTACCGTCAGCAACCACCAGAGGGAGCCTCAGCTCAGAAATTGTCTCCAACATGTTCACAACAGAAAACCACTATCAAGATTGTCTTCAAGCATATTTTGATACTGCAGAATGGGCACGTCCCTTTTTCGGTGGGGAGGCAACTGGCAAAATGTACTTTTGTATCATGGGTAGAACACACTGGCACCCAGAAGTCAGCACTATTTCGAATCATAACTATATGGGTAACAATCATGTCGTAGATAGTGCTGCAAGAAGGCACACATGGGTCGGTCTCTTTCATGATGTCCAACTCCATAGTGTGTTGGTGGTGGGATAACACTCAAGCTTTCTTCTTCCATCCCCTTGTGGCAACCATGGACAACAGAGAGGGAATCAATACACTATTCATCTCCTAACTGGTGCGCGTCCATCACCTCTTCCTTCTCGTCCTTTTCATGGTCCTTCTCCATTTGTTCCCCCATGGGAATCACCTGTGAGATGGCAGACCTGAACTTAGAGATATTGTTAACCCTAAAGGCATCCTCTGCCTCCTCGTCTTCCCCCGGACCCCCACCACCTCCTCACCCAGACTACTTAAAGTGTGGTCCAGCATTTAGATGACAGTATTTGTGATGCTGATGATGGCATAATCACCGCTAACCATCTTAGGAGCCATTTCAAAAACATGCAGAAGGGTGCAGAGGTCCTTCATCTGTGTCTGCTACACAAGTGTAAATTGCACCAGGTCCGTACTGCGATGTGCCAGGCTATGCAAAGTGTCATACTGCACCAGGTCTCGGTGTTACTGCTACCATCGCTGCAACATGTGCAGAGTTGAATTCCACTGTGTGGTCACTTCGTATTTCAATCGGTTAACCGGTAGTTCGAAAGATCTCTATACCAAGTTAAGTGGAATGGTGAAAGTGAACACACACTAAAAGTGTTTTCTACAACAACGCATCTATGCTGGGACAGTGGTGTAGGAATTGCTGTACCATCAAGTTGAGGATGCGAGCCATGCAAGGCACATGTGTAAGGTTGGACCGACGTAAGGCTGCCACCAGGTTTGCACCGTTATCGCACATGACCTTCCCTGGCTCCATGTTGATTTTAGGCAGCCATTGCTCAACCTCAGCATGGATAGCTATCCACAACTGTTGACCTGCATGACTGCGATCTCCAAGACATATTAATTTAAAACACTGTCTGATTGCAGTGAGCCATGGCTGCTCAGTACAAAGGTGGGGGGATTCCCTCTGCAGTGTTGTATTGTCTGTTTCATAAAGGCAGAGGTTGAGGGCACTGGTGGAGGACCTAAAGGAGGTGGAGGAGGCAGAATCACTAGAGGAAGTATTGGATAGGGAGGATTGTTCTGCAAGCCCTGGGGATTCCAGGACTTGGTGTCTAATGACACCTTGCTGTCTAGTGCTTTAAGTATCAATCACCTGGTGTGTAGTAGTTTAGTTCTCCAACTCAAGCTGTTTAGTAGTTTAGTTCTCCAACCCCTGTTATCTATTAGTTTAGTTATCCATCTTCTGGTGTGCAGTGGTCTATTTTTCCATTTCCATACACCCTGCAAGCCTTGAGAATTGCAAAACTTGTGGAGCAGCCCCTTCCCCGACTGCTCCTACAGCCACCAGATTCACCCAGTGCCCAGTCATCTAGCTGTAAATTTCCCTGTCCATGCTTGCTCGTCCAGGTGTCATTGTTGAAATTCACCCTGGCAGACATAGAATTTTTCAGGGAACAGGTGATGTTGTCTGTGACTTGTTGCTCTAGCACAGGCACATCTTTCTTACAGAGGTAATGGTGACTGGGCAACTGGTATTGGGTGGACTGCGATAGCCATCAGCTTTTGGAAACCATCAGTATCCATAAGGAGTAAAGGCTGCATTTCCGTGGCCAACAGATTGGAGTGGCTTTGCAATAATCACAGAGATCACAGGCCATGAGTCATACAGAAATAAGTGCTGTGATGTTAGTAGCGAATAGCTCTCAACTGGCCCCTATCTTCCAAACAATGACTCGATTGGGCCACGAGTCATCCAAGGAGGCCGCAGGCTGTTCACAATAAATAGTACTCAGAAAAGTAATAGTGAGCGTACGGCTTATCTACGTTCAGATTACAACACATGGAATATGTGTATATCCTGCTGTACGATCACTGTTAACTCCACGATAACCCCACGCTCCTCGCTGCCAACAACAATCCTGCTTTTAACCAATAAATAAATGCAGGCCGATTGGACGATATTTTTCTTTTGAGGTTCACACCATCAGAGTGTTCTATCACCTCACCCTCAGAGTAGCAGTCTTATACCGGCCCCCAGGCTCACCCACCCGCTTCCTTGACCACTTTTATGTGTTGAGGCCACACTTCATGTCCTCAGGATTGACAACTCTTTTCCCTGGAGACTTCAACAGCTCCTCCTCCCCAATTGCATCCCAGCTTCTATCTCTAGCCAATTGTTGTGGCTTCTCACAACTTTCAAACTCTTCGACACACAAAGACGGTAACACCCCTGATCTGGACTTTGTCCAGTTCAGTTCAATCTTCTACCTAGATGACTCACCTTTTACCCTTTGTCCCCTATGAATAACAACAACATAGACATTTTTAGGTGCTCCCTAAAAACACGTGTTTAGGACTGCCTATCACGTTCCCTAATCAAAGTCCTTTTTATATATAAACAGCTTATTCTTTACTTCTCTGAACATAATTCACCATCAAACTCAACCGTACCCAAAAGGCTCATACAGCCTTTATCTACCCCACATTTCCTCAAGATGGTTGTACCATCATTGCAGATAAGCACCTGTAATTGGTGTCACTCCCACCTCATAGTAGATTGTAAGCTCTGAAGAGAGGGTCGTCAATATTTTTGCTTTAATTATTTGATTATCTTAAACTTGGTAACTTTTGACTGTTTTATATGAACTGCTGACTTGTAAAGTTATGCGTAATGTGTTTGTGATATATAAATAAAGTTTATTATTATTAGTAGATTGAAGATGGTGAAATTCAAACTGTTAACTGTGCCGTGTGTAGGAGTGAAGAATCTTTTATGTGGGCACAACTACACAAATGAGGGTTTGCTGCTGTGCCGACACAGGGTGGAGTAGGGTGAACACGGCAAGATGCTGGACTGTGAGAGAGGTGCAGGCGGGGATGTTACGGTGGATTGAGAAAGATGAGGTGTTCTTGGTATGTAGAATCAGTCAAAAACAGCAGGCATGTCCAATTCCGTATCAGCTGACAGGCTACCAATCACCCCAACAGTAGGGGTAAACAAGCGGAGGTTCTTCAGCCGGAGACCTGTGTGACAACATTTGCTACTGTGAGGGAGGAGGAAGAATCAGAAGATGCGGTTGATGGGGTGGACGGTGATTGGTGAGACCCGCTAGTCTGCATTTTAGCACAATGATATTCCCAGATTAATGCATGTTGATCACGTATGTGCCAAGTCATGCATGTAGTACTGAAATGATTTAATTTTTTTATTTAACTAGGTTGTTTTTTAAAAAGTTGACAGATAACATGATTTTTTCGATTTTTGCCAATCTGAAAAAAAGACGCAAGCTAAACAACTTCAGAACCACGAACGCTGCTGTCCACTGCCACAATTGGGCCTCAGGATAACTCTGTGTTTACGTAACCTCCTCATCTTCCTCCTTCTCCTCTGCTGAGCTACTCAGCTGCATGCCTCTGAGTTTACACCAAGTGTGATCTGCCACTCCTCACCCTGAGAGTCCTCCTCCTCTTCCTGCCTTGACAGCACAGTACAGTCCATGGGTGCCTCAAATATCTGAGTCTCGTCACAAATGGATCACCTTCACCCAAAGGGGTAAACTTCTGTTGAAGAGGGTTTGGTTTATGCTCAGACAAAACTTTGACCGGCCATAAATCTACAGTCATGGCCAAAAGTTTTGAGAATGACACAAATATTATATTTTCACATGATCTGCTGCCCTCTGGTTTTTATGTGTGTTTGACAGATGTTTTTTTATCACAGACAGAAATAAAATAATTGCAAACATATGAGTAACAAAAGCTTATATTGACAGTTAGAATGAGTTAATGCAGCAAGTCAATATTTGCAGTGTTGACCCTTCTCTTCAGGACCTCTGCAATTCTCCCTGGCTTGCTCTCAATCAACTTCTGGACCAAATCCTGACTGATAGCAGTCCATTCTTGCACAATCAATGCTTTCATTTTGTCAGAATTTTTAGGTTTTTGTTTGTCCACCCGTCTCTTGATGATTGACCACAAGTTCTCAATGAGATTAAGATCTGGGGAGTTTCCAGGCCATGGACCCAAAATCTCTATGTTTTGTTCCCTGAGCCATTTAGTTATCACCTTTGCTTTATAGCAAGGTGCTCCATCATGCTGGAAAAGGCATTTTTGATCGCCAAACTGCTCTTGGAGGGTTGGGAGAAGTTGCTCTTGGAGGACATTCTGGTACCATTCTTTATTCATGGCTGTGTTTTTAGGCAAGACTGTGAGAGAGCCGATTCCCTTGGCTGAGAAGCAACCCCACACATGAATGGTTTCAGGATGCTTAACAGTTGGCATGAGACAAGACTGGTGGTAGCGCTCACCTTGTCTTCTCAGAATGAGGCGTTTTCCTGATGTCCCAAACAATCGAAAAGGGGATTCATCAGAGAAAATAACTTTAAGCCAGTCCTCAGCAGTCCACTGCCTGTACCTTTTGCAGAATATCAGTCTGTCCATGATGTTTTTTCTGGAGAGAAGTGGCTTCTTTGCTGCCCTCCTTGAGACCAAGTCTTGCTCCAAGAGTCTCCGCCTCACAGTGCGTCCAGATGCACTCACACCTGCCTGCTGCCATTCCTGAGCAAGCTCTGCACTGCTGGTAGCCCGATCCCGCAGCTGAAACACTTTTAAGAGACGGTCCTGGCGCTTGCTGGTCTTTCTTGGGCGCCCTGGAACCTTTTTGGCAACAATGGAACCTCTCTCCTTGAAGTTCTTGATGATGCGATAGATTGTTGACTGAGGTGCAATCTTTCTAGCTGCGATACTCTTCCCTGTTAGGCCATTTTTGTGCATTGCAATGATGACTGCACGTGTTTCTTTAGAGATAACCATGGTTAACAGAAGAGAAACAATGATGCCAAGCACCAGCCTCCTTTTAAAGTGTCCAGTGGTGTCATTCTTACTTAATCATGACAGATTGATCTCCAGCCATGTCCTCATCAACACCCACACCTGTGTTAATGGAGCAATCACTGAAAAAAGTTAGCTGGTCCTTTTAAGGCAGGGCTGCAATGATGTTGAAATGTGTTTTGGGGATAAAGTTCATTTTCTAGCCAAATATTGACTTTGCAAGTAATTGCTGTTAAGCTGATCACTCTTTATAACATTCTGGAGTATATGCAAATTGCCATTAGAAAAAGTGAAGCAGTAGACTTTGTAAAAATTAATATTTGTGTCATTCTCAAAACTTTTGGCCATGACTGTAAGTCAGAAAACATTTGGCCATCGGTGCAGATGATTTCCTCCTCTTGACTCTGTGAATCTTTAGAGTATACTTCCTATGCCCATGGCATACTATGTGTGAAGAGATCTGCAGACTCAGTCATCTATTGTTCCCAACTGTCAGTTGGGTGCTTGGAGAGTTGTGATATGGCGAAAAAAGGTTAATTGTGTTGCCACCACTGAGGACTGTACTGTGTGTGATGTTAAGGTGGAGGTAGAGGAGCAAAGGCCAATTATGCAGCGCTTGCCATCTACTGGAGCACATGTTCTTTCTGGCCCTCATCTACAAAGTGTACCGTTGTATGGCTGCCAAAAAAGGGAACGGAGTTGCTCGTCCAGTAACAGAAGTTGTAAAAATGCTGCGCAAATTCTGACTGTAGCAAAACAAACCGACTTCTCATCCCTCATATCATACCTGTCTCAAACCCTAAACAGCTATTCAGTACTTTCAATTCTTTCCTGTGTCCACCAGTTCCCCCTCCCTCTCCTCTCATCCCAGCTGAATACTTTGCCTACCACCTGTGAACTTGACACAATAATTCCCACCTCATTCCAAACTTTACTTACCACAGTCTTCATCACAAGCATAACCCACCTCTTCAACCTGTTGTTAACAACTGGTGTCTTCCATCCTGATTGAAACATACCTCTATCACACCCATTCTCAAAAAGCCCACCCTTGACCCATCCTCTGTGTCTACCTATTGCCCCACATCATTTCTCCCCTATGCCACCAAACTACTGGAACTACATGTCCATTTTGAACTGTCCTCTCACCTCTCCTCTTGCTCCCTCTTTGACCACATACAATCTGACTTCAGACCGCACCATTCCACTGAAACTGCCCTGACTAAAGTCACCAACGACCTACTAACCGCCAAATGAAAGCGTCGTGAGTTTGTCCTCCTCCTTCTCCTGGACCTGGCATCTGTCTTTGACACAGTGGACCATTCACTCTTACTACAGACTTTCTGATCTGTTGACATTACAGACTTGGCCCTTTGGATCAACTCGCACCTAACAGACAGGACATTCAGTGTCTCCCACTCACACACCACCTCCTCATCTCGCCCCCTATGTGTCGGTGTCCACCAAGGTTCAGTTGTAAGACTGAGAACTATGCTTAGAGGGTGCACTCGTGCACTCCCTCCCTCTTAAAGGGACCGCCTTCATCAACCTAAGGTATTCCCAACCTATACTTGGGCGACACCTACTATTTAAGGCTCCTCCTCTAATATGGAGGTGCCTGAACTACATTGTTAGTTTGCCTTCAAGCTTGCTAGATGTCAGGTTCCTCAGGTCCATCTGTCTGCTTGTCTACCCTGTACCAATCTGCTCTTATCTGTCTGTGCCCATCTACTTGTACCTGTCTGCACTTTTCTGTCCATCAGCCAGTCCAGATCGCATCTTCCAGCAGCCATCTGTCTAACACTCAGTCCAGACCGCACCTGCCAGTTCTTTTCTGTTCCTCAGCCGGTTCTTTCTGCACCTGTGGTTCCAGAGTCCCTACAGTACCTGCCTGCATTTTTCATCCCTCCTTTGTGTCTTAGCAGCTTACCCGCTGTAGGGGGTCAGCTGCCACATTCTGTAGGTCAGCCATGGAGTAGCACCTGGTGCCACCACTTTCTCCTTTGGTCGCAGTTTTCATCTGATGCCACTTATCCGAGTACGACCTAGTTACGACCCTTCCAGGCTCTCAGAGGGATAAGGAACAGTGATTCCACCACCTTGCCCATTATAGTCTCCATCTGCTGGGTTGGCTGTAGTGCAAGAGGTGTCGATCCCCACTATAATAATTCTACTTTATTGCAAATTGATGACACTTTGTGGTTATCTGCCAATATTTTTTGTAAATGTGTAGACTCCTGGTTAGGGCTGCTTCAACCGTGTTGCCTGTAGCAGTAGGCCTCCAAGACCGTCAGGCTTCCACTTTAATTTTTCTTACAATGTTAGTCTAGAAAATTGATATTTGCACCACCTGAGAGTGACTCAGCATGAAAGCAGGTAGAGGTGTTGCATGTGGCATCAGGGCTCCCAGCAAAGGGGCCCTACACCGATCCCTCACCCACCTCATCTTACTGTGATGTTCAATTGAAAGCTGTAAATGCTGTCCCATACCCCGATACATCATGCCCGGCTGATTGCTGCAGTGCCATGCTAAAATCTGTACTGTGGGTGAATTGAGGCCACTTTCCTGGTGTCTGTCCCTCATTTGATGTGCTTTGGCAGCATTTGGGGTCATTCTAAGGTATTGTGCATGCGGTTGTTTTTGCCTCCCATTGAGGTGAATGGTGTTCGGTTATGTTTGGCAAATATTAAATGAATTAATCGGTGAATATTGCAAGTTTGGAGAATGTAATCTGAACCAAATATTGAAATATTCACTCATCTCTACTTGTGAGGTGTTGTTTACTTACAATAAAGGTTTTATCACCAGGACATTATCACATCAGCACTAGGTCTCACATGCCTGCTAAACCAACCACGCCCCTTCTCTGATCAGCATCTTATTGTCAATAGACAATGCACACAGAAAGCTGTGGTGTTGGCGGGGTTAGATTTCTGAGCTCTGCTAACATGCTACATCTAAAAACTCTGATTGTGTCACAAGGTCTTGGAATTAGGGTTTCTTTTCCTTCATTATGCTGCTCTCAGGTGAGGTAGCAAAAACCTGGTGACAGATTCCCTTTAAATCTAGAGAAATTAGACCAGAAAACAGAAGACCCAGCACAAAGACATTTGAAGAACCGATAGGTCCATTTCATTGCCCTATAGACGCTGAGTGTAATGTTTGTGTTCTCCCATCAATGCCATAGTCATCTGATAGAGGGTGTGAAAATGTTATTACACTGAAATTATTATAGAAAAATATCTGCACAACTCTGAACAGAAAGTAGACTTACAAAGCGGTAAATTATGGACCCATAACGGGCCGTGGACATTGTATAGTTAAGGTCATGAAGTTTGTTCATAAAATATTTTTTTGTAGAATATTCAGTCTGCATTGCTAGATGAGAGAGTTAACCTCTCTAAAGTCTTAATGTGATGCTGCAATACTGTGGCGGTTCTGTGTAGTCTGACAAAAGGAGAGTGTGTTATAGTCTAGCGGACTGACTCTGACAATGTAGCTGGGCTGAGAGCTGACAATCCTTGTACAGCAAGGATTTATACTGTGACACTGAAGTGAATGTAAGTGCTGGGGAGGACTAGGGATGAGCTTTGTGACTTAATAGCTACATCTCTGTGGGATTTGTAGAAAGGTTATAATGGTATGTCCAGGGACATATTTTTCTACAAGTCATTTAACATTACCTTTATTCTTACAGAAGGAAAAAAAATCAGCATGAAAGAGCATAATCCACTTATCTTTACATGCTGCTCACGTACTGCATTGTGGCCAACTGGCCATTAAGGATCAGCTGAAAAATGTAATAACCTACGTTATTTATGTTATTGATGTGATTTACCTCTGTCACACAAGCACATCAGGGCCATTTTCTTAATATGTCTATTACACTACTAGTAGGATTTTCAGAGTGTGGAGTAAATCCGAGCGCCTCGAAAATTAAACAAATATAAGGAGAACATACAAATACCTACAGTAACTGGATAGGAGCGCAGGACCCAATGCTGCAAGACGAGAAGGAAAATCATGAGCAGTGCCCTGTCCAATGCTGGACAGACTTTCAGAGAGCACAATACTGTACCTTATGTCAGATGTTCATACGTAGTCATGCATTTCAATTGTGCTAAATAGTTATGCTCATAAATGACAGATTGTGCCAACAATATGCAAACATAAAACTACAATCTCTAGGACTTAAAGGTTTGTGCCGCAAATCACTTTGATGTTAAAATCTCCTAAACAGGAATAAATGTTCACAGAAAATGTTAAAAGTTGATAACTTGAATAAAAAATAATGTATTATATGTTTTCTTATTCGCTTGTACCCTCTTCATGTCACACGGAACAGGAGAGATTGTGGGAAGGATCAAAAAAGAGCCATGTGACAGCAACTGCCTCTCATTCATTGGCTCAGCAGCTGCCTCACTGCCATTAGTCACCTTACCCACTGCTGTGGTCAAATAGCCCCCTACTACATTCTAGCTTCACAAGATTTTTTTTTTCCAAAAACCAAAAATAACTAATATGTGCGCTTATTGTTTCTCTTTCCTAAAACACTTTCTTGTCAAAATCTTTTAAGATTACTTATGCTTTACATATATATATATATATATATATTGTAAGATAGCGCTTACTGAGTTCATTGGAGGACACTCGCTTGGCAACGAGATAAACGCAGACAGGCACGGTTTTTCACACAGTCTATCTGGTTTATTTCCAGAGCATAAACCGCACTCACAAACAGTCTATTACATACATCAATGGAACGTAATAAACAGCGACAGTCTTTTCCAATGGTAGGTACTTCTCTGCCGTTATAACCTCCTTGTCTGGTGTTATCTTCCTGGAGCTCCTGCTCCACACGCTGACTCCTGTCAGTCCCCTCTCCTGGGAAGCTGCTTACTGGGATCACTGTCTTTGCAACCAGGGCTCTCCCGACAGTCCAGACACTCAGAAGGACGGTAGCTTCCCCAACGCAGTGCCGTCACAGACTCTGCACATACACGGCCTCTCCATGTGCTCTTCAGGAAGTCCGTCCACTCATAGGACCTTCCAACACACAAGACTTTGAACACAGCCCATCCAGGTCCATGGCCTCATCATGTGCTCTTCAGGAAGACAGGACCTTCCAACACACAGGCCTTCCAGGATCTAACATCACAGACCATGTGACCAAAACCTCAGTCACACTATATAGCTGTAACCACGCCAATAGGTAGGTTTGTGTGGTTAGCCAGTCCCGCCCAGCTCTCCTTATAAACAAAAACAAGGCTCATAGGACCACAGGTCCCAGAGCAACATTACTGGCTTACAGCACAGAGGACACATACCGTCCATTTACAATAATGCCGGTCACTATCTCACAATATACAGTATATATATGTATATATATATATATATATATATATATAATATACTGCGAGTGAAATAAGTAAATAAGTATTAAACATGTCACCAATTCTCTAAGTAACTAAATTTCTAAAGGTGCTAGTGATGTGAAATTTTCAACAGGTGTCGGTAACAACAAATCCAATCCACATAGGCAAAGAAATCAAGCCATAGATGTCTATAAATTACATTATGTGTAATAATGAGAAATGGCACAAGGAAAAATTATTGAACACACTTACCGAAATGTAATTAATACAGCTTCAAGACACTACCTGTATGGAGAAACTAGTCACCTTCATTGCTCAGGTGTGATTTTGGCCCATTCTTCCACACAAACGCTCTTCAAATCCTGAAGGTTCCATGGTATCCTTCTAAGAACTCTTAGCTATAATTCCTTACATTAATGTTCTATTAGATTAAGATCAAGTAGTTGGCTGGGCCATTCTAGCAGCTTTATTTTCTTTCTCTGAAGCCAATTAACAGTTTCCTTGGCTGTGTGTTTGGGATCATTGTGCACCCCCATTTTATCTTCATTATCCTGGTACAGCAGATTTTTATCCAGAATGTCTCAGTGAATTTGTCCATTCATATTTTCTTTAAATATATGAAGTTTTCTAGTTCTGTATGTCACCTCCAAACTTCATTGTGATATTCAGTGCCTTTTAATGTGCAAACATGGTGTGTATTATAGCATCCAAAGAGTTCAATTTTGATCTCATCTGACCAGGCTATATTCTCCCAGTATTTTACTGGCTTGTCTAAATGTTTTTAATCAAGCTTTAAATGCACTAGAACCTGCTTTTTGTTCAGCAATGGAGTCTTGCATGATAAGTGTGCATACAAGCCATGGAGGTTGAGTGAATTATAGCTGCTGATTCCAAGTATTCCTGTAGCTCTCCACATGTGGACAACTCTTGGACAACTATTCTGATAATTATTTTCACTCCTCCACCTGAAATCATGTGTGGAGCACCTGGTCGTGGCCAAGTTATGGTGAAATAAAGTTGTTTCCACTTTTGGAATATGGCCTCAACAGTACACATTAGAACTTTCAGAAGTTTAATTTCTTTCTGTAACGAATGCCATCAGTATGTTTTACAACACTAAGGTGCAATGATCTTGAGACAGCTCACTGGTTTTACCAATCATAAGATGTTTCTTGTGTGGCACCTTAGTAATGAAACACCTTTTTAGAGGCCATCAGTTTAACCAGATGTCAAGGTTTATATTACATGCAACAAGATGTGGAGAAGAGGAGAAGTAGCAGGTTGATGTGGAGCAGGACATAAAGTTTGTATAGGCAGGGGACGAGGATGACAAAATGAAAATGATGATGACAATGATGACATGGCCATGATAACCAACTCTCACAGAATGGTATGGAAAGTGAAGAAGCTGGGAAGCTACATTCTGGAATATACTTGTTGAATGACAGGTGTATGGTTACCATAGAGCAAAGGGATGTCAATTGGTTAGCCTTGCTTTTAGACCCTCGCTATTAAAGAAAAGTGGGGGTATTTTTTTTATGACTTTAAAAAGAAGTCAAAATTGATGTGTTTCCAAGATTAGTTGTATTTGCTGATTGGTAAGCTTTCACAGAGCAGACGTCTACTGAATGCATGTTTGCCCAGCATACATAGGCCCCTCTCTTCTTCCTGCAAATTAACACTCATTCGTGCACTACGTGTTATGTCCTTCAGTATACTGTCATAAAGGACATTCAGTGTGGCTAGTGGTTTTGTCATATCCAAGCAAACAAAGTTATCATCTGCTAGCATGGGAAACCTTACATTTCTCAAAATGAATCAGACATGGATTAGTGCTGACCTTCATTCTCCTATAATTGATGCCAACAATTACATAAGCTCCACCATCTGCCTGCCTTTCCATTGTCTATATTCTACATTGTTCTGCTGTTGCCAGTGCCACAAAAGTCTATCCTCAGCCAGGCATCTATTCCCTGTACATCATGACATCATGATATCTGCACTGCATTGCTGCTGCCAGGGCTGTTCTTGCAGGCCCTACACTGCTACACATCTCTTTGCCTGACCTGTAATATTTTCTACCATGCAACTTCTGCCACTAATGTCGACATTGCACAGAAATGCCAGCCACAGTTACATGTTGAGTTTTATAGTGTTATACAGTACTGATGCCGGTAAATGTATATCTTTAGGCTAAGTGCACACGTTCAGGATTATTCACGTTTTTTTCGCATTTTTTTGCGGCAAAAAAAACTTAAAAAACGCATGAATTCAGCATCCTATTATTTAGAATGAATTCTGCAATTTTTGTGCACATGGTGCGTTTCTTTCCGCGCAAAAAACCCATCACGGAAAAAAGGCAGCATGTTCATTAATTTTGCGGAAAACTAGCATTTTCCCCGCTATATTATTGAGCTAGAATGTTCAGGAAAATTTCGCAGTAAAAACGGCAAAAACATACCAAAAAACGCGCAAAATCTGCAAAGAAAACGCGACAAAAACGCATGCGTTTTTCCCGCGAAAAAGTCTGGTTTTGCTCAGGAAAATTCTGCAAACATTCCTGAACGTGTGGACTTAGCCTTAGGGTACATATAGACAAAGAAAGGACCAACACTTCTAAGCTAGTGTGAACAGGCGCCAACCAAAGAAAGTATACAAATCAAAAATATTAAGGTTTGAACCATAACTTACCAAGAATGATTACTCTAGAGCATAGGAACTGCATTGCTGCATAGAAAAAAATTGAAAAAAGTGCTATATAATGTATATATGAAATATGTATGTGCAAAAATTGCTATAAAAAATGAAGGCTCTTAGCGCATAGATTGGCCAATATATGTATGCCCAACTACCACGTCACGGTGTCCTTCGACAATTGGGTCACTATCCTGTTATGTCACCTCTCTTGGGCAAAAAGCCTAATAGAATAGGCAGGAATAGACCAGCTAATCTGATTAAAATCACCTGTGGCTTCTGGGAGTGAGTGCACATGTCCAAAAAGCTTAATACAAATACAATATTTTTGATTTGTATACTTTCTTTGGTTGGCGCCTGTTCACACTAGCTTAGATGTGCTGGTCCTTTTTTTGTCTATTTGTATTAAGCTTTATGTTCCTTCAATATAAGGGACAATTTTTTGATGGCTTGTGAAAAAGTCATCATTTCATCATTAACTAAAGAACAAATTTCTAGATGCTCCCCAACCAGAGATAATTTTTGCACCACCTATGAGAAAGCCAATTTTTACTTACATTTTCACCTCCTCTGTATATACACCAGCAAAGCAGGCATCTACCACCAAAGAGAGATAATTTTTAGACAATTTAAGGGTCTGTTTATATGACCTGACATTTAAATCTTTATCAATTGGCAGTCTTTTAAATGCTTCTTTACACATGCAGACCAAAGTAAATGTTTCATACTTAGCAATCTATACTAGATGTGCTCAGTGCACACAGACTGTTATAGTTCTGAGTCCTGTTTACACCAGATGATGCCCTGCCAGGAGCAAGGATTTTTGTGCTCCACAAAAGATCATTTCACCAGATGAATTGTGTATTGTGTGTATTGTTTATTCATCATGTGATCTGTCACAATTCTACCTGTCACTGTGTCTGGAAGCAGTGAGTGATAGTTAACCAGTCCAATCTAGGACAGGGGCATGTTGAGCTGTCAGTATGGTGATGGACAGTTCAGCCATCCAATTGGAGGCTGGGACATGCTGAGCTGTCAGTGTGCTGAGTTACAGTTCAGCCATCCAATCAGGGCCAGAACATACCAGGTGCTCTGAACTCGCTGGATTCTGAGTTGGGCTCCCTCTGGTGGCTGATGATAGTATTGAAGCTGCCTTGAAGGACAGAGGCCCTTCAGCTGAGGATCCAGCTGCGGACGATTGGCAATCTGGGAGTGATAACTGGGGAGATTTAAGGGAGTAACTTTCCCATGATCCTCGCTGGTGATTAGTTGTCTCTTCCTGGTCCAGTTTGGAAGTCAGCCTGCTGTGGTCTCCTGCAACTTTCAGATAAGCTATTTTTTGCTTGATTCTGTGGTTTTGTTTTCTTTTGTTTCTCTGCCTTCTGAGTGAGGTCAGCCGAGTCCCCCTGCTGGGGCCTGTGCTGGTCTCTGTTTCTCTCCGTTATCTCGGTTTATTTGTTCAGTCCCTGTTGTTTCAGTTGCTGCTGGGTAGCTACCTGTTCACACCAGAATTCTGATATAGCGGGGAGAGATCATGTAGTCTCAGTATTTTTTTGGAATCAGAAGTGTTGAAATTTTTCCTAGGGTTTTGCTGGATTGCAGAAAGTATTCTTTTCTGTCCTGTTCTATCTAGACAGTTTTGGGCCCCAGCGTTTGCTTACTCTATTTTCTGCCTGAGTTTGTATTTCATCTTGTCTCACCACCAATATATGTGTGGGGGCTACCTATTCCTTTGGGGCGCTACTCCGAGCAGTTAGCTTTCCCCTTTCTATCTTTAGGCTTAGCTAACTCTCCGGCTGTGTCGAGGCATCTAGGTCATCGTAGGTAAGTCCCACGGCTGCTTCTAGTTGTGCGGTTAGTTTAGGGGTCTGCAATCCATTAGTTACCAACCTCTCTGGGTGACTGGCTGCCTTGGCTATTTTTGCTACTGTCCTCCTTGGCTACCATATCATAACAGAATCACCGGCCTACCCTTAATCCTAGGGTACTCATAAGAAGGAAAGAATAGGAGGCCGTAGGAGGACTTTTTCTTCAATGGAAATTAAGTATTTGTCCGATCGTGTTGAGCAGCTTGCTGCTGAAGTTCGGAGTATTTCTACCTATCTCACTCGGTTGTCTACTGTAGAAACTAAGATCCCTATTCCTGATTTATTTTTTGGAGATCGGTCTAAATTCTTGAACTTTAAGAATAATTGTAAATTGTTTTTTGCCTTGAAACCTAATTCCTTAAGGAACTAGGTGCAGCAGGTTAAAATTGTGATCTCCCTGTTGCGCAGCGACCCTCAGGATTGGGCGTTTTCACTGACACCTGGGGATCCTGTTTTGGCTAATGTTGATGCATTTTTTCAGGCTCTGGGCTTATTGTGTGATGAACCTAATGTGATTGATCAAGCGGAGAAAACATTATTGGCATTGAACCAGGGTCAGGAAACAGCAGTTATATTGCCAGAAATTCTGAAAATGGGCAGTCCTTACTAAATGGAACGATGATGCACTCGCGGCTCTTTTTCGGAAAGGGCTGGCAGAGACCGTAAAAGATATTTTGGTGGGATTTCCTGTCCCCTCGGGGCTCAACAATTCTATGTCATTAGCTATTCAAATTGACCGACGCTTGCATGAACGTAAAACTAAGCGAGAGGTGTTCTTGCCTTTCGAATGGGCTTCTGAGCCCATGCAGTGTGATGGGGTTGTTTCTGGGGCTCTGTGTCCAGAATTTCGGAAGCATAATAAGTTGTGTTTTTTAATGTGGAGACGCTTATCATACTATTTCCGTATGCCCTATGCGGGGAAGACTTTTTTGTTTTGGGCAATGTACAGTGTAAATTTCTCTTGACTGTTACCTTGATCTGCTCCTTGTCCACATTTTCTGCTCAGGCTTTTGTGGATTCAGGAGCAGCCCTGAACCTGATGGATTTTGACTTTGCCAAACGTTGTGGTTTTCCCATGGTACTCCTGCGGACACCTATTCCTTTGCTGGGCATTGATTCAACCCCTTTGGCGGAGAATAAACCCCAGCTTTGGACCCAGGTGATAATGCGGGTAGCCCCGGACCACCAAGAGAATTGTAAATTTTTGGTGTTGCATAATTTGCATGACATTATTGTGCTGGGTTTTCCTTGGTTGCAGACCAATAATCCTATTTTGAATTGGAAGTCTGTGTCTGTGGCCAGTTGGGGTTGTCAATGTGTTCATGGTGACACTCCTGTGTTTTCTACCTCTCCCCAGCCTCAGGAGATCCTCGGCTATTTGGCTGATTATTCTGACGTGTTTAGTGAAAGTAAGTCTGCGTCCTTGCCTACTCATAGGAGTTATGATTGCGCGATTGAGTTGGTGCCTGGTTGTAAATTTCCCAAGGGTCGGCTCTTCAATTTGTCTGTACCTGAGCATGATCTGTACCTGAGCATGATGCTATGCGATCTTATATCAAAGAGTCATTGGAGAAGGGTCATGTTAGACTGTCCTCTTCACCCTTGGACGCCGACTTTTTCTTTGTGGCCAAAAAGGATGATTCATTGAGACCATGACTATCGTCTCCTTAATAAGATCACTGTTAAATATCAGTATTCGTTACCCCTGATTTCTGATTTATTTTCCCGAGTGAAAGGTGCTAGTTGGTTTACCAAGCTTGACCTTAGGGGGGGGCGTATAATCTTATTCGTACTAAGCACGGGTGTAAGGTTCTATGTATATATTCCTGAAACTCAGTTTGTTCGTCAGCCATTTTACTTTCTGTCTTGCTGCAGCTATCTTGCCCTCAGTCAAAATGGAGTTTCCAGCTTGCATGTTCCCGCCCTGATTCTCTCCTTTGCTTCTTAAGCAGCCACAGCTGAGCAATCAGTGCTTCAGAATCTAGCCTGCAGTGAACCTGTGACTTGACTCCTGTAAGCCTTGGACCTTGTACTCCAGCTATTCCTACTGAGGAACTCTGAAGCACTTGTGGACTCTGAACCCTGCTCTTTGAAAGACCCACGTTTGCATGGACTTACGGTAACAGAGAAGAAGATCCTGAATCTGTATTGGAGAGTGATTGCTGAGCTTGGATTACTCTGGCCTGCTGTGTCTCCTGTTTCTGTGTCTGCAAACTGTGTGACTATTTCTGCCAACTTGTATGAAGTAATACAGGACTTTTCTATATCAAACCTGTGACTCCTGTGTTTTCATCGCACCCAAGCACAAGACGCTATATGAACTGTACTACATACATTACAAGATTCTGAAGACAAAACGTTAGTCTCTGCTGGGTCTGGAAGGCTGTGTCTGCTGTACTGTGGATATCAGACGTCCGGTTGTACTTTCTGTGATGACAGTGGTTGTGACTTCTCACAACCATTCCAGGTGAGCAATTCCCTTAAGTTTTTTCTTTTTGCAGTGTTACCACAGGTAAACACTATTGTTTTTTTTTTTTTTCCTTTCTTTTCTCTTTTTTGTCTGCTGTAACTCTGGATATCAGATGTCTGGTTGAAACTTTCTGTGATGATAGTGGTTGTGACTTCTCACAACCATTCCAGGTGAGCAGTTCCCTTAATTTTTTTTTCTTTCTGCAGTGTTGCCACAGGTGAACACTATTGTTTTTTTTCTCTCCTCTTCTTCCAGTAATCCTGTCTTAAAAGATCTGGAAAATGGAGGCCCGCATAACGGAACTTTGCGGAGTGACTGATAATATCCTTGCAGATTTGCAGAATATAAAGACCCGTTTTACAAATCTACAGGACCTCAATAATCACAATTTGCAAGTGGTT
>JARQOD010000005.1:109454395-109481571 GCA_033576555.1 Oophaga sylvatica
GTGGAAACCATTTCAGCCGCGTACCAACGAGCCAAGAGTTCCAAAACAGAATTCTCTCTTAACCCCCCAAGGTTCATATTTGGGTGATAATAAACCTAGTTTTATCACTAGATATAATACCCATTGGAATCAGTCAGAAATTTTTGGGCCCAAAACTTTGGGAGCATATTGTCCAGGGATCTACAGACCTAAAGGGGTTATTAGTGAAAAACCCCCTTTCCGGGACTGCTAGACGGCCCCAAAATTTCTCAAAGACCCCCCTTACCAAAAATCACTATGAAAAGACAGACGATACGGCAAAATCGGGAACCAAAACTTAAAGGCTCTTTTTTCCCGTGCGGTAATTGCACGATTTGTGCATATATGCAGCCTGTCCGTGACCAGTTTGTGAACCCCCTGGATGGGAACAGATTCAGGTTAAGGAATTATATCAACTGTAAAACCAATTGTGTTGTATATGCTCTTATCTGTCCGTGCTCTCAGGTTTACGTGGGTCAAACATCGCAGGAACTGAGACGCCGTATCCAGAAGCACTTCTCTACGATTAATTTGGCTCACTCGGACCAGACTAAGGGTAAGCCCCTCACATCAGTGGCTTCACACTTCTTGACGAAACATGCAGGCAGGATCAAAGGCACCCGACTGGTTGGTTTAGAGAGGGTGGTGGTTTCGAATCGAGGGGGATGTCCTAAGAAACTACTTTTACAAATTGAATCCCGTTGGATTTTTAACCTTCGATCCACTACCCCTACAGGTCTGAATGAGGAGCTCCTGTTTTCCGGTTTTCTGGGTTGAAAGTTCATTGTCTATTCTGGACTACCATTCTAGGATCATCATGTCTGGTTTTGGACCTCTTTGGCTGGACTTACCGTCATAGAACCCGATGGTGTCAGATAGAAGGAATACTCCGTTGGCCATACAATTATAGCGGACTTGGTGCTTTCATGCGTCCTGTTTTGCCATCCTTATGTCATATTTGTGCCAGGTTGGACACTCAAATAGAGTGCCATTCTGGTTCTTGTTTGGTTAGGGGTATTGGGTTGGCTTTACTCAGGGTATCTACGAGACTTTATCCACATGTATATTTTTGGTCACATGGGATTGTTGATTTTAGGCCTTTTTGTATAGGGGCAGAGCCTGCCACACATTTTTGAGAGTATACCTGTATGGATTTAAGCTATCCTTATACATTTGTTTGACATCACCCTTGGGGTGTTTTCTTCCTAGGGATTATTGTTGGGCCACATATCTCAAGAGTCTAATTTTGTCTCCTTAACTGAGGAGGTTCTTTCTTTATCCATCTATTGGTATCCATCAACTTTGGACCTCCTTTACTCTGGATTTGGTGGTCTTTTGGCCACTTTATATACATATTTTTCAGTTATTTATTATTATTTTTTATTTATTATTGATTATTATCTATTTATTATTATTTTGTAATTTTTTATTTATTTATTTCTTATTATTTATTTTTTATTTTTATTTTGTATTTATTTATTATTTTTTATTTTTTTTTCATTTATTTACTATTATTTTTTATTTTTATTAATTTTTTATTTTTATTTTTGATTTCTTACCATGTTTATTTATTATTGTTTGATATTATTTAGTTTCCATTATATTTTTTTCTGTTAATTGCTTTCTCACTATTTATTATTTATTTATTTTCATATAATATGGTTTATTTTCTTTATGTTTTTATTGACCTTATTTTTCCCAACTAATCATTCCTCTTACTTCCATACAGGCTTACAAGATTTAACATCGTTAGTTAATCTAGATATGTATGCTCTCGGTATGAATGGGGTCTGATTGTCTCCCACTATGGGGCTATTGCTGTATTAGCATTTCTTTGCCTTCTGACCCGATGTTGCGCACGCGCAGTTCATCCTCTCTACTTCCACACTTGCGTGTCAGTGGACGCTATCTGCGTTCCACTGCGCGCATGCGTGGTACTTAGATATTTGCAGAGATGTCTGCACCTCCTTTTTTGGCCATTTGACTCACACCCAAATTGCTTCCTGCCAGACTTATCAGGTACAGCGCACAGCTGACTCCCTCGTTTCCATCTTCTTAAGGTATTTAAACCCTGTCGGCGTTTGTCTTCACACTTTCCCTGAGGAAGCCGCACAGGCTGCGGCGTAACGCGTGGGACCTTGGTGTCCTCTGGTCCTGACTGCCCGTTTGCTCTCTCATGCCTTTATCATGAGGTTTGTTTTGGTTTATATCATGCGCTAGTGGATTTTTTCATGGCCTTTGCTTCTCTTCACATTTATTGATTTGGAGCCATCTTTTCAGTTCACAGGTGGGGGACTATTTTACCCCTTATTTGGGCTTGCTTATAATTATTTGATATATTTTTTGTATCATTAATATTTTTTCTGCTATCCATACAGGTTCTCTCATCTTAGGTGGACCATTACATATTTTCAAATGTTTATTTTATGATCATATGTTTTTCTAGTTATTTTTCATGTTTTTGTTATTTTTGAGGCATTATTCATTATATACCTTGATCATGGTTAGGGGCGGGCGTTTGGGACCAGAGTCACTCTGATTTTACTTGTGTTTTACTTTACTCTTTGTATACCAATAAAATTGACTGTTTTTCTACTTTCCATTATCTGAGTAGTGTGCATTACTGCGGTAGTTCTTTTCTCTCTTACTTAGCTGTTGTTTTGTCTACCGATTTGCACCTCCCTATTTAATTGTGTATAATTGGTGCGCCCTGCATTTCACATTATTATACTCCACCATTCTTCTGGCTCTTGTGAGGCGGTAATTAAAAATTCTTTTGGTGTGTGTCAATCCTCTGCTGGAGTACGGTTTTAGCAGGTGTTCTGACAGCTGGAAGGCTTCATTCCCTACACAAACAAAAGGCATTGGTGGGCCAGAAGTTTGAGGCAGCAGTCTAGGGGGTGGGAAATGGAAGTTGTTTCCATACAGTTGATGGCCCATTGCTGACAATTTGAAAACTTGAGAGTCATTGGAGCGGCCATAGGCACCAATATCTACGGCAATAAATTTGCATTCTGCGTCAGCGATGGCCATGAGGACAATGGAGAAATATTTCTTGTAATTAAAATATTCAGATCCAGATCCTGCTGGCTTGACAATCCTGATATGTTTTCCGTCCACAGCGCCCAGGCAATTAGGAAGCTGACATAGTTGAAGAAACTTTTCTGCAATTGCAATCCAACTGTCTGTTGTGGGCTCTGGTAGAAATTCCGCAACTAGAGAGTCCCACAATGCACGGCATGTGTGCTTCACAATTCCAGAGATGGTGGAAATCCTAAGTCTGTATTGAAAATGCAGTGAGGAAAGAGATTCTCCAGTTGCCAGGAATCTGTGTATAAACAAAAAAAAGAGTTTAAAATCACAGCATTACATACCACACATCAGCTTTAACAATTGGAGATACTAAAAAAAATACATTTATTTTATAGTATCTCCAATTGTTAAAGCTGAGTCAGATGGCCGTATACAAACTACCAGCAACAACATTCCAGGACAAGTGTGCTCTGAAGCAAGCAGATGCAATAAATATGGCTTACCGAATAGTCACCATCAGACGCTCCGCCGGTGAAATGGAGAAGCGTCAATAGGTGTCCGATCTTCTTATGAGGTCTCCAACACGCTCCACCAACAAATCAAAGTTCTCCATTTTCATGCGAAGATACGCAAAAAAATTCTGAGGGTTTCCTCGTAGCTCTATGTAGAGTGTAGAAAACACCCCACATGTCATTCTCTGGGCTGTGATGGGGTGGATCCAGAAACGGCGTCGTCGTCGTTGTCGCTGCAGTCTCTTTCTCTTCTTCTCCAGAACAATCACTTTCAGACGATTCGCCTCCACTGTGAAATCCACCAAATTCTTCAGAATGTTTCCTATCACAACGTCCATCTTCAGCAGAAACTTGCTCTTCTCTCCAACCGACACTTGCTCCTATACAACAAGATGGGCTATAGGAACAGTGTATATATAGGTTTTCAGTAGCCAATCATGTTTTGAACCCCAAAAAGGGCGTTTTTAAATACCGGATTCTGTGTAATCCATCAAAAAAACGGATACACCGGATGAGACGGATCCGGTTTTCTGCCGGAACCGTTAGAATAATCCGGCCAAAAACCGGATCCGTTGTATCCGGTTTTACATATCAAAAACCAGATCCGGCGATCAGGCGAGACGCCGAATCGCGCCTGATGCCGAAAAACTGATGTGTGAAAGAGGCCTTAAAAGGTATCTACCACTGGGGACTCCCAAATTGTAATATTTTACTTGCTGCACTGTCCGCTTGGTTCGCCTGACATTTCTGCTATATGTATCACAGCTGGCTTTTTCCATTAGCAAGAAAGCCTTATTAGAAGAATGTGCCAATTTATACTAAGTAATTCCATTCGTCTCCAACACAAATCATTGTTCTTCCCCTTGTGCACCATACATTACAGGAGTAAGCCATCAATACTGATAACTTAAATCCTTGTTTTCTTGGAGTCACGCAGTGATGAATTTAATCCTTTACTTCTATCTTCCAGTAAAATGTAACACAGCAAGTTATTGATTGATAAAGAAGAAGAAATAGCAACAGGATTTCAGTGGGAAGACATTTTCCATTTATCTTCTTCGTCTAAAATAATACGTTAACATGCTGCACACCTTCACCCGATATGGAGAAATGTGGCTGAGTCATTCAGATCTCAGGGCACAGTAAGAACAAATTAATTGTGATCTACACTTAAAATTCCTCAGCATATATTCCAGCATTTAATACATTTGGGAGGTATTTATCAACCTCTCAAAATCAGTTTTGTTCATCCGCAATTCTCAGTAGAGCATTAAACTAGGTCAGGATTGTATGTGTTTTTCTGGATGCAAAAATAGCAAAATAATGTATGAAAGTTATTTGTAGGAAGTATTTGTTTTTCTTTAGCATTCACATTGTAATGTAAGGAATTATCACAGCGGGCCAATTTTTTTTTTCAATATGTGTTGCTCCTCTTTTCATTTCACTGCATTGATGAAAGCAGATTAGTGATGAGACGGAACAATTTGCTTTAGTGAGATGACTTCTACCGACTGCTATATCACCCATGAACTACTGTATACATTGAATTACATGTAGTTTAAATCATTTTGTTGAGCATTTTGTGTTGTGACAAAACCACCACCAAATCTAAGACTAAAAAGTAAGTAAGATGAATAAACTCTTATCCAGTGCCCAATATTGTAAGCTTCATTTTTTGCTCTATGGTTACATGCTTAAGCAGTAGGTTACAGAGATTATCACATTCAGGAGTTTAAAAATGGTAATATGTATGAAGAAGATCCCCACAATACTAGTCATCTGAGTGCAAGTTAGTGAGAAGTAGGGAGCAGATGAAAAATAGGATAAGTACACAGCCATTTCTTATTTGATGCTGCTCTTGGGTAACACTATCTCCATACACAAATGAGCAAAAGGGTGACAATATTTTCAACTGATGTGATGCCTTTTCTGTCTGTATATAGTGAATCAAGAATATTGTGCCAATTGCTGCAAATTTATGGGACATATGGGTCTTAAACCTGCACAGTTTCCCCCCCAGGGAGTTCACCTGTTCCCATATGGGGCAGTCTGAGTCTGTATATGAACAGATATAGCTCTGGCAAAAATTAAGAGACAACTGCAAAATTTTGCTTGTCTTATTTTTCTCTTTATAGGTATTTTTGAGTAAAATGTAAATTGCTCTTTTATTCTATAAACTACTGACAACATGTCTTCGAATTTCCAAACAATAAATTTTGAATTTATTTTCAGAAAATGAGAAATGGTAAAAATAACAAAAAAAAATGCAGTGCTTGCAGACCTCAAATAATGATAAGAAAACAAGTTCACATTCATTTAGAAACAAAAATACTAATGTTTTAACTCAAGAAGAGTTCAGAAATCAATATTTTGTGGAATAACCATGATTTTTAATCACAGCTTTCATGCGTCTTGACATGATTTCCACCAGTCTTTCACACTGCTTTTGGGTGACCTTATGCCACTCCTGGTACAACAATTTAAGCAGTTCTTCTTTGCTTGATGGCTTGTGACTATCCATCTTCCTCTTGATTACATTCCAGAGGTTTTCAATGGGGTTAACCTTGTATGCGGCTTGATTCATACATCCTTCGGAAAGATTAACCTGCCAAATTCCAGCCTTGCTGACGCATCCCCAGATCATCACCGATCCTCCACCAAATTTCACAGTGGGTGCAAGATACTGTGGCTTGTACGCCTCTCCAGGTCTCTGTCTAACCATTAGACGACCAGGTGTTGGGCAAAGCTGAAAGTTAGACTCATCAGAGACGATTACCTTACTCCAGTCCTCTATGGTCCAATCCTTATGGTCATTGGCAAACTTCAGCCTGGCTCTCCTTGCTTCTTACTGATGAAAGGCTTTTTCTTAGTTTTAATGACTTGAGCCCTGCCTCTAGGAGTCTGTTACGAACTGTTCTTGCTGTGCACTTCACCCCAGCTGCCATTTGCCATTCCTTTTGTAGGTCACTTGAAGTCATCCTGCGGTTGCTGAGTGACATTCTATCAAGATGCCGATCATCCCGGTCAGTGGAGAGTCGTTTTCGCTCTCTGTCAGTCTATAGCTTTGTTGTCCCCAATGTCTGCTGCTTGACCTTGTTGTAATGGACTGCCGTCTTAGAAATTTTAAGGATGGAGGCAACATGACGCTCACTGTATCCCTCTGCTAGTAAAACCAGAATTGAGCCCTTCTTTTCCTCACTCAAGACTTTTCTTTTCAACTCCTTTGGCATGGTTAAAATTTATTTTTTCATTCCTATTACTTTTGGGATATTACTAGCACTTGTTTTGCCATCCAGCTTGTCCAATTGCAAGAGGATTGTGAACACCACAGCAGTATTTTTTATACTTTCCGTCATTAAATAAGATTTGGTTCAGGTGATCACCTAATCAGAAGCACATTAAGTAGAATGAGGTGTACTCTGGTTGGAATTCAACTGACACTGGAATGGAATGGCTGTCAGACATGTAGAAAAGCTGATTTTTATAAAACTATGTAGTGGTCCCTTAATTTTTGCCAGAGCTGTATATATAGTGGGTGAAATAAGTATTGAAGATGTCACTCATTTTCTAAGTTAATATATTTCTAATGGTGCTATTGAGATGAAATTCTCACCAGATGTCTGTAACAACACATCAAATCCACATAGGCAAAGAAATCATACCACAGATGTACATAAATTAAGTTATGTGTAATAACACAGGGAAAAGTAATGAGCACATGAAGAAAGAGGGGTGCAAAAAGCCATGGAAAGGCATGACACCAGCTGGAAGTTATCAGTAATTAGAAAGCAATCCTGCCACTTAGTGTGAAATAATATCTGTGTGACGCTAGTCACTACTCACAGACAAGAGGCTTGAGTAGTCAAGAGGCCCAGGGTCAAATACCAAGAGGACTCATCATATACAAAGGGGTAAGGGAAAGGCATAGTCAGGTCACAGTCCGAGGTCCGAATGCCTGTGCAGAAATGAAGTGGAAATTGAATGAGCTATCCTGCGATGCCATTGAATGATGATGAGAAGACAGCAGTACAAGTACTGCAGTATATTTGCCAAAGTGTTTTGAAAGGATAAAACTTCTTCATCACCACAAGCCACAATTAAACCATCAACATCAAATATCGTTAACCCTTTAGAAGACGGATTGGCAGGGGAAGGAAAAAGCACGGCCTGAAAATGCACACAAGTGTAGTGGAGTAAATAGACCACGATTCTCCAGAAGTCAATGAAGTGGTTAATATCAAAGTCACTTCCTTTCCAAATACCATATATGATTACAAACTAATGGGTTGAATTTTTCTTTACCTGAAGTGTTTGAAAATAAATTGCCGATTTCAAAATAATTTATTTATATCTAGAAGGAAAATGTATTTGTTTAAATCTTTTGCCACAGAGAATAACTCTGAAGCTACCACAAAAGAAGGAGATACCTAGCATATCTGGCACTTTAGGTTTCAGCACAATTGTGCAAGAGGATGTACAAACCCTTAGGCTACTTTCACACATCAGTTTTTTGCCGTCAGGCGCGATCCGGCAGTTTTTGTCATTGACATGCATTAGCGCCGTATCGCGCCGCATGTCATAGATTATAATTACAGCGGCTGGACAGGACGCATCATGTAACTTTTTTTTTTCTGCCGGAAACAACGGACAGAGCCTGAAGCGGCACGTCAGGCTTGGTCATACAATGCAAGTCTATGGGTGCTGGATCAGGCATAGGACTGATCCGGCCACCAGACTCCGTTTTCTTCATATACGCCTGCCTGGAAGCCAAACCAAGGTCTCTCTCTCTCTCCTCTGTGCCAGACATGCGTACTATACATTTTCCGGGTTAAAAAGTTCACGACGGATCCGCTTAATAACCGGATCTGATTATATCAGTTTTTTGCAAGCTACGCCGGATCCGTCTTTTTAGCAATTGGAGGGATTGTGCCTGATTGCAAAAAACTGATGTGTGAAAGAGGCCTTAGTGACACAAGGCTGTTATTGAGCCTACAGTAGAGGATAATGATTCTCCACCCACCGCCAGTGCAGATACTGTTGCAATATAATTTACAAGTTTCCAAATGGCAAATAGAGTCTAACTAAAGATTCAAAGATTAAAATATAACTTTTATTGAATTAACTACACTATTAGGGTGTGTTCATTTAAAAATGCAGTGTCTAAATTGGTTAATGCTGTCCTGACTTTTAGCAATAGCCTCTTAGGGTGAATGAATTCCTCCCCACACAGTGAAATTGTTGAATCAATTTCCACTATCTGATGGTCATTGATTAGGGATTAAGCATTAATCAATACTTCCCCTTATGATAGCTTTAAGTAATCTCACGCAGGGGTAGGTATTGCTCAATGCCTCCGACTTTTTTTGTAGATGTGATCAATTTGCCTTTAAGGGTAAGTGTTATTCAATGCTTTCCCATATTAGGCCTATCAGGCAGTGTCAGGACATAGATTTGTTTAAATGAATGGTGTATAGCTGTGATGGCCTCTGACCACTCTATGGCATGTGTCACCAATAGACTACCTGCTCTAAAATATTAATCAGCTGCCTCCCAGACATGTTTCGCCATTGCTGGCTTCTTCAGGGAAATGAGGCTGCAAAGTATTGCATTTCTGAAGCGATGAGAGCCTGCCTGACTTATGGGTGCATGCCTCCAGAAGCACGGACTGGTCACTGCAACATACTAGTCACTACAGCGTACTGGTCACTACCACAGCAGTTTGCAATTTTCACTCAGGAACATTCATTGCTGCTTGTTTCTGGAAAATACCCATGGAGTCAAAACCGTCACTACACCTGTAGATAAATTCCCCAAGTTGCATAGTTTCCAAAATGGGGTCATTTTAGGGGATTATGCTCTTCCAGCAATTAGGTGCTCTGTATATGGAGTCCGCAAACTGTTTAAGGAAAATCTGCACTCCAGGAGGCAAATAGCGCTCTGTTCCTCACGAGTCTCTCCATATTGATAAGTAGAACAGTAGAGTCGCACATGGGGTATTGCCACATTCATTAGAAATTGTGGGAGAAATCTTGGTGTCATTTTTACCTACTTGTGTGAAAATGTAAAATATGGGGCTAAAACAAAATTTTGGTGGTAAAAATGTAGTTATTTTTTCTTCACTGCCCAATGGTATAAAATTCTGTAAAACACCCGTGGCGTCAATGTGATCAATGCACCCCTAGATGAATTCATTGAGAGATGTAGTTTTTAAAATAGGGTCACTTATGGGGAATTATGCTATTCTGACACCTCATGGGCTCTCCCAGTGGGTCACGTCACATGCAAACCATAACAGTAAAATCTGGCGCTCCTTGTCTTCTGAGCTTTGCACTGTGCCTGAAAAAAAATTCCCGACTACATGTAGGGTATTGACGCACTCAGGAAAAACTGGACCTCGGTTTGTTTTAAAAAAAATTCCTATTATTCCTTAGAAAAATTGAAACTTGGTGCTAAAACAACATTTTACATTTTAGTGGTAAAAATTTAATTTATTCTTTCTTCACGGCTCAATGGTATAAAATTCTGTGAGGCACATGTGGTGTCAATATGATCACTGCACCCCTAGATATGCATTCCCATTTTGGGAGTGTAGTTTGTAAAATAAGTTCACATATAGGGAGTGTCTGTTGTTCAAGCACCTCAGGGGCTCTGCCAATGTGACAAACCATTCCAGCAAAATCTGAAATCCAATTTGGCACCTCTTCCTTTCTGAGCTTTGCACTGTGCCTCAAAAGTAGTATTCCTCCACATATGGGGTATCAGCGTACTCAGAAAAAGTTGCACAATAAATTGCATGGTACAATTTCCCTGTTACCCTTATGAAAATGCAAAATTTGTGGCTAAAATAACATTTTTGTGGGGGAAAATGTAATTTTATTATTTTCACGGCTCAACGTTATAAACTTCTGTGAAGCACGTGGGGGTTCAAGGTGCTCACCACACATCTAAATACATTCCTTGGAGGGTCTAGTTTCCAAAATGCGGTCACTTGTGGGGGGTTTCCACTGTTTAGGCACATCAGGGGCTTTCCAAACATCACATGATGTCCGCTAATGATTCCAGGAAATTTAACATTCAAAAAGTCAAATGATTGCTCCTTCCCTTCTGAGCCCTGCCATGAGCCCCAACAGTAGTTTTCTCACTTATATGGGGTATCAGTGTACTCAGGAGAAATTACAAATTTTGGAGTCCATTTTCTCCTGTTACCCTTGTCAAAATAAAAAAAATTGGATCTGAAGTAAATTTTTGGTAAAAAAAAGTTAAATGTTTTTTTTTCCACATTCCAAAAGTTCCTGTAAAGCACCTGAAGGGTTAATATACTTATTGAATGTGGTTTTGGGCACCTTGATGGGTGAAGTTTTTAGAATGGTGTCACTTTTGGGTATTTTCTGTCATATAAACCCCTCATAGTGACTTCAAATGTAATGTGGTCCCTAAAAAAATGGTTTTGTAAATTTTGTTGTAAAAATGAGAAATCGCTGGTCAACTTTTAACCCTTATAACTTCCTAACAAAAAAAAATTTTGATTCCAAAATTGTGCTGATGTAAAGTAGACATGTGGGAAATGTTATTTCTTAACTATTTTGTGTTACATATTTCTCTGTTTTAAGGGAATAAAAATTCAAAGTTTGAAAATTGCTAAATTTTCAAAATTTTCGCCATATTTGCGTATTTTTCAAAAATAAACGCAAGTTATATGGAAGAAATTTTACCACTAACATGAAGTACAATATGTCACGAGAAAACAATCTCAGAATCGCGAAGATCCGTTGAAGCGTTCCGGAGTTATAACCTCATAAAGAGACAGTGGTCAGAATTGTAAAAATTGTCCCGGTCATTAACGTGCAAACCACCCTTGGGGGTGAAGGGGTTAATTACTGTTCCATACATTGTGATGAGGGAGGTCGCCAAGTGCAGCACTCAGTTACAGTTAGGTCCATAAATATTTGGACAGAGACAACATTTATCTAATTTACTTATTGAATGTGGTTTTGGGCACCTTGATGGGTGAAGTTTTTAGAATGGTGTCACTTTTGGGTATTTTCTGTCATATAAACCCCTCATAGTGACTTCAATGTAATGTGGTCCCTAAAAAAATGGTTTTGTAATTTTTCTTGGAAAAATGAGAAATTGTTGTTCAACTTTTAACCTTTATAACTTCCTAACAAAAAAATTATGTTTCCAAAATTGTGCTGATGTAAAGTAGACATGTGGGAAATGTTATTTATTAACTATTTTGTGTGACATATCTCTATGATTTAAGGACATGAAAATAAAAATGTTTGAAAATTGTAAAACACAAGTCATATCGAAGAAATTTTACCACTATCCTGAAGTACAATATGTCATGAAAAAACATTTGCAGAATCAACGGGATTGGTAGAAGCCTTTTAGAGTTATAACTACATAAAGTGACCTCTACTTCAGAGTGCACCTTCTTATTTAAAAGTTACCAATTAATTTTTGAAAGCATTGGAAGATATAGATGGGCAGGAGGATTTTGTGTTATCTTGCATTGCCATGGAAAGCCTATATACTAGGATTCCACAGACATTATGTATAGAAACGATTAGGGGTAAACTATATAAAAGTTGTTTCTGAGGCATTAGGTTTTATTATGACACATAATGCTTTCACATTTTAAAATAAATGGTGTTTACACTGCATAGCATACGTTTTTGCTAATCTGTTATTTGGACATTTGAAAATAAATACATTTCTATGGTTTTGAACCCTTATGTTATAGATATCCATATATATTTACGGTATGTGGATGACATGCCTTTGTATCATATCTGAATAAAATACATTCTGATAATATGAATTTTACATCAGTATATGGAGAGGATACCTTAGAGTTTTTGGATGTAAAGATTAGCTTTAAGAATAGGAAAATTTTCACTGAAACATACAGAAACCCCCATCTGCAAACACCCTCTTACACTATAAAAGTGCTTGCCCCATGCATGCAAAACGCATGTAGCCAATTCTTGAGACTGCATAGAATCAATAACGACACTACTAGATTCTTCCAGCAAGTAGTTGAATTAAAAAATAGATTGTTAAAGGGAGGCTACACCATAACCATCCTAAAAGAGGCATTAGAGAGAGTATGTAGGGTTTCCCAAAAAGGAAACGAGATGGATTATTAAAGTTAATGCACAAGGTCCCATAGGTTTGAATGATTAAATTGATATGTTTTGTTTTTATAAGTTTTTGTTAAAGTTTGTCTGCACAATGACGTTTGAGGACAGCCTTAAAAGGAAGTAGATGCCAGTCAATACATACATGGACCCTTAGAAGAGTTGTTGCAAAGCGAAAGGGCCATTGTCCTCCACACTTTCTGCTTCCCCTCCTGCTTACCATTTTATGTCCCCGATATAGAATTAAGGACTATTTTATGGAATGGTGAGTGCCGCTTTTTTATTGCTTTTTCTGGCACAAATAATTGTGACTCTGGAGTAGTGGATCAAGATGAAAAGGCAAGCCAAATTGATGGTCAAAGGCAAGGTCCAAATTCAGGCAACAAAGAATAAATATAGGAACACAGAGAACAGAGCAAACACACACCATTTGAGCAAAGCTGCAACTGTCAATAATTTGAAGCAGAGAGTCAGCTAAATAGCCAGGTAATCACTTGAATAGCAAACATACGGAGGAAGCCCTGGTGTTATGATATGGTAGCCATGGAGGACAGTAACAAAAATAGCCAAGGCATCCGGTCACCCAGAGAGGTTGGTAACTAATGGATTGCAGACCCCTAAACTAACCGTACAACTAGAAGCAGCCGTGGGACGTACCTATGATGACCTAGACGCCTCGACATAGCCGGAGAGTTAGCTAAGCCTAAAGATAGAAAGAGGAAAGCTAACTGCCCCAGAGTAGCGCCACAAAGGAATAGGTAGCCCCCACACATATATTGGCGATGAGACAAGATTAAATACAAATGCATGCAGAAAATAGAGTAAGCAAACTCTGGGGCCCAAAACTGTCTAGATAGGACAGGACAGAAAAGAATACTTTCTGCAATCCAGCAAAATCCTAGGAAAAATTCCAAACTTCTGATTCAAAAAAAAAACTGCCTCTGGAGACCAATTTACCACATCAGAGCCCTTTTTGGTCAAATCAGTCAGTGGTTTCACAATACCAGAAAAATTACTTATAAATTTACGGTAAAAATTTGCAAAACCTAAAAATCTCTGAAGAGCTTCAATGAAGTGGGCTGAACCAATCACAAATGACTTGAACCTTGACTGGTTCCATTTTAATAGAGGACGGTGATAGAATGAATCCCAAAAACGAAACCTTCTGTACGCCAAAGAGACATTTTGATCCCTTGACATGCAAAGCATTTTCTGTCAAAATACGGAACACCATCCGAACATGCTCTACATGAGAATCCCAGTCATTAGAAAAAATCAAAATAACGTCCAAATAGACAATCAGAAACGTATCCACAAAATCCCGGAAAATATAGTTCATGAAAGATTGGAAGATGGAAGGGGCATTAGTGAGCCCAAAAGGCATCACTAGGTACTCAAAATGCCCCTCAGGGATATTAAACGCCGTATTCCATTCATCCCCGTTGTAATGTATGTAGTACAGTTCATATAGCGTCTTGTGCTTGGGTGCGATGAAAACACAGGAGTCACAGGTTTGATATAGAAAAGTCCTGTATTACTTCATGCAAGTTGGCAGAAATAGTCACACAGTTTGCAGACACAGAAACAGGAGACACAGCAGGCCAGAGTAATCCAAGCTCAGCAATCACTCTCCAATACAGATTCAGGATCTTCTTCTCTGTTACCGTAAGTCCATGCAAACGTGGGTCTTTCAAAGAGCAGGGTTCAGAGTCCACAAGTGCTTCAGAGTTCCTCAGTAGGAATAGCTGGAGTACAAGGTCCAAGGCTTACAGGAGTCAAGTCACAGGTTCACTGCAGGCTAGATTCTGAAGCACTGATTGCTCAGCTGTGGCTGCTTAAGAAGCAAAGGAGAGAATCAGGGCGGGAACATGCAAGCTGGAAACTCCATTTTGACTGAGGGCAAGATAGCTGCAGCAAGACAGAAAGTAAAATGGCTGACGAACAAACTGAGTTTCAGGAATATATACATAGAACCTTACATTACTCCCCCCTTAAGGACAACCTACGGATGACCTCAGACCAGGCTTGTGTGGGTACCTCTGATGAAACTGACGGAGCAAGCGAGGAGCATTAACGTTATTGACCGGTTCCCATGAGTTGTCCTCCACTGGGTAGCCCTGCCATTTAATCAGATATTGTAACTGATTTCTATACAACCTGGAATCTAAAATCCTTTCCACCACAAAATCTTCCTGACCATCGACTAGCACTGGGTCAGGGCAAGGAGAGGAACGTCCAGGAAACGTATTGGGTGTCGCAGCCTTTAGTAGGGATACATGAAAGACAGGGTGGATTCTCATAGTTCTGGGCAGTTGAAGACGACAAGCAACGGCACTTATAATTTTACTGATTTTATAGGGTCCAATGTACTTATGTCCCAACTTAGACGATGGAATCCTTAACTTAAGATTTCTGGTTGACAGCCAGACCAAGTCTCCTACCTTGAAAGCTGGTGCAGGTTTACGAAATTTATCTGCTGCTTTCTTGTACCTTTCTTGAGCCGATTCCAGATTTTCCTTTAGAAGATCCATATTCTTCTGTAAAGACGTGATTCTTTCAGCCACTGCTGGTAAAGGCGTTTCTATGGGAAATCGTGGTAGAATGTTAGGATGATAACCTAGATTAGAGTAAAAAGGAGACTGTTTAGTGGAGGCACTCTGAGAGTTGTTATACGAGAACTCAGCTAATGGAAGTAGATCCACCCAATCATCCTGTAGGTGGCAGATAAAGCAGCGGAGATACTGCTCCAGGGTTTGATTGGTTCGTTCGGTCTGTCCATTAGTCTGGGGATGAAAAGCAGAAGAAAGGTTTACTTTAATGTCCAATGCTGCACAGAAATTTTGCCAAAACCTAGAAGTGAATTGCACCCCTCGATCCGAAATAACCTCATCCGGTACTCCATGTAAGCGAAACACATCTTTAATCATCAAATCTGATGTCTGTTTTGCAGTGGGTAAGCCGACACAAGGGATAAAATGAGCTGCCTTTGTTAGACGGTCAACCACCACTAGAATGGTGTTCTTCCCCTGAGAGGTTGGTAACTCCACAATGAAGTCCATAGAAATGGATCCCCACGGGCGGGACGGGGTGGGAAGAGGCTGTAACAGACCAGTTGGTGAGGAGCGAGGTGTTTTGCATCTTGCACAGACCTCACATGAAGTGACATAATTCAAAACATCCTTCCTGCAAGTGGGCCACCAAAAGAAACGAGAAAGAAATTCCTGTGTCTTTAGAATTCCTCTATGCCCAGCTATCTTGGAATCGTGAATGAGTTGCAATACTCTTAATCTGACTGTTTCAGGAATATACAGACGTTGTCCCTGAATCCACACACCATTCTTAAAGACAAGACTTACGTCCCTTGGGGGTTGTGCCAAAAAGGAATCCGCATGGTATGTTTCCTTGATGTCCTTAAGTAGGTCTTGATTATGAATTACTCCTAGGAATCTAGAGTCAGGAAAATAGTCTTAGGAGGAGTAATTGGACGTGTCTCTGCTGAGTAAATCCTAGAGAGTGCATCAGCCTTTCCATTGCGCGATCCTGGTCTATAAGAGATGATAAAATTAAATTGGTTTAAGAAAAGATTCCAGCGAGCCTGGCGAGGAGTCAGGCACTTAGCCGACCTGATAAACTCAAGGTTACGATGGTCTGTCAGGATGACTATTTGCTGTGCAGCTCCCTGAAGAAGGTGTCTCCATTCTTTGAAGGCGGCAATAATGGCCAACAACTCTCTATTGCCCACATCGTAGTTCCTCTCAGCCGAAGACAACTGCTGGGAAAAGAAGGCACAGGGATGCAAGACATTCTTCTCACCTGTTCTCTGAGAGAGTATAGCTCCAACGGCACAGTCTGAAGCATCCACCTCTATTATGAAGGCAAGCTCGGGGTTGGGATGTACTAGGATAGGTGCAGTGGTAAATTTATCTTTTAGACGGGAAAATGCTTCCTGGGCTTGGGAGTCCAGGAAAACCTAGACTCTTTCCGGGTAAGTTGAGTGATAGGTGACACTACCTCAGAGAAATTTCTAATGAAACGTCTATAGAAGTTGGCAAACCCGATGAAGCGCTGTACCTCCTTCACATTTCTAGGACTTGGCCAATCCTTGATGGCTTGGGTTTTGCTTCCATCCATACTAATTCCTTGTGTAGACAGTACATACCCCAGAAATTGAATTTCGGTCCTATGGAATTCACACTTTTCAAGTTTGATGTAAAGATGATTTGTCTTAGACGTTCCAAGACCATTCTCACATGTCCATGATGTTCCTCTGTGGAGTTAGAAAAAATTAGAATATCATCCAAATAAATTACCACGAATGTATCTAGGAGATCCCTGAAGATGTCATTCACCAAGTGTTGGAAAGTGGCTGGGGCGGTACTCAGACCAAAAGGCATAACTAGATATTCAAAGTGTCCATAGCGTGACCTGAATGCAGTCTTCCATTCATCCCCAGGTCTAATACGGACTAAGTTATAGGCCCCACGAAGAACTAGTTTAGAAAAAATTTTGGCATGTCGCACTCTCTCCAATAACTCAGGGATTAAAGGCAATGGATAACGGTTTCTAATAGTAACCTTATTGAGTTCCCTATAGTCTACGCATGGTCTCAGAGATCCATCTTTCTTCTTTACAAAGAAGATGGGTGCACCTGCAGGAGATGAACAGGGGCGTATGAAGCCCTTGGCTAGATTTTCATCTATGTAATCCTTTAAAGCCTTTAGCTCGGGCCCCGCCAGGGGGTAGATCTTACCAAAAGGTATCTCTGCTCCAGGCAATAATTCAATTGGACAATCATATGGACGGTGAGGAGGAAGCTGGTCTGTTATGTTACGGTAGCTGAGGAGTGCAGGCAAAAAAGGAAATACACCAGAGCAGTTGGAATCTATGAGATTGCAGTACCCTGACTAACCACCGCAACTAGAGGCAGCCGTGGAGCATTCCTACGTTGGTCCTAGACGCCTCGTCACAGCCTGAGAAACTAACTACACCTAAAGATAGAAATAGGAAAGCTATCTGCCCCGTAGCAGAACCCCAAAGATAATAGAAAGCCCCCAAACATGTAATGGCGGTTAGACAAGAGGAAATACTGACACCGAAAGAAAATAGTATGAGCAAACGCTGGGGCCCAAACTAACTAAATAGAAAAGGACAGGAAGGGTACTTACTGCAATCCCAGAAAACCCTGAAAAAACACCAACTCTACTAATTTCAAAATCACCTGAGATCACACGACCTCTACCACCTAAATTAGTTCTCTGGTGTAACAAAAACAGCAGCCACTGAAAAAACTGGAAAAAGCAAAAGTACAAAACACAGTGGCTGGACTAAACTGAGAGGGCAAAAGCCCCCGGAGGAGACCCAGAAGGCCCCACAGAAGTGCAGGACCAAAAGCAAAAATATAGCAAAAACACAAAATAAGAAATTGTCTTATCTGATAGCAGGAGATGCAGACACGACACAGCAGGCTACAAGGGAAACTGGAAAGAAGGATTCAGACCAGAACAATTGATCACCGGCAACCCTGATGGGAAAATTACTCCCTTATATAAGACCAATCAGTAACACCTGATTCCCAGTCCTCACAATCCTCACTAGTACCGCTTGTAACCACCAGAGGGAGCCTCTGCTCAGAACTCATCTCAAACCCATTCACAACAGTACCCCCCCCTTGAGGAGGGGTCACCAAACCCTCATTTGAGCAACCAGGTCGGTCAGGATGAGTTCTATGATACGCACGGATAAGTCTCCTAGCATGGATGTCCGAAGCAAACACCCAAGAATTGTCCTCCTGACCATAACCTCTCCATTTAACCAAATACTGGAGTCTTCGTCTAGAAAAACGAGAATCCAATATTTTCTCAACCACAGAAAAACGGAGACATCAAAGTGGCAGAGCTAGCCCTATTATTAAGAGCAAACTCAGCCAAAGGCAAAAAAGAGACCCAGTCATCCTGATCAGCAGACACAAAGCATCTTAGATAAGTCTCCAATGTCTGGTTTGTTCTCTCAGTTTGACCATTGGTCTGAGGATGAAATGCCGAGGAGAAAGACAATTGAACACCCAGTTTAGAACAAAAAGTCCTCCAAAATCTGGAAACAAACTGGACTCCTCTGTCAGACACAATGTTCTCAGGAATGCCGTGTAAACGAACCACGTGCTGAAGGAACAACGGCACCAATTCAGAGGAGGAAGGCAACTTAGGTAATGGCACAAGATGTATCATTTTGGAAAACCTATCACAAATTACCCAGAAGGTGGTCATTCTCTGAGAAACAGGAAGATCGGAAATTAAATCCATAGAGATATGGGTCCATGGTCTCTTGGTGTCATGTGTGCATCGCCACGAAGATCGTCGCGGTTGCACATTCTGACTTCTCACAGCTGAGTTGCTGTTTCTTTGTGTTTGGCAGTTAGGGAGTTAATTCTGTCTGTGCTCAGTTCTGGGACTGGGTGCAGTTTTCTCCCGGCTGCAATTAATTATTTGTTGATTGGTTTCCTTTAAATCTCTGGTTGTCTGTGTTGGGAGTTGCCAGTGAAATTCTTCATGCAGACCACAGATAGGATTGTATCTGTATAGACTTAAGTTAAAGAGCTCCTTAGTTGTTTTAAGCTCACCTTGCTTAGAGTTTAATATCCCAGATCATTTATGTTCCTTCTGTGTTTGAGTGTGTATGCAAGTCTGTGTTTTCTCCAGTCTGTCCTATATGTCTAATCTGTGTATTTAGCAGAGATCAGCCCATATCCCTTTGGTGGTAATCAGAATCCTTCTTAGGACTGATTACAGGGTTCAGGGACTGATAGGAGACAGGGTTAGGCTGGAGACTTGGACCTCTGAACCATTATCAGTACCTCCAAGGTGAGGGATTAGTTAGGACCCCAGTTTAGGGTCAGGTTAGACCCCCGGTCCTCCTCTTTCCTGTGACAGTGTATCAAGTCCTCAAGATTAACCCTGAGTTCAACGGATATCGTGTCAGGTAAATCTATTCTATATTTACATGCTGATGTTGCTAATCTATATGTTGTATAGAGTGTTGTTCTTTTAAGAATAGTTTACTGACATCGTACACATATCATAAGACCGCGTGACATTTTCACTGGCCCATAAAATTATTCCCAGTTGCCATGGATCCAGTAGCCCAGCTGGCTCTGCAGTTGCAGGGATTATCCATGGAGCTGATGGACATTAAGTCCAAAGTTTTGTCTCCCTCGGAGCAAACCAGATTTGAACCTAAAGTAGCTCTCCCGGACAGGTTCACTGGTGGGCGAGACAAATTTTTTACCTTCAGGGAAGCATGTAAATTGTATTTTCGGCTTCGGCCTCGATCATCAGGGAGTGAAGAGCAGAGAGTGGGAATTGTTATCTCGCTCCTACAAGGGGACCCTCAATCCTGGGCCTTCTCCCTTCCTCCGGGATCCCCGGCTCTACTGTCAGTAGATCGATTTTTTACTGCCCTGGGTTTGGTATATGATGACCCAGATCGGGTCTCTCTTGCTGAGACAAATTACGTAAGATACAGCAGGGAGATCGTCCGGCGGAGGAATTTGCTTCTGAGTTCCGTAGATGGGCCACAGATACTCAGTGGAATGACCCAGCTCTTAGGAGCCAGTTTTGTCATGGGCTTAAAGGACGTTTTGGCTCAGTATGATTCTCCTCCATCACTGGAGGCTGCTATGGCCCTAGCTATCCGTACTGATAGACGGCTCCGGGAGAGGGGTGAGGTAACTCCGCCCCCTGTTGTTACTCCACCTACTACTAAAGTCCCTTATGTTGAGGTTCCCTTGTCTGTTCGGAGGAGCCTATGCAGTTGGGAGGGACATCATTTCGTAGGAGGGGATTGGCGGTACGCCGCAGGACTAGAAGGTGTTTCTTCTGCGGGAAAGAGGGACATTTTGTTGGGGGATGTCCATCCCGTGCCTTGTTGAGCAAAAAGTCGCCGGAAAACTGTTAATCCCAGGTTGTGTGGTGGACGACAACCTGGGAGTATGTATTTCGTCCGCTAGTTCTTCTCAGTTCCTTGTACCAGTGGAGGTGGTGGTTGGTACGAGAGTGGAGAGATTTTCTGTTCTTCTTGATAGTGGGTCCGGGGCTAATCTGGTTGACGCTCAGTTTGCTCAGGCTCAAGGTATGCATCTGAGTGTATTGGTCAAACCGATCCCTATATTCTCCATTGACGCCAGGCCTCTCGGCCAAGGTAGCTTTGTTCATGAGGTTCATAACATTGACCTTCGGGTAGGGGCAATACATAGGGAACTATTATCTTGTTATGTGTTGGAGGGTCTACCTACTCCTATTGTGTTGGGACTTCCTTGGTTGGTTAAACATAACCCTGTGATTAATTGGCAGTCCAGAGATATAAGCCAATGGGGGAGTTTTGCAAAAGTAACTGCATGAACACAGTCATCAGTGCGGTCGTGCCTAGTACTTTGCCTCCTTTTTTGGAGGACTTTGGGGATGTGTTCTCTGAGGAGGGGTGTCAGGAGTTGCCTCCTCATCGCGTGTATGACTGCTCTATTAATTTACTTCCTGATGCTAAGTTACCTAAAGCTAGGTTATATAACCTTTCTGGTCCTGAGAGGCAGGCTATGAAAGATTATATTTCGGAAAGTCTGGCCAAAGGGCATATTAGACCTTCATCTTCCCCAGTGGCCGCGGGTTCTTCTTTGTGAAGAAAAAAGATGGAGGCCTACGCCCTTGCTTGGATTTCCGCGAACTTAATCGGATTACTGTTCGAGATCCGTATCCACTCCCTCTGATTCCTGATCTCTTCATCAAATTGTTGGCGCCAAATGGTTCTCTAAATTGGATCTCAGGGGGGCGTATAATCTGATTAGGATAAAAGAGGGGATGAGTGGAAAACGGCGTTTAACACGCCGGAGGGACATTATGAGAACCTTGTCATGCCTTTTGGTCTGACTACTGCACCAGCAGTATTCCAACATTTTGTTAATGACATTTTTCGTCACCTTGTGGGGGTGTTTGTGGTCGTATATTTGGATGACATTTTAATTTACTCACCAGATCTTGTGTCTCACCAGGAGCATGTGAGACAGGTGTTGCAGATCTTGCGAGACAATAAACTATACACCAAACTGGAAAAGTGTGTATTCGCCGTACAGGAACTTCAGTTTTTGGGTTTCTTGGTGTCAGCCTCCGGTTTCCGTATGGACCCTGAAAAGGTGAGAGCAGTGCTTGAAGGGGATCAGCCAGAGGATCTAAGGCTCTGCCAGCGTTTTCTGGGGTTTGCTAACACTACCGGAAATTTATTTGTAATTTTCATCTGTTGTCAAACCTCTCACTGACATGACAAGAAAAGGGACGGATTTTTCTAAATGGTGGACAAAAAGCTTGCCAAGCTTTTTCCTCTTTGAAAAAATGTTTTGCTTCGGCACCCGTTCTCATCCAACCAGAGCTTCACAGCCGTTCGTTGGGAGGTGGACGCGTCTGACGTAGGGGGGGGGTGCAATATTGTCCCAGGGTCCGTCCCCTGGAAAAATGGCATCCGTGCGCTTTCTTTTCTAAAAAATTGTCGTCCGCCGAAGGAAATTATGATATCGGCAATAGGGAACTTTTGGCCTTTTAAGTTGGCTTTTGAAGAATGGCGTCACTTTTTGGAGGGGGCAGCCCCCGGTCCCGCATTACTGATCCACAAGAACCGCTGTATTTGGAATTCCCTAAGCGTCTGAATTCCAGACAAGCTCGATGGTCCTTGTTTTTTACAGGTTTAATTTTTGTTGTCCCTTATCGCCCTGGATCTAAGAATGTTTAAGGCGGATGCCTTGTCTCGCGTTTCCCAGGGGCCGGGAAAATGGATGCCCCGATTCCACCCTTCAGGAGGGGGTGGTAGTGTCGGCTGTATGTTCTGACTTGAGGAGAGGTGTTAGAGGCTCAGGGGGACCCCCCCTGCAGGACCTCCGGGGAGACTGTTTGTCCCAAATAGTGAACAAAGGTTATTGAGGCACATCAAAATTTTCTGCTTTAGCAGGACATCCAGGGAGTAAGGCTACTTTAGATCTCCTTTCTCGCCGGTTTTGGGTGGCCTAACGTTAATAAAGATGTTTTAATTTTGTGCGTCCTGTGGGGTTTGTGCTCGCTCAAAGGGACCCTCATACCCTCCGTCGGGACCCTCTTACCCTTGAAACTTCCGAGCGCCATGGACTCATTTGTCCATGGACTTCATCACGGACCTTCCTCCGTCGTCGGGGAAGACTGTATACTGGTGGTTGTTGACAGGTTCAGTAAAGTGGCACATTTCATTGCTCTTCCTTGCCCTCCCTAATGCTAAAACTCGGGCGCAGGTGTTCATTGGGAGATTGTGAGATTTTCATGGGTTCCTTCGATGTGGTGTCAGATGGGGGGTCTCAGTTGTGTCCAAGTTTTGGAGGGCATTTTGTTTTACGTCGGGGGTGCAATTGTCATTTTCTCGGCTTTTCATCCCCCACCATGGTCAGACAGAGCGTCTGAACAAAGCCTAGGGGACTTATCTTCGGTGTTTTGTCTCAGGAACCAGGAGGACGGTCTTCTTTCTTGCCTTTTGGCAGAGTTCGCTCTTAACAACAGGCGGAGCGAGTCCCTGGTAAGTCCCGTTTTTTGGGGGCATTGGTTTTTATCCCCAGTTTTGTACATTCAAGGGGGGGGCCCCTTTTGGGGTTCCTGAGGAGGAGCGTTTCTCGTCGTCACTTGCTTCTGTGTGGAGAGGTGTATTGAATAAAACTGAGTGCTATGGGGAAAGTTATAAACGTTGGGTTTATAGGAGGGGGAGTTTCTGGTCCAAATCTTAATGTGAACGATCTGGTAGGTTTGTCTACCAGGAATATAAAACTTAAGTTCCCTCCTGGAGCTGGGCCCCGATTCATCGGGCCGTACAGGATCATTCCATAATTAATCTGTGGCATTTGTCGGACCTCCCCTACGTTTAAAATTCATAATGTGTTCCACAAGTCATTATTAAGAGGTACGTGGCACAGTCATACATCACCTTACCTCCTCCTCCAGTGGTGGTCAATGGTAAAATTGGAGTTTCAAGTGTCAAAGATCATTGACTCACGTCTGAACGCCGGTCCCTTCGTACTTGGTGCATTGGAAGGGGTAGGTCCAGAGGAGAGGACGTGGGTTCCCTGCGTCTGACTTAATGCAGATGTTTGGGCGGACCTTCCAAGAACTCACCCGGGCAACCTGGCCTGAGGGTCCGGAGGCCCCCAGAAGGGGGGGGTACTGTCATGTGTGCATCGCCACGAAATCGTCGCGGTTGCACATTCTGACTTCTCACAGTGAGTTGCTGTTTCTTTGTGTTTGGCAGTTAGGGAGTTAATTCTGTCTGTGCTCAGTTCTGGGACTGGGTGCAGTTTTCTCCCGGCTGCAATTAATTATTTGTTGATTGGTTTCCTTAAATCTCTGGTTGTCTGTGTTGGGGTTGCCAGTGAAATTCTTCAGCAGACCACAGATAGGATTGTATCTGTATAGGGCTTAATTTAAAGACTCCTTAGTTGTTTTAAGCTCACCTTGCTTAGAGTTTAATATCCCAGATCATTTATGTTCCTTCTGTGTTGGGGTGTGTATGCAAGTCTGTTTTTTTCTCCAGTCTGTCCTATATGTCTAATCTGTGTATTTAGCAGAATCAGCCCATACCCTTTGGTGGTAATCAAAACCCTTCTTAGGACTGATTACCCCGGGTTCGGGACTGATAGGAGACAGGGGTTGGCTGGAGACTTGGACCTCTGAAACCATTATCAGTACCTCCAAGGTGAGGGATTAGTTAGGACCCCCGTTTAGGGTCAGGTTAGACCCCGGTCCCTCCTCTTTCCTGTGACAGTGTTCAAGTCCTCAAGATTAACCCTGAGTTCAACGGATATCGTGGGCAGGTAAATCTATTCTATATTTTTCATGCTGATGTTGCTAATCTATATGTTTGTATAGAGTGTTGTTCTTTTTAAAAATAGTTTACGACATCGTACAAATATCATAAGACCGCGTGACTTTGGGCACAGGCAAAGGCATCAACAAACCACTAGAGCGAGCGCAAGGCTTGGGCAGAGCAAGTCCGCGGCTGCCAAACCCCAGGAGGCCAAAATTCCCAAATCAGAACCTTTTTTGGTAAATTTTTAAGGTTTAAAAATAAAGAAAAAATTTTCCCAATAAATTTACGATAAAAAATTGGCAAAACCCCAAAAAATCTTGAAGAGCCTTTTAATGAAGTAGGTTGGACCAAATCACAGAGGGCCTGAACCTTGACCGGGTCATTTAAATAAAGATGGGGAAAAATGAAACCCCAGAAATGAGATCTTTTTGTACCCAAAAAGACACTTTGACCCCTTCACATACAGAGCATTCTCTCTCAAAAATCTGGAAACAGTTCGAACTTTTTCCATGAGAGTCCCAGTCTTTAGAAAAAATAAAGTTTATCACCCAAATAAACAATCAGAAACTTGTCACAAAACCCCTTTGAAAATGCCCTTCATAAAGGACTGGAAGACGGAAGGAGCATTGTGACCCCAAAAGGGCATCAAAGGTACTCAAAATGCCCTTCAGGGGTGTTAAATGCCGTCTTCCATTCTTTCCCCGTGCTTAATGCGAATAAGGTTATACGCCCCCTGAGGTCAAGCTTGGTAAACCAAGTAGCGTTTTTCACCCTGGAAAACGGGTTTCAGAAATTCAAGGGTAACGGGTTATTGATATTTCAACAGTAATATTGTTCAAGAGACGATAATCAATACACGGCCTTAATGAACCATCTTTTTTGGCCACAAAGAAAAAACCGGCACCTAAGGGTGAAGAGGATGGTTGATATGACCCTTCTCCAATGATTCTTGATATAAGACCGCATAGCGTCATGTTCAGGTACAGACAGTTAAAAGGCGAACCTTAGGGAATTTTACTACCGGCACTAATTCCCAAAAGCGCATTTATAGCTCCCATGGGGAGGTAAGGATGCAGATTTACTTTCGCTTAAACACATCAGAAAAATCAAACAAAAAGTCAGGAACATCCTCAGCCTGGGGGGAGGCAGAAAAAAAAAAGGAGTGTTGGTATTAACCATTGCAGCCCAATGGTTACAGACAAAGATTTCCAATCCAAAAAAGGGATTATGAGACTGTAACCAAGGGAAACCCAGCACGATAAAGTCATGCAGATTATATAGAACCAAAAAATTTTCAGCACTCCTGGTGATCAGGTTCAACCCTCATTATCACCTGAGTAGAAAAATGGGGGGTTTTTTCTCAGGGCCAAGGGGTAGAATCGATCCCAGTAAGGGAAAAGACTTCTGTAGGGGTATCAAGGGAAACCACAACGTTTAGCAAAATCTAATCCATCAGGTTAATAGCTGCTCCAGAATCAACGAAAGCCTGAGCAGAAAATGAGGACAGAGAGCATATCAGAGTGACAGTTAATAAAAAATTAGTCTGAACCCCTACCCAAGACAAACTGAGCGTGCAAAAGTCTTCCCGCTTAGGGCAGACTGAAATAGCATGAGAGGCATTTACCACAGTAGAAAATAACCCATTGCGCTTTCGAAACTCATGACGCTGTGCCCCAGACACCACTCCATCACACTGCATGGGAAAATAGCAGCTGGCTCACAAGGCAACACCACTCCACGCATACTTCTCCGCTCACGCAAAGTCCCGTCAATTTGAATCGCTAATGACATAGGGAAATTTATTGAGACCAGAGGGGGACAGGGAATCCCACCATAACATCCTTTCATTATCCGACAGACCCTTCCGGAAAAGGGCGCCAAAGGTCGTCATTCCATTTGGTCAGGACTGCCCACCTACGGAATCTCTGACAGTATTAAATCAGCGTCATCAAGCCCTGATTTAATGCCAAAAAGGCTTTTTCAGCTGATCAGTGACATTAGGTCATCGTACAAAAACCCCAAAGCCTGAAAAAATGCATCAACATCACTCAAAACCCGGATCCCCAGGTATTCAGGGGGAAAAGCCCAATCCTTGAGATCGCCGCGCAGGAGAGAGATGAAATTTGAATGCTGCGCTGCGTTTCCTGAGGACTTAGATTTTAAGGCAAAAACAAATTTACAATTATTTTTGAAATTCTGAAACTTAGCTCGATCCCCAAAACAAATCTGGCATGGGAAACCTAGGTTCCCCAACAGGCAACCTAGCAAAAATATGCGCAATACTCGGAACCCCAGTGGCAAGTGATCCACACCCCAGACAAACTGTGCAAACTCATTGGGAGAAAAGATCTCCCAGCACCCAGAGATACAGAGGGAAAAAAAAAAAAAAAAAAATGCAACAAACAGAAATATCTCTGACAAATTTTCTTCCTTCAAAATATTTTTTTCCCTTTTGTGAGTACATACAATTTTTATGGCCCGGGGATACTGTTATGTTACGGTAGTGAGGGTGCAGGAAAAAAGGAAATCACCAGAGCAGTTGGAATCTATGAGATTGCAGTACCCTGACTAACCACCGAACTGAGGCAGGGGGTGGGGCGTTCCTACGTTGGTC
>JARQOD010000005.1:109481671-109609660 GCA_033576555.1 Oophaga sylvatica
GGCTAAAGTGGTGATACATGCTGTTGACATCACCTCTGAAGCCAAACCCTCAAGATCAGAGCGGCAAGGATGAGTAACCTGCTGAGCTTTTTATTTTTGGTATTTTACAGAGTTTGAGGACCATTTTCCTGAAACTGAAAAAAAAAACTTTAACAAATTTGTTCTTTATTAACTTACACAGAATGTATATTTTACACAGCATAATAGTTCTAGGAAAAAATAACTGGAGTTGATTACACCACACTTCTGCGCTGCATAGCATACTGTATCTTCAGTGCATATTTAGGATGCACACTCCGACTGGTAGAACCTGTGGACTCAGGTCATGTGACCCTGATGATTTCATCATAGGTTGTTCTGTCTGATAATGATTGCTCAGTGCCATAAAGGAGGCTGAAGTTCTCTCCCCTAGTGAAAACTATCTGATAACACTGACTTGTACTTAATTAAAATTAGCTCATTAGGTGCCAAATATTTGATTACTAATATCTCTGCAATTGAAAGACAAAAGTTAAAAAAAAACAACATTTATGCTGCTCTGCTAATAATTTAGTAGCCAACCAAGACTGAGCTGCATGGGAGGCTAGTTGGACAGACGGTTCTCTCAGCCTCCTCCCCTTAAAGGAGTTTTTCCACTAGCAAAGTATTTTTTAATTACAGTAATAGATCTTGGAATAAAAATAATTTTCACAATTGGATGTGTTTAAAAATGTGCCTCTACTATGTACTGTGTAATGGCTGTGCACATTGTGCGCAGTTCAACCAGGAAAAATAGGTGAAAGGACTTCTTAAAATATTCAAGGTTCAGATTTATTACCCTTTTGGATTGACTGACAGCACTGTAGCTTTTCAATAGTAAAATGAATCATCAAAAATAAAAATTGCCTAATTGTGCACACAGTGTGATAGTATTGCAATAGGACTTCCGTTTTGTTAGCTTACATTGGATGATTTGTTTGTATTTCCTCCACCAAAGCCATTACAAGAAGAGAGACCATAAAATATTCCATGTTATATGAATCTGCAGCTTTCACTGGTAAGAAAGGGCAAAAGCCAAATGAACTGGAAATGACATTGCTATAACCAATCGTTCAGCCTGGTAGAGTTACGTCGAAGTAAAAACCTTTCCTAGGGGTATCGATCGCAGCTCGGTAATGTAAATGTTAAGTATTGTTCCATATCTGGGCTATGCATAAATCTACTCTGTTCTTATGGAAGCACAGATTATATCACAAAGAATTCATCACTGCTCCAATTGCATTAACAGAGAACATACAATTGGACTATTGCAGAAACAATTTGTCTTTGGGAGCGCGCGCTGACCTCAGATGAATCATGTGAGGTGATGTGCGGCAGAGCCATGAGTGGTTTACCAGAGGTCAGCAGAGACAAGAGAAGATTAAATTGTCTGCACCATGGCCCTCCATCATATATTCAATATATGCAATAGGACTTTGGAGATTTGTTTCAGAATTTCATGCACTTTGAGTTATTTTCTCCACATCTGCTTGTCAGCTAAAAGGTCCAGAACTCACAGTTCCATTTTCTTGTTCCTGCAGTAATAAATCTCCCTCTGATTAGAGCTGGTGGATGGATGAAATAGTTATTATGTGTTTACAATTGGATAGAATATCTTCCGTGAGCCTTACATCAGATACACAGTAAGCCAAGAGAAACTCGGAGTGCAGATATCAATACAAAATACAAGACACCCTCATAAATGAATTACTGGAAACCTCCATTGAAATATTACTTTTACAAACATCCTTAAATTCCCAATGCATGTTCAGTTATTGTTTTGGAGCATCTGTCAATCACTAGAGGTTACATAGGATCTGCCATCTCTCCTAACATGTATACTTCATAACTGCTTGTATTCTCTATAACATAAGACTCCTGCATAACATTAGTACTCTGCTGTTCCTCTATTATTCTTCCTAGAATTTTTAGAATAAATTGTCAACTGGGTGTTACTAGTGATGAACAAGAAGCATTTTTGCTCGGGTCTCCCCGAGTATGCTCGGGTGATCTCCGAGTATTTTGGTGTGCTCGGAGATTTAGTTTTTCGTCATCTCAGCTGCGTGATTTGCGACTTGTAGACAGGATTACTACATGTGGGAATTCCCTAACAAACAGGCATTCCACACATGTATTCAAGCTGTCTAGCAGTTGTAAATCATGCAGCTGAGGCGACGAAAACTAAATCTCTGAGCACGCCAAAATACTCGGAGATCACCCGAGCATACTCGGGGAAACCCAAGCAACAAGTATTCTTGCTCATCACTAAGTGTTACTAGTTTGAGATAAGTAATGCCATACAATCCATGCTACCAATGTCCGACTGTATACATCCTTTTGTTCTTTTATAGAGAATCAAGGTATTTACTAAAGCATATTTGGAGAGGTGATATGTTCTCTCAGTTTACACTATATGATACCATGCACAATAGATTCCCTTCAGTAGACATTGATGTATATCTCCAGGCAAGTATAATCATAAAGGGAACCTGACAGTTAATACATATTTCCAGATCCACAGGTAGCATGTATCAGACACTGGCTGCTTGGTTTCAGCAATATATGTTTAACTCTGAAATCCTGTGGTGTTTCATAAAAAAAACATAGTTTAATAGCTTCATCTGACAGATCTGCATGGGAGTTGGACAAGCGGTTCTCTCAGCCTGCTCCCCTTAAATGATTTTTCCCACAAAGTATTTTTTAAATTACAGTAATAGATCTTGGAATAAAAATAATTTCCCCAACTGAATGTGTTTAAAAAACTGTTCCTGTGCTGAGATAATCTTATAAATGTGCCCCTGCTGTGTGCTGTGTATTGGCTGTGTCTGACCATACAGGAACATTGTCTGATCATACCACAGCTCCTGAGCAGGGGAGGAAGCAAAAGAGTATATAGACATTACAGCAGGGGATCACAAATGATTCTTTTTGTGAGGCAAAACATATAGCTGTCTGTTTTTATGCAATGTTTTGCCCAAAAGAAAGAATCATTTGTGATCTCATGTACTATCTGTATACTCTTTTTTTATCCTCCTTTCTCCCCTGCACAAAAGATGTGGTATGATCAGAACATGTTCCAACAAGCTCAGACACAGCCATTACACAGCACACAGCAGGGGCATACTTATAAGATTATCTCAGCACAGGGACATTTTTTATAAACACATTCAAATATTGAATTTAATATTATGCAAAGATCTATTGATTAAAATGTTGATGAAAATTAACTTTGTTCATGAGAAAACCCCTTTAATTGAAAGGTCTCTCCCTATACACACATTGAGAGATCTTTCACTCCAGAGCAACGGTTGGGGAGAAGCCAACGGGTACTCACCTTCCGACCTCAAATGTGTAGGGTTATCTCACTGCACTTTTTAAAGGACAAAAGAGCAGATCAGGGCATTCTCTCGTATAAAGGCGCAAGGTCCAAAATTCAAGGAACCCACTGTCTGACTTGTCTTTTGAGCAGCTCAGTTCCTGCTGGCTATTAAACTACTTTTTTTTTCTAAAACACTGCAGCATTTAAGAGTTAAACATACATGGCTGAAATCATAAGCCAGTGTCTGATACCTGCTGTCCGTGGACCAGGCAGATTATATCAGTTGTCAGGTTCCCTTAACAATAAAAGTAAAATTGATCTTTATTAGAATGTGAATAGTCGACAGAATAGACTGTCGAAGCAAAATGTAAACTTGGCCACATATCAGTAAATTAGAAATTGCAGCCAAAACCTCATTTTAGTATCTATATTACAATTAAAGGGAACCTGTCAGTACTTTTGGCCAATATAATATATTGCCACTGCCTTTCAGGGCTTATCTACAGAGGGCAGAGCAAAATACTGCAGTGCGCAGGCGCCGGGAAAGGTCAGAGAGACGCAGCGCCTGCGCACTGCAGGAATTTGCTTTGCCCTCAACAGGGCAGATAAGTATGCCTGCACAGGAGCGCAATGCCGGGGAGCCATGAAGCAAGCAAGCATCGTAAGAAGATGGGAGGCGCCGGACCCTCAACACCCATCGGAACCGGACCGTCCCCCAGGGTGAGTATAATAAAAGTTACGGTATTTTTCTTATGTTTCAGGTCGGATCGGGGGCTTATCTACAGCATTATAGAATGCTGTAGATAAGCCCTGAAAGGCAGTGGCAGCATCTTATATTGGCCAAAACTGCGGACAGGTTCACTATAAGTTTTCTGGATTTGTTGTAGTGGCTATTTTAAGGATTGAAAGTTATTTCATATCCATAGGATAGGAGAAAAATGACTGATTGCTTGCTGTTTGATTGATGTTGTACCCAGTAATCCCAAGAATAAAGCTCTGCACAGCCCCTTTTTTAATGAAGCAGGGGTAAGAGTTCTCGCTTTATTCATTTTTTATGGGACTACCAGAGAAACAAATTACAGCACTTAGCTACTGCTTTGGCTATTGATGTAACTTATGATTTATTGATACACAGTATTGACATTTTCTTTAACCCCTTCATGACATATGACGTACATTTACTGTAAGTCATACTGTATGTCAAGTCCTTTCTTTTGATGCGGGCTGGCACCACTTGAATAAAAATAAAAACTATACATGTTTAGTATTTGTGTACTAGTGCTGACTTGGAGAATCATATAGCTAGGTCAGTTTTACCATATAGTGAACATGGTAAATAAAAAACCTAAAAAACCATTGTGGAATTGTACTTTTTCGGCAGTTTCAACTCACTTGTAATTTTTCCTGTTTTCTAGTACACTATGTGGTAGAATGAATGTTGTTTTTCAAAAGTACAACTAGGCTTTGCAAATATTACAAGCCCTTATACAGCTTGATGGAAAAAATTATGGCTCTTGGAAGAAGTGGAAAAGTGGAAGAAAAAACAAAAATTAAAAAATGTAAAATTGCCATGTCCTGAAGTTAAAACAAAGCAATCAAATGTTGCCCTGTGTTGTTTTGCAGAATAATATCGATGAACTCAGTATTAAACACTATCACTGATAAAAGTGGAAAGAAAAATATTAAAACTATGTTGTTTGTTGAAACACCTAAAATATTCTATAAGTAATAAGAACTAGTTTGCACTAAAAGTTTACAATCACCCTATGCAGTAGGGTACAATAGAGAGATTAGATTTTACAGAGTAAAGCTGAACATATAGAAAAACTCTCCTCTTTCAATTACAGAGTAGTAAGATTAAATAGCTGCAGTAATTGAACTGCCAAGAGTAAAATGTTGCTAACGTTTTATGCTGTTGTTTGTCCTTCATAGTTGAAGTCAACCTGACTTCAGGGTTTAGAGGAGGATCAGTGATTCTGGGTCCAGAGGTGACCGATGAGGCCAATCTGAGCCCTAAAGGCTCACCCACATACTGAACATAAGTAAGTAGTTGTAGTCAGTAGACACTTCTTGTACCTTTCCACAGCTTGCTTTCGTTTTGCCTCAAAGTTTCTCCTGTCTTCTGCTGCACAAGATCCTGAGGTGATCATGGGTCACCAAGTTGGACGGTCCAGGGCAAGCTTCTCCCATTTGTTGATGTCAACTTCCAGGATTTTGAGGGATGCTTTAAGGCAGTCTTTGTAACATTTTTTCTTCCCCCCAATGGTTCGCTTTCCCTGACACAGTTCTATGCACAGCAGTTGTTTAGGCAATCAGCTGTCTGGCATTCTGACCACATGTCCAGCCCACCTGGCTTAGGCTTTCAGCAGGAGAGCGTAGTTGCTGCAGAGCCCAATTTGTCCCAGGATTTCCATGTCAGGGACATTGTCATTCCACTTGATGTGGAGAATTCTGCGGAGATAACTCAGGTGAAAGTGATTGAGCTGTTTAGCTTGCCAACTGTAGACAGTCCCAGTGCCGGTGGCATAGAGAAATATAATAATGACCACTGTGCAATATACCTTCAGCTTGGCAGTAATGCTGAGTCCCCTTAATTCTCAAACATTCTTACAGAGTCTCCTGAAGGCGGCGCTGACTTGGCAATTCTGCTGTTGACCTCAGTGCTTATGGTCAATATATGGGAGAGTATGCTGCGAGGCTCCTGATATGGTTTTCCTGAAGCAGGTTGGTACATAATTTTGATCTTTCTAGTATTATAATATGACTAAAATTATCTTAAGCTTGTAAAAAACAGTTCATTTCATGCTGCATGTGCTGCTTTGTGCTGGAATTGAGTACGCTGTCATGGGCAAACAAAAAGCCACGGGTGACAGTCACATGCACCTTTGTAACAGCCTTCAGGCATCTGAGGTGGAATAGCTTGCAATCAGTCCTAAATCTGACATGGATTCCATCTTCGCAGTTGCTAAAGGCATTTGTCAACATGGTAAAAAATTGCTGACTTGACAGGGTCATGGCGAGTATGCTGCCTTGTTTTACGATGTTTGCAACTTTGAAGGACTCTGATTGATCTCCGTCATTCAGGACCTTCACCATCATACCGTCATGGAGCTGCCCCATGATTGTGATGAACTTGCTTGGGCGCCAAACTTTTCCATGATTATCCACAGCCTCTGCTGACTGTGTCAAAAGCATTTGTCAAGTCAACAAAAGTCACAAAAAGGATGTGACATTGCGCCTGACACTTTTCCTGAAGTTGATGTGCAGCGAAGACCATATCTGCCATCTCACGTTCAACATGGAAGCTGGCTTTCGAGTAGTAGACCTTGCTTAAGGTGCAGGAGCATGAGGAGGCGGTTGAGCAAAAGGTGAGCCAGAATATTACCAGCAGAAAACAGGTGTGTGGATGCAATGGCTAATAAGATGAAGACACAGTGGTAATTTGAGCCAAGATTATCTATTTACTTAACACAAAAAGGTTGGGTAGCTAAGGTGTAATATTGATGGTGTAGCAAAGTATTGGAATAGAGTAAAAAAATTACAATATGAATAAATAAATTCAGAGTAAAGAGATTATAATAACAATTCTAACAATTTATCTCTGCTATGCAAATAAACGTACAATTACTGTAAGTATTGATATCTTGATCTAATACCTTGGTCTTTGATGCGTCACTACCTTTGTCGGCTCAGTCTCTATACAGTATAGAAAAAACCTCTGGCACAATAAATGAGGCAAACAGTAGTATGTGTTGCTTTATAATATTTTTATTATATTTTATTATATTTTCCAACTGTATGAATGACATAAGTAATCCTAATGTTTCAGCTTAGTCACTATGTCTGCAATAATATGCACAGCACAGGCCCTAATGGAAAACAATGATGCCACTCCACTAGGCTGTAAGTCTCTTGCTGCTGAGTCACTTCAGTGATGCGTTTAGCTGGCCACCTCTGTCCACTTTAAAGCAAGGCCTTGGTCCCCTCTGTATCGAGTTGTAAGCGTCAGGTCACAGCTTACTCGATTGTCCAAGTTCCTCTGTCTGGTCTTACGATCATCTGGGTCCCATCTATATGCTCTCATGATTCTGTTTCTGCTCACATGGTTCTTTGCTCACATGGTTCAAGCTTTTCTCACACAGTTCAGTCTGTGCTCACACAGTTTTGGTTCTGCACTGTCACTCTTCCTCACTTCAGTCTGAGGCCTCACAGCATTGATTTCTCTAGCCCTGCTGATTCTGGCAATAAACCAGCTCAGATGCTTCACACATTTGTCCTGATACAGGTTCAGCTGTTGACTGTTCCCCCTCTTTGCCCTCCTGGGCCTGTTATAGTACTTAACTGTGACACATCTATTACATGACCTGGTGTATCTACCTATCTCTTCCCTTCAGGAAACATACAATTAACTTTGCAATTTCTGTTTGCTCTCCATTTGTTCCTGTTCTTACAATCTCTGTCCTCTAGATGGTGATGTTTACTTATATGAGCTTTACTGTACCTTCAGCTTCAGAAACCCCCAATTCTATTACAGGTGGACAGAATGGAGATGCCTAGATGGTTGTCACAAGTTTGGAGGTTGCCTTTTCGCTTGCAAATGTGATTTATGCAGGCATCTTTCAGCTGTTGAGGAGTCTGTTCCTTTTTCTACATGGACTGGAATAGTTTAATCATCATTTTCATCAGGACAGGTCCGCCTGCTTTGTATGCCTCGGCTGGAATAGTATCATTTCCTGGCTTTTTGCCACAAGAAAGTTGTTTTATTGCCTTCCTGATTTTGTCTTCATTGAGAAGAACATCAAGGTCTTTGTTGATCTCCACCTGGGGCATGTCAGCAATTACCTCGTAGGTGATATTGACAGAATGATTAAGGACACTGTTGAAGTCATCAGTTCACCATTCCAGAATCTGTTTCTTTTCCATCAACAGTTTAGTTCCTTCTACATTGAGGAGAGATTAGGAGTTGGATGATTGGGGTCCGTATACAGCCTTTAGCGCATCATAAAAAGCTTCAGGTTATGGCTGCCGGTAAAGCCCTGGATTTTGTCAGCCTTCTGTCCTGCATCTGTCATAACTTTAACTGTACCTATCTCTTTGTGTTGATAAAGGCAACCTTCTTGATTTGCTTTGTACTGCAAATGCTTCTCTTCTAGGAGTGCCTTCATTTTAATTTTCATTGAAGCAAACTTGGTTTCTTCGGACTCCTGATCCAAGATGCTTCAGGGCAGTATTGCAGATAGCATATTGGAGAATTATCCACTTTTCTTCAATGCCTGTCTCATCTATCTGTGGTGTGTCTGACAGTCTACCATGAAAGTCTTTGGAAATTCCCGTGCAGCTCTCCTGATTTGCAGCTCAAATAGATTCAGCCTCTTGTTAGTCTTCTGTTCTTGGGGTCTCCTCTATGGTAGAATGTGTACACTGCACTTAGACACAATGAGGCAGTCGAGCAGTCGGCGCCAGATTTGGCTCTCATTACACTAAAGTTCATCCTATCCCTCTTCCTGGCAATGACGTAGTCAATGAGATGCCAGGGTCTCAACCTCAGATGCATCCATGATGTCTTCTTGCAAGTAGGTAGATGAAAAGGTGTTGATTATGACAAGGTCATGTATCGCACATTTCTTGAGGAGCAGAAGGGCATTACTGTTGTACTTTCCAATACCGTGTCTCCCAATGACACCTTTCCAGTTTTGATAGTCTGTTGTCACTCTGGGATTAACACTAGGACTACCAGACTGGTCACCCCCCTAGCACTACCGAATGGAGACATTTTGACTCCTGGCTTGTTTTCTTTTATTTTTAGAGTTTCTTGATCCTGGTATTGTTGTAACTTTAATTTTATCATTTTTGTTTATTATTACTATATTACATTTGTGGTTTTTAATAATAATTATATTTTTTCTTACGTGTTTTTATTGCGAGATCCGACAGTAGTGCTTTGAAATTTTTTTTTATGATTTTCATATTTTTCTATAGGAAATAACAAAAGTAAACTAAGTAAAACAATAATAATAGACGTTTTACAATCATTTATTATTAATTTTGCAAGATCAAATGCATACACAACATGTTGAAAATTAAACTACACATAAGAGAAGGTTACATAATACATTGTTAGTTTTCACTTTTAATTGACTTTTAAATTGCAACTTGGCTGACAAAAGCAATCATGGTGATAAATGCAATTGTATTTGCTTGAAACAATCTGATTTCAAACTGAGAATTGACTTATTTTGTAAGTTTCGAAAGTACACACAGAAACAACAACAAACTTTTGAAGGTGAGTTGACATAAAATGCGGTAAGTGCAAACATGTAAATTCAAAAGAGACAGTAAAATTCTTACTAAAAAGGACACAAGAATTGACATACTAAACATTTGTCTAAGTTGTTTCACAGTTCAGGCATCGTCGTACATTTACGGTGGTACATTGCCCACACAAGGATTTACGGCAAGTCATACAACTTCCAACTGATATATTCTTTTTGCATTTTTGCTTTACCTGGCAAAATTTTGTTTGCAGCATCCCATTGCGACTTCGGACACGCCACGCTTTCGCCTAGATCTAACGTAAAGACCACCCAACTCTGTAATGAACTTTTGCAAAAACATCTTGTGTGAAATGTTTTCAGAGGTCGTCTCCTTGTACACTATCCAAGCATTTATACCTGCTAATTCGAGGGTATTGTCAAATGAGTGAACAGGCCATCTCCAAGTACATGTTTTTGTGGTGTATTTGCGTGCCATTAGATCTACAACATCTACTCCGTATTTAGTTTCATTATAAAACTTTACGGTTTCAGGAGTATTTTTAGCAGATTCCGAAGCAACGTCGACATCGGGATGGATGGAATTCAAAATTATAACATTCTTGCTTGGTTTACCTTGATACACAGTAAGTGTAAAATCATCTTCATTTATAAAAACTTTAGTGTTGTACAAGTTTTCCTTCATTGATTTGATCTCTTTAGGCACTTCTCGTATTTTCTTATTTATTTATTCTTATTATTATTCCCACGATGGTCGTGCCCTGGCTTTTTAGTTGTTTAGCAAATTTGACTGACGTTAATTAGTTATCTGTGGTAACATTTCTTCCTTTTTTCAAAATTGGCTGCATTAGTTTCATGACTACTTGGTTGGCTAAACGATCATCAGCCCGGCGTGAATCATCTTTTCCAAGGGAAGCCATTTGCAAGATATTTGCTATCCTTGTCAACAGCTAGCCAATATTTATGGCCGTATTTGTCCGGCTTGGAAGGAATATACTGAGTGAAAGGACACCTAGTTTTGCTGGGGAAAAGTTGTTCATCAACAGTAATGTACGGGCCAGGTTTGTAAGAAGCAATGCAATTATCAATGAATCTATCCCACACTATAGAAAAGAGAGCAAGCTTGTCCATTTTGAATCACTGGGATCGAATGGGCTTCTCATCAAATCTTTGGTAATGCAAAATTTCTACAAAACAGTTCCTAGACATCGTCATTTTACAAAATGGTATTCTCCAGTCATTTGACCAAATACTGGCAATAGAGTAATGGCTCGTGCCTGATATTCCACGAGCATAAAATATGGCAATAAATGCCTCTAGCTCCTTATCGGAAAGAGTAAAATCTTCATCGTTTTTCCTGCGTACTTCTGCAATTGTACATCTTTTTATGTGAGTCAAGATGAACGAATTGAAAAATAATTGCCATGCACTCAAAGGACTATCACTAATTACATTCCTTCTCGCGTATCCTGTAGGACCAAGCGCTTCTCTAGGTATGTTTTGATTTGCACGCCTACCAGGTAAGTGTTCTCCAATCTCAAGAGGTTTCCATCGAATTCCATTAGCTGAAACAAGCATTCCTGGAGATTCATCATTGCCTTCTGTGGTGTTGGTTGCTGCATCGCCTTTGCCGCTGCCGTCATCTGTTGAGGATACATTTTTGCCACGTTTTGCAGATTGTTTCTGTCCACGACCTGGAGGATGGTAGCGAGGCAACAACGCTGCAGGAGCGTGATCCCCAGTTGATGAGCTTGTAACATCTGGAAAAAAGTTGTTGAATATTTTGCATTTTTGTTTTGTAACTCAGTGTATGGAAGAACAAATAAATATACATAACTAGAGTTGAGAGAAACAGGTCGGTCAGATTAAAATAAAAAAAAAGACTTTTGCCAAAGTCAGGTTTCTCCGAGCGAAACCCGACCATAGCGTGAGGTCGGCCATGCATTCGGCGACCCGAGCGCCAAAGTCGGTTTTCCCATAATGCTTGAAGGGCCTTTTCTCAGCCAATGAGCAAGGACGCAGACTGTGGGAAACTCGATGACATGGGCAGCGGCCAGCACCATCTTAGAGAAGGGCATTGCAGTTATTGGCTTGCTTTGGGTGGCGTCACAGTGCCCACAAAAGCCCTCACCGCCGACCGCCATTTTACTTCTGCCGATCTTAGCGTAGGGAGAGGTTGCTAGTGCTGGTTCTTAGTAGGGAGAGCGTTAGGCAGTAAAAAAACAATAATTGTGTGCTTGTACTGATAGCGATTAGCTGTACAGTTAGTGTGCAGTAACAGGGGAGGGAGGATTTTGTTGCGTGCAGCAGCATTGGTCCTTAGGCTGCCTGCCAGTGACAGGGGAGGAATTGCTTGTGTGGAGCAGCAGAGCTTATTATTAGGCTGCTGTTTGCCAGTAAAAGGCGAGGAATTTATTGTGTGCAGCAGCAGAGCTGATTATTAGGCTGCCTGCCAGTGACAGGAGAGGAATTGCTTGTATGGAGCAGCAGAGCCAATTATTAGGCTGCCTGCCAGTGACAGGGGAGGAATTTCTTTTGCTGTGTGTACACTGCTGTGCAGAGTGCTTTGTAACACAGCAGCTACACAGCACTAAAACTTTTATTTTTTTCTCCACAGTTACTGAGCTTTCATTTTTTCCCACACCGTTCTTTTATTCTTTTTTTCTGCATAGTTACTGAGCGTTCATTTTTTTTCCCACACCGTATAGAGCTGTACACTCCTCACACAGTACCATGTACTGGCTGGTATCACGGACAAATACATGCTGACTACCTGTGTGTGACTCCGGAAATATATACGGAGATTTCAATTTTACCCAAAACCGTATACAGCTGGTATCTTCTGATACAGTACCGTTTTTCTGCCTTGCGTATTACGGTCAAATCCATATGGAGAGAGCGCCTGTGTGTGACTATGGAAATATATATGGAGATTTAATTTTCTACAAAACCGTATACAGCTGGTAACTTCTAATACAGTACAGTTTTTCTGCCTTCTGTATTACGGTCAAATCCATACTGAGAGAGCGTGTGTGTGTTACTCCTGAAATATATACAGAGATTAAAAATTACCCCAACACTGTATACACCTGTAAGCTACTGATACAGTACACTTTTTCTGCTTTTCATATTCTGGTGTAATCCATACTGAGCCTGTGAGCGTGTGTGCTACTCCTCAAATATATACGGAGATTTAAAATTATCCCCAACACTGTATACAGCTGTATGCTACTGATACAGTACACTTTTTCTGCTTTTCATATTCTGATGTTATCCATACTGAGCCTGTGACCGTGTGTGTTACTCCTCAAATATATACGGAGATTTAAAATTACCCCAACACTGTATACAGCTGTATGCTACTGATACAGTACACTTTTTCTGCTTTTCATATTCTGGTGTTATCCATTCCATAATGAGCCTGTGACTGTTTGTGTTACTCCTGAAATATATACGGAGATTTAAAATTACCCCAACACTGTATACAGCTGTACGCTAGTGATACAGTACATTTTTTCTGCTTTTCATATTCTGGTGTTATCCATACTGAGCCTGGGACCGTGTGTGTTACTCCTGAGATATTTACAGAATTTAAAATTACCCCAACACTGTATACAGCTGTACGCTAGTGATACAGTACACTTTTTCAGCTTTTCATATTCTGGTGTTATCCATACTGAGCCTGTGACCGTGTGTGTTACTCCTGAAATATATACGGAGATTTAAAATTGCCCCAACACTGTATACAGCTGTACGCTGCTGATACAGTACACTTTTTCTGCTTTTCATATTCTGGTGTAATCCATACTGAGCCTGTGAGAGTCTGTGTCTGTTACTCCGCAAATATATGCGGAGATTAAAATTTTTCACCCTCACCGTATACAGCTGTACGCTTCTGATACAGTACCATATAGCTGCTGGTATATTGGGTACATTTTCGCAAACATGAGGAAGTATGGTGGAAGAGGCCGCGGACGTGGCCATGGGGGGCCACCTGGTACTGATGATGGTGGTGGTGGTGCATCTGCTGGTAGTGCCAAAAGCACAATAGCACCTAAGGCAGGAGGTGTTGAGCCTGCATCATCTTCTGGCTCCAGAAGGCCTGGAAGGCTCCCTTTTCTGGGACTATGTAAACCACTTTTAAAGTCGGAGCATCAGCAACAGGTTTTGGCTTACATTGCAGAAACAGCCTCCAGCTCTATCGCCTCCTCTTCTGAAGGTTCAAAAACTCCAAGCACTGAGTTGTCAGTGCAGGCTTCTGGTCAGTAACAACCCCTTTCCTTGTATCCTTCACCACCACCAAAAGGGAAGGATGTGGCAGGCCACACTTCAGATTACTCCATGGAGCTCTTTTCACATACCATGTCTGGGTTATCAAGTCAAATCCTGAATTCCCCAGTCCAACATGAATCTGACATGGAGTGCACTGATGCACAGCCACTGCTATATGATTGTGCTGGTACATTCAACCAGAGCACTACATTGCCCTCGCAGTCTACTGAGCCAGAATCTGACCCTGATGAAACTCAGGTGCCCCTTCCTGCATACTATACCACTTTACATTGTGACACAGAGGAAGGTACAGATGAAATTGAAGAGGATGTGATGTATGACCCAGTTGTTGACCCTGATTGGCATCCAGTGAGGGAAGAGTGTGCCGCTGGCAATAGCTCAGAAGAGGAGGAGGATCCACAGCAGGTATCGACATCGCAGCTGGGGTTATCTGGCAGGCCCATAGCAGTCCAAAAAGGTGTTAAAAAAACAAAAAGAGTTGCAGGACAGCTTGGCCAGACGGTCAAATTAGCACAGCGTGCAAGCCCTGAAAATTTATCCCATAGTAGGAAGAGTGCAGTGTGGCACTTTTTTGACCAAAATCCTATTGATGAGGCAAAGGTTATCTGTAAGAAGTGCGGAAGGATCTTTAGCCAAGGGAAAGATCTCCGAAATTTGAATACCAGTTGCATGCTTAGACATGTAAACACCATGCACTTGCAAGCGTGGATGGACTACAAAACCTCACTGACTTTGAACGCCTACATTGCCAAACTGATCTCATTAGAGATGATGCCCTTCCGTTTGGTTGAAAGTGCAGCATTCCGAGAGCTCATGGCCTACGCTGTCCCACGCTATGACCTATCCAGTCGGTACTTCTTTTCTAGAAAAGCCATCCCTGCCCTCCACCTGCATGTGAAAGACCGCATTGTCCATGCACTCAAACAGTCAGTGAGTGGAAAGGTGCACCTCACAACAGATGCATGGGCCAGTAGGCATGGCCAGGGCCGTTACGTGTCCATCACTGCGCACTGGGTGAATGTGGTGGATGCAAGTTCCACAGGGGACAGCGGCAGTGGGACAGTGCTGCCTAGCCCACGGTATAGGCAACAGTTAGCTGTAGGCGTTCGACCCTCCTCCTCATCCAGAAGTGAAAGCTTATCGACAGAGCGCAGTCGCACGAGCACTCCATCCGCAGCTGCCAGTGTTGCACACGAGATGTCCCACTATCGAACAGCTAGTGGTAAGCGTCAACAGGCTGTTTTAAAGATGATGTCTATGGGTGACAACAGACACACCGCGGAGGTAATGGCCGACTACTTGCAGCGAGAAACGGAGTCATGGCTGAACAGTCTACATCTTGAGCCAGGCAAGGTAGTCAGTGATAATGGACGTAATTTTGTGGCGGCCATAGCCCTGGCATAACTCAGACACATAACTTGCCTGGCTCACACCTTGAACCTGGTGGTGCAGTGCTTCATCAATAATTATCCGGAGTTACCAGCCCTGCTCCATAAGGTGCGAAGACTGTGCTTGTACATCCGTCGCTCGCCCGTAGATTCCAGTCGTATGCAGAGGCTGCAGCGATCGCTCCACCTCCCCAAGCACCGCCTAATCATAGATGTTGCAACAAGGTGGAACTCCACCATGCACATGGTTGAGAGGCTGTGCGAACAGAGGCAGGCTGTAATGCATTTGTGGGAGGATACACGGGCAGGCAGTTTGAGGGCAGACATCGAGTTGTCGGGTGTGCAGTGGTCAAAGCTGAAAGACCTCTGTAAAGTCCTTCAGTGTTTTGAGGATTGCACACGGCTGGTAAGCGCAGACGACGCCATCATAAGCATGAGCATCCCACTTATGCATCTGCTCATGCAAACTTTGATGCACATTAAGGATCAGGCATCTGCAGCGGAGGAGGAAGAGGAGGAGGGAAGCCTTTATGACAGTCAGGCATTGTCTGCTCAGGGAACTGTCCTGGACAAGGAGGAGGAAGAAGAGGAAGAGGAGGAGGATGGGGGGATGATTGTTTTGGGGAGGAGGATGCTTCTCAGGGGGCAAGAGAAAATGTTGGCTTGCCAAGTTCAGATACAGGGTTTCATTACAGATTTCTATCCACTGGCCTTTCTGTGCAGCTCTTCATCTAGAATTTTTAATTGGGAAATTCACCATCTCTGGCATTGTCCATTCTACATGCTCAGAAATATGGTCCCGACTATATCAATCTGTAATGGCTGAGCCCAAAAAACAAGACTGGCTGTGGATAGCCCGTGGCTTTGTGGAAATGTGCCAGTTTCCAAACTGCATTAGATCCCTGGATGGGAAGCACATCCGTGTGCGTAAGCCACCAAACTCAGAGTCCCAATATTATAATTATAAAGTTTTATTCTGTAGTGCTGTTTGTTAGGGGTTGAGTTCCAGCTTCTGCACAAGGGGAATCTCAAACCATCCCTGCTGTGGTCTCCCATCCGTCTCCGGCCGCAGAGGACTCTGCTCAGCAGAGACGTCGGTCCCAGCGTCTCGCCCAGTCTAACATTGTGCAGAGGATTACTGCCACCTCTCCAGGTTCTGCTATTGTAGCCAGTACTGGTCAGCGGCGAGCAGACGTCTTTAGGACTAAGTCCTGCGTTTCCCCTTCTGAGCATGAACAGGGTAAGATCTCTCATTGGAGATCAGGGGTCACATGCTCAGGTACTGCAGCAGCTCCTATTTGTCCGCCAGGAAGGTCCTGAAACTACATGTGTTCTGGATCAGTTTCTCATTGGTCCTTTTTTGGCAGGTCCTGTAGTTGCTACTATAAAAGGGTTGCATGGCCCTGCGGCCATGCGCTAGTATCAATTGCATTATGTGCTTTGCGCCAGTGTGATCATGCACGCATGTGGTTAGGGCTCAGCTGAAATAAGCCCCTAGAATACCGGCACCTCCGGTGAGGAGATTTGTATGAATGTGTTCAGGGCCTGGCTGAAATAAGCCCCTAGAATACCGGCTTCCCCGGTGAGGAGTTGCTTGTTTGCGTTGCAGAATTCATGATCACGGACTGCTATCCGCACAGCAGTTATCTGTGTATCCCTGTGGTGTTAACAGGACACAGTCTCTATTTCTACCTCAGCGACTCTGTGGTGTAACAGAGTTCGCTTATACTGCCATATAGTGCTACAGCATCGATGTCTGCGACTCTGTGAAGTAACAGAGTTCGCTTATACTGCCATCTTACTAGCAGCAGGCTCTGCCTGCATGGTGGACCCCGGGCTGCGAACGTACCTATTATTTATATTTATTTTGTGCGTTCCACCAGCCCTAACATAATTCTAGTGCCAGGGTCTGGCTAGTAAAATGGCGGACGACCAGCGTCTTCAGCGGAACATCCAGCAGCTGCAGGGTAGGTTGGCAGCCCTTGAGCACACAACCTCAGCTGTGGATGTTACCGCATCGCTGTTCAGGCTGCAAGCATGGCTGCAGCCAGTGTGTCCACTGCCTCCTCTGACCCTACATTATCCCACTCTCGCTTCCAGACAAGTTTGCTGGTGACAGCAAGCAATGTCGGGGATTCGTGAGTCAGCGCTCTATACAACTCGAGCTTCTGGCTGCACGTATCCCCACGGATCGGGCACAAGTAGGTTTTGTAATGTCTCTCCTGTTGGGCAGAGCATTGGAGTGGGCCACTCGCTGTGGGAGCGTGACGACCGTGTGGTGCGGAGTGCTCCTCGCTTTCTGGAGGCTCTAAAAAATGTCTTTCTAGGACCTCAGGTCACCCACGATGCGGCGCTCCAACTGCTGGCAAGTTCACAGGGTTCGTTCTTGGTCAGCTATTTTGCTGTTCAATTTCGGACTCTGGCCTCGGAGTTAGACTGGCCAGTAGAGTTGAGCGATACTTTCCGATATCCAAAAGTATCGGAATCGGAATGGTATCGCCGATACCATTAAAATATCGGCGATACCCGATACCGATACCGGAAGTCCCATGTAAGTCTATGGGAACAAAATATGCAACTAAAAAAACCTCTTTCTTTCCTTGTAAACACTAAATATACACACATAGAATACATATATATATATATACATATATATATATATATATACATGTCATTGTGACATATATATATACATATATGTATAGTTTATACACTTCTACATAGTAAAATATCCTCTGATTCAATTGCCGGGTAAAGCCGGCTTCTGTGAAAAGACAGAAGCACCCGACATGAAATGACACTTGGTGTACATAGGGTTAACCATGTCTTTTCATGTCCTTTGCTATCTGATTTGCACAAACAATTACATCAGTCTATGTGTGCAAAATTTCACACCTGTAGGGGTTAATTAAAGGTGTAAATTCGTTGTAAAAAAAACGGACTTTTTTGCTACGAATTTACACCTTTAATTAACCCCTACAGGTGTGAAATTTTGCACACTTACACTCATGTAATTGTTTGTGCAAATCAGATATCAAACTACATGAAAAGACATGGTTAACCCTATGTACACCAAGTGTCATTTCATGTCGGGTTCTGCATTTTCACAAAAGCCGGCAATTGAATTAGCGGCTATTATACTATGTAGAAGTGTATGAACTATAAATATAAATATATATATATGTGTCACAAATTCAATGACATGTATATATATATATATGAGGTGTAAAATTGCTGAAAAAAAATGCGTGGGCTCCCGCCCTATTTTCGCAACCAGACAGACAAAGCCAGTGAGTGGGGGCAGATAATAATAGCCCAGAGAGGGACCATTTTTTTTGCCCCCCCCCCCGGCTACTTAACATCTGCCCCCAGACACCCCAGAAAGGGCAAATCTCTAATTAGATTTGCCCTTTCTGGCACTTTGCCCGTCTATTCCCATTGCCCTGTAACGGTGGCGAATGGGTTAATAAGGGGTTAAAATGACCTTGCAATTGAAAGGTCACTTTAAGCCAGGTTAATAATTGAGAGCTGTCAATTAGACAACTATCAATTATTAATCCTATTGTATGAAACAAAAATCAAACACACACACTTTAATAAAAAAGAAGTTTAATGAAATAATCACACAGTTTTTGACCATATTTTATTTACCTGCTAAAACCATTTCCTGTAATAAAAATAAAATAATAAAGCAAAATTATTCTTACCAATCCGATGCACAGTCAGGTCCCACGGTGTAATCCTTCAGAAAGGGTTAATGTTTACTGCAGGGACCGCAGCTAATGCTGCAGCCTCACAGTAAACCCCCAAATGAATGAGCTCCTCTCCTGGCTGACAGGAGAGGAAGTGGAAAGCTTAATTGATTGCTTTCCACTTTCACTTCAGGTCAGCCAGGGACACCATCAGTGACGTCAGAGGGAACTGATTAACAAAAATAGGGGTTCCCTTCGAAAAAAAAAATGGCGTGGGGTCCCCCTATTTTTGTTAACCAGCCAGATGAAGCAGACCGCTGAGGCCTGGATTTTCAGGCTGTTAAGGAGCCAAGATCCATGGACCTTGCCAGCCTGATAATACCAGGCCACAGCAGTCTGCATACCTTGGCTGATTAACAAAAATAGGGGATCCCCTCGAAAAAAATTGGCGTGGGGTCCCCCCTATTTTTGTTAACCAGCCAGATGAAGCAGACCGCTGAGGCCTGGATTTTCAGGCTGTTAAGGAGCCAAGATCCATGGACCTTGCCAGCCTGATAATACCAGGCCACAGCAGTCTGCATATCTTGGCTGATTAACAAAAATAGGGGATCCCCTCGAAAAAAATTGGCGTGGGGTCCCCCTATTTTTGTTAACCAGCCAGATGAAGCAGACCGCTGAGGCCTGGTTTTTCAGGCTGGTAAGGATCCAATATCCATGGACCTTGCAAGCCTGATAATACCAGGCCACAGCAGTCTGCTTAGCTTGGCTGGTTAACAAAAATAGGGGATCCCCTCGAAAAAAAAACGGCGTAGGGGTCCCCCTATTTTTGTTAACCAGCCAAGTAAAATGCAGACTGCTGCGGCCTGGTATTAAAAGACTGTCAAGGCCCATGGATTTTGGCCCTCAACAGCCTGATAATACCAGGCTACAGCAGCCCCACATTTGGCGCATCAAAAGATGTGCCAATTGTGGCACTTTACCCGGCTCTTCCCACTTGCCCTGTAGCGGTGGCAAGCGGGGTAATAAGGGGTTAATGTCACCGTTGATTGCACGGTGACAATAAGCCCGGTTAATAATGGAGAGGTGTCAATAAGACACCGATCCATTATTAATCCCAAAGTTTTTAAATGTGTAAAAAAAAGACACAGCAAGAAAAAAGTCTTTTAATGAAATAAAAGAGACAACACAGTTTTCATTTTTTTTATTACTCTCTCATTCCTGCTACGCCATCGATCTCCTGTAAAAAAAGAGAAAAAACAAACCAACAGTATACCACCTGTCCGACGCAGTCCATAGTAACGACAGTCCCACGACGATCCAGCTCTGCTACATCGGAATGACAGGCAGAGCCTGACATCCCGGCGCAGCACAGCTGCTTACCAGCTTCCCCGGCGGTGACGTCATCGGACTGCTTTACGGCCGCGATTACCCAGCAGTCACTGCAGTTATCGCGAGAAACTGCATGTGACCGCCGGGGAGAAGAGGATGGCGGCCATTAAGCAGTCCGGGATGTGACCGCCGGAGATCTTCTGCCGGGTAAGTGCCGCTGACTCCTGACAGACCCGACCGACGGACACTGTGACAGTGACAATTCCGATTCCGGTATCCGATATGACGAAAATATCGGTACTCGGAATCGGAATTCCGATACAGCCAATATCGGCCGATACCCGATATTTGCAGTATCGTATCGCTCAACACTACTGGCCAGATAAAGTCCTCATTCCCGTGTTTTGGAGAGGACTGGCGGTCCATGTGAAAGACGCCTCGATTACCAGGGAGATTCCCGCCACACTGAAGAAGCTTATCGCCATATCTACCCGCATCGACCTCCGTTTTCATGAGCGGAGGTTGGAGCGGTCCCCAGTGTAGGCAGAGGTTCCGGCTGGCTCCCACCTTCGCCAGACCTCTAGAATCTTTTAGTCAGGCGTCAGGCCCCCATGAGACCATGGAGGTTTCTCGAGCAGGACCTAAGTCCCGGGCCACTCGAGTACCCGTGGTTTGTAACACCTGTCAGCAGTCAGGACATTATGCCATCAAATGTCCACAGCGGTCAGGAAAACGGTCGCGTCTAGTGACCCTGGGAGGAGGTTCACTAGACACAGCAGCATTTTCCACCAAGTTGTCCTTCAAGGGGACAATTCATCCACTCTCACCGCCGAGCTCTGTGTGAATTCTGGAGCCAAGGGGAATTTCATGTCCTCTGCCTTTGCTCTCCGCCACACTATACCTCAGGTGATGCTCGCCAAACCGGTGACTGTGCGAGTAGTGAATGGATCGACTCTGCTCTCACAAATCACCCACCAGACTATCCCTCTCACTTTATCTATGTCCCCTTCCCATCAGGAGAGTATTTCCTTTCTTGTCCTGCCCGAGGGAATAGACAAGGTTTTTCTGGGAATACCTTGGCTCCGTCACCACTCTCCTTATATTGAGTAGTCCTCTGGGAGGACACTTGGTTGGGGTGATTCATGTAGAGGCATGTGTGTCAGGGAGTGCATTCAGGTCACCACCACAGAGATACCCGTAGATCTTACTTTTCTTCCCCAGTGTTATTGGTCATATGCAGACGTTTTCTCCAAGAAGGCGGGGAGACTCTTCCGCCTCATCGCCCCTACAACTGTCCTATTGATCTCTTTCCTGGAGCAGAACCTCCTCCAGGAAGAGTCTATCCCCCCTCGCTTCCTGAGATGGAGGCCATGTCCCAGTATATTCAGGAGAATCTGGCAAGAGGGTTCATTAGGAAGTTGGTGTCACCAGCAGGGGCGGGGTTCTTCTTCGTGCAGAAGAAGAATGTAGAATTATGTCCGTGTATTGACTACAGGGGTCTTAACGCCATCACCGTCAAGAATAAGTACCCATTGCCCCTCTTTGATAGGCTCCGAGGAGCAAAGGTATTTACCAAGCTAGATCTACGTGGTGCCTATAACCTAATTTGCATCCGTGAAGGGGACGAGTGGAAGACAGCTTTTAATACCAGGGATGGGCATTATGAATACCTGGTGATGCCCTTCGGGCTCTGTAATGCTGTTTTCCAAGACTTTGTCAATGACAACTTCCGGGATATGCTCTCCACCTCTGTAGTAGTCTATCTGGATGATATTCTCATCTTTTCACCAGATATAGACTCTCACCGGAGGAATGTCAACAAAGTCTTTGACCTCTTACAGGCAAACTCCCTCTATGCCAAGCTGGAGAAATGTGTGTTTAAGCAGGAGTCTTTACCTTTCCTGGGCTATATCATCTCCGCCCAGGGATTGGCTATGGATCCTGGCAAACTACAGGCTGTAATGGACTGGCAAGAACCCCATTCTCTTAAAGCGGTGCAGCGCTTTATGGGGTTCATTAATTATTATCGCCAGTTCATTCCCCATTTCTCGACTTTGGTAGCTCCCTTGGTAGCCCTCACCAAGAAGGGAGCAAATCCCAAATTGTGGTCAGAGGAGGTCTCCAAGGCCTTTACTTCAATTAAGTCCCATTTTGCTAGCGCTCCCATCTTACATCGACCCGAGGTTGATGAGCCTTTTATATTGGAGGTTGATGCCTCGTCCGTTGATTCTGGAGCAGTCCTTTTTCAAAAGGATGCTCAAGGTCGAAACATCCTTGTTTCTTCTTTTCCAAGACCTTCACACCTGCGGAGAGGAATTATTCCATTGGGGATAGGGAGTTACTAGCCATTAAGTTGGCCTTTTCCGAGTGGAGACATCTCCTGGAGGGGGCGCGCTTTCCCTTTCAAGTTTTCACTGACCACAAAAATTTGGTCTATTTACAGACAGCCCAGCGGCTAAATTCTCATCAGGCCAGATGGTCCCTGTTCTTCTCCCGGTTCCATTTCACCCTCCATTTCCTCTCCGGTGAGAAGAACATTCAGGCCGATGCTCCGTGGTGTCCTCTGAGGAGGTGGAGGAGGAGCCTCAGCTGATTGTCCCCACAGAGAGCAAAAGAACGGTGGCCCCAGTTTCGCTTGAGTGTGTGCCTCCGGGCAAGACTTTTGTGCCCACCAATTTGCGACCGGAAGTACTCTCTTGGGCACATTCGTCCAGGGTGGGTGGACATTTTGGGGTAAAAAGGACATCTGAGTTGCTGGCGAGGACATACTGGTGGCCACATATGGTCCGTGACGTCAGGGAATACGTTCAGGCGTTAGTCTCCTGCGCCAAGAATAAATCCCCTCGACAACGGCCAGCTGGGCTACTTTTCCCTTTACTGGTGGCAGACAGGCCTTGGGAGATGGTCGGGATGGATTTTGTGGTGGGCTTACCCAAGTCTCGGGGCTGCACCATCATCTGGGTGATAACCGACCACTTCTCCAAAATGGTGCACTTGGTGCCCTTCAGGAACTTAAGCAGAGATTCACTTCTGCTCCTGTTCTACGGCAGCCTGATGTTTCTCTGCCATTTCAGGTGGAGGTTGATGCCTCTGAAATTGGGGCAGGTGCCGTTTTGTCCCAAAGAGATCCAGAGACCTCTAAAAGTAACCCTTGTGCCTTTTTCTCTCGAAAATTTTCTCCTACTGAACGTAATTATGACGTGGGTAGTGTTGAGCGATACGATACTGAAAATATCGGATATCGGCCGATATTAGCTGTATCGGCCTTTCGATTCCGAATACCGATATTTTCGTCATATCAGATACCGGAATCGGATTTGTCACTGTCACTGTGAGTGTCCGTCGGTCGGGTCTGTCAGGAGTCAGCGGCACTTACCTGGCAGAAGATCTCCGGCGGTCACGTCCTGGACTGCTTGATGGCCGCCATTATCTTCTCCCTGGCGGTCACATGCAGTTTTTTCGCGATAACTGCAGTGACTGCTGGGTAATCCCGGCCGTAAAGCAGTCAGTCCGATGACGTCACCGCCGGGGAAGCAGGTAATCAGCTGTGCTGCGCCGGGATGACAGGCTCTGCCTGTCATTCTGATGTAGCAGAGCTGGATCGTCGTGGGACACTCGTTACTATGGACTGCGTCGGACAGGTGGTATACTGCTGTTTTTTTTTTTTCATTTTTTTACAGGAGATCGATGGCGTCGCAGGATGAGACTGTAATAAAAGTAATGAAAACTGTGTTGTTTTTTTTATTAAATTAAAAAACTTTTATATGAACATTCACCCGTCCGGGTACATCAACAATTTAACTATTTACATACAGGGACCCTGTCCGGGTTATTTATAATTCTTTGGCAGGGGTGTTCCAGGTACCACCTGGTACTCTTCTGATGCTTGCCAAACATCCGAGACACCAAGGACCACCAGGACCTGATGATGTCGTGTGGCCTGTACAGTCAAGTCGTGACCCGCTATCTGTGTCTGTGGCCACCTCTTTCATCTCCCTCCGGATCTGGAGCCCTATGTCCCGGACTGAACGAACCCCAGGGGGCCTAACAGGCGCCGGGTACGGGCCAGCTATAGTTATCATGTACATAGCTGGGGCTGCTGAGGAGACCACTGAGGGAGGCTGGGGAGATTTACGGCGTGGGGTGGGCACTTGTGCAGAGGCCTGGATGTGGGAGGCTGAAGGCTCCGAGGGTCTCACAGGTTCCTGACAATCTGGGGAGTAGGGTTCGCACCTGGTAACATTTAGGGCGTACCATCCATTGTAACCCCAGTGTCGGGTGTAAGTCACCAAGTCTCCTGGCAACAGGTCCCTCCCCGGGTGTCCTTCTGGGAGGTGAGTCTCCACGTCCCGCCGGGTCACAAAGACTTCTAAATAAAGTCCAGGCTCCTGGATTAAGCCCCAACCACCTTTCAATTTAAAGCTCCGTACTGCACCCTTACGCCGCGGCTCCCTCAGGGTTCCTTTATCTTTTCTCATCCGGTCCTTATCTGCCCGGTCCTTCTCCAGGTGACGTTGCCGAAGTTTTTGGGATTCTCGCTGCTCCCTTTGTCGCTCTGCTTCCCGCTCCCAACGTCTCCACTCTTCTCCTGACGCCGGTTGTAATTCTCCTCCAGCATCTCCATGTCTCCACCATCAAACTGCAGCTTATGATGTCCGGTTTGCGGCAGCTCTCCTGGCGCCACCCAGTCCTGGCGGCGCTCACCTGCGGAGGAAGCAGCCGGCTCTGGAACAGATGACAGTCGGGGCTCCGGTACAGACAGGTAGACCTCTGGTGCCTGCGCGGCCTCCTCCATGAGGACGGGTGTCGCTTCTTCTGTCTCAGCGACGGGGGCAGACAGCGGGATCTGGGGTGCTGCCGGTGCAGAGTTTTTTGCAGGAACGGGTGCCTCCACTGCGACAACGTCAACCGGATCACATTGCAAGGGCTGGGATGCCCGCACGGACTCCTCTACTAGAACGGGTGCCTCACCTTCCGGTACAGACACTTCAGGTAAGAGGGATTGGCGCCGCTCCAAGTTTAGTTTTAGGGCACGCCAGCTGGCTTCCATCCTGGCGACCTCCTCCCGGTGCCGGGCCAGGCCTCTTAGGGTATCCTCCGCTTCTTCCAGCGTAGGAGGGTTTCCAGGCCGGGTGCCCAACGGTGGTTCCGTGGCGATCGGGTCGCTTCCGTGGGGGGAGAGCTCTGACTGCTCCATCCCTTCACACTTCTGCTCGTGTCCATTAGCCATCTCTGCCAAGTCACATGTGTCATTAGCATCTGGAGAGGGCCCCTCTTTTGTAGTGAGGCGGGACCTTCGTGTTAGTTTCCGCACACTGAGGAGGATGAGGAGGCGGAACTGAAGAGCTGTGGGGCACGATCTTACATTGCAGTACCATTTAGAGTGGTCGGCCATCGTTTTCACGCCACTGAGTGAGTGTACACCCACGAAGAGCACGCCCTTCTTCTTCACCAGTGCCTCGTCGTGACGCAGATATGGCGGAAAAATGGCAAATACATTCTCTGATGATTTTAGCAATTCTCAAGCACAAAACCAGTTCAATTCAGGCACACAGGACTCGCTTATAGCGAGCTACAGAATCCTGTTCTTGACGCCTAAGTTGAGTCGCACAGAGCCAGAGGTTTTGGGGGTACTCGGCACCGAGCCCGTCGACTTCTATGGGGTATGTCACGGCTTTACCCGGCAATTGAATCAGAGTCTATTTTACTATGTAGAAGTGTATAAACTATAAATATATGTATATATATATGTCACAATGACATGTATATATATATATATATATATATATATGTATTCTATGTGTGTATATTTTGTGTTTACAAGAAAGAAAGGGTTTTTTTGTTGCGATTTTTTGTTCCCATAGACTTACATTGGACTTCCGGTATCGGAATCGGATATCGACGATATTTAGTGATGTCGGCGATACCATTTCGATACGATATTTTTAGATATCGAGCAGTATCGCTCAACACTAGACGTGGGTAATCGGAGTTATTGGCCATGAAGTGGGCTTTTGAAGAGTGGAGACATTGGCTGGAGGGAGCCAAACATCAGGTGGTGGTCCTTACTGACCATAAGAATCTGGTTTATCTGGAATCTGCCAAGCGACTTAATCCTAGACAGGCCAGGTGGGCCTTGTTTTTCACACGTTTTAATTTTGTGGTTTCCTTTCTTCCTGGCACTAAGAATGAAAAAGGCACAAGGGTTACTTTTAGAGGTCTCTGGATCTCTTTGGGACAAAACGGCACCTGCCCCAATTTCAGAGGCATCAACCTCCACCTGAAATGGCAGAGAAACATCAGGCTGCCGTAGAACAGGAGCAGAAGTGAATCTCTGCTTAAGTTCCTGAAACGCAGAGACTGCCTCAGGAGGCCAATTCACAACATCAGAACCCTTTTTGGTCAAATCAGTCAATGTTTTAACAATAACAGAGAAATTACCAATAAATTTACGATAAAAATTGGCAAAACCCAAGAATCTCTGAAGAGCCTTTAATGAAGTAGGTTGGACCCAATCACAGATGGCCTGAACCTTGACCGGTCCATTTCAATAACAGATGGGACAAAATGAATCCCAGAAATGAGATCCTCTGTACGCCAAAAAGACACTTTGATCCCTTCACATACAGAGCATTCTCTCTCAAAATCTGGAACACAGTCCGAACATGTTTCACATGAGAGTTCCAGTCATTGGAAAAAATCAAGATATCATCCAAATAAACAATCAGAAATTTATCCACAAAATCCCTGAAAATGTCATTCATGAAGGACTGGAAGACGGAAGGAGCATTAGTGAGCCCAAAGGGCATCACTAGGTACTCAAAATGCCCCTCTGGGGTATTAAATGCCGTCTTCCATTCATCCCCGTGCTTAATGCGAATAAGGTTATACGCCCCCTGAGGTCAAGCCTGGCAAACCAAGTAGCACCTTTCACCCTGGAAAACAGGTCAGAAATCAAGGGTAACGGATATTGATATTTCACAGTGATATTGTTCAAGAGACGATAATCAATACACGGTCTTAATGAACCATCCTTTTTGGCCACAAAGAAAAAACCGGCACCCAAGGTGAAGAGGATGGTCTGATATGACCCTTCTCCAATGACTCCTTGATATAAGACCGCATAGCGTCATGTTCAGGTACAGACAAGTTAAAAAGGCGACCTTTAGGGAATTTACTACCAGGCACTAATTCAATAGCGCAGTCATAGCTCCTATGCGGGGGCAAGGATGCAGATTTACTTTCGCTAAACACATCAGAAAAATCTGTCAAAAAGTCAGGAACATCCTGAGCCTGGGGAGAGGCAGAAAAAACAGGAGTGTTGGCATTAACACATTGGCAGCCCCAACTGGTTACAGACACAGATTTCCAATCCAAAACAGGATTATGAGACTGTAACCAAGGGAAACCTAGTACAATAATGTCATGCAGATTATACAGCACCAAAAATTTGCAACTCTCCTGATGATCAGGTTCAACCCTCATTATCACCTGAGTAGAGAACTGGGGAATTTCTCAGCCAAAGGGGTAGAATCAATTCCCAGTAGGGGAATAGACTTCCGTAGGGGTATCAAGGGAAACCCACAACGTTTAGCAAAATCAAAATCCATCAGGTTAATAGCTGCTCCCGAATCAACAAAGGCCTGAGCAGAAAATGTGGACAGGGAGCAAATCAGGGTAACAGTCAACAGAAATTTAGTCTGAACACTACCCAAGACAACTGAGCTTGCAAAACGTCTTCCCCACTTAGGGCAGACTGATACAGCATGAGAGGCGTCACCACAGTAGAAACATAACCCATTGCGTTTTCGAAACTCATGACGCTGTGCCCCAGAAGTCACTCTATCACACTGCATGGGCTCAGAAGCTGGTTCACAAGGCAACACTATTCCACGCATACCTCTACGCTCACGCAAACGTCTGTCAATTTGAATCGCTAATGATATAGAATCATTGAGACCAGAGGGAGCAGGGAAACCCACCATAACGTCTTGTACATTCTCTGACAGACCCTTCCGAAAAATGGCTGCCAAAGCATCATCATTCCATTTGGTCAGGACTGCCCACTTTCGAAATTTCTGACAGTATAACTCAGCGTCCTCAAGCCCCTGATTTAATGCCAACAAGGTTTTTTCAGCTTGATCAGAGACATTAGGTTCATCGTACAATAACCCCAGAGCCAGAAAAAATGCATCAACATTACTCAAAACAGGGTCCCCAGGTGTCAGGGAAAAAGCCCAATCCTGAGGATCGCCGCGCAGGAGAGAGATGACAATTTGAACCTGCTGTGCTGCGTTCCCTGAGGACTTAGATTTTAAGGCAAAAAAACAACTTACAGTTATTTTTGAAATTCAGAAATTTAGCTCGATCCCCTAAAAACAAATCTGGCATGGGGATCCTAGGTTCCACAGCAGGCAACCCTGCAAGATAGGTAGCAATACTCTGAACTTCAGTGGCAAGCTGATCCACACGGCCAGACAACTGTGCAAACTCCATTGAGAGAGAAAAAAAAAAAATCCTCAGCACCCAGAGAAAAAGAGGGAAAAAAAAAATGCAACAAACAGAAAAAAAAAAAAATCTCTGACAACTCTGACAACTTTTTTTTTCTTTCCACACTATTTTTCCCTTCTGTGAGTACCATACAATTTTCAGTTAGGCCGGTGATACTGTTATGATTTGGTAGCTGAGGAGAGCAGGCAAAAACGGCAATACACCAGAGAGGTTGGAATCTACTGGATTGCAGTACCGTGACTAACCACCACAACTAAAGGCAGCCGTGGAGCGTTCCTAAGTTGGTCCTAGACGCCTCGTCACAGCCTGAGAGGTTAACTACACCTAAAGATAGAAAGAGGAAAGCTATCTGCCCCGGAGCAGATCCCCAAAGAACATAGAAAGCCCCCAAACATGTAATGGCGGTTAGACAAGAGGAAATACAGACACAGACAGAAAATAGTATGAGCAAACGTTGGGGCCCAATCTTCCTAGAGAGAAAAGGATAGGAAGGACACTTACTGCAATCCAAAAACCCTAAAAAATACCAACTCTACTAATTGCAAAAACACCTGAGATCACACGACCTCTACCACCTAAATTAGTTCTCTGGTGTAACAAAACTAAGCCGCAGCCACTGAAAAAACTGGAAAAGGCAAATGAACAAATAACAGTGGCTAAGATAAACTGAGAGAAGCACAAGCCCCCGGGGGGGACCTGGCTGACCTCCACAGAAGTGCAGGAAAAAATGCAAAAAGCAAGCACAAAAATAAAAGCAGAAAATATCTTATCTGTTAGCAGGAGATGCAGGCAAGACTGAGCAAGCTTCAAAGTGAACCAGGAACCACAGTTGAGACAAGAACAATTGATCACCGGCAACCCTGATGGGAGGGAACCTCCCTTATATAAGACCAGTCTGTAACTCCTGATTGCCAATCTTCACAATCTTCATTGAATAGTTCAGTACTGTTTGTAACCACCAGAGGGAGCTTCTGCTCAGAATTCATTTCTAACACATTCACAACAGTCTACAATGGATGCAGTGCCTTATGTCATGGTTGCTGATGAGGCCTTTCAATTAATCCACAACTTCATAAGGCCCTATCCACTTAGAGCCCTGGACCACCAACGCAGAATCTTTAATTTCCGCCTATCCCGCGCACGACGATTGGTGGAGTGTGCCTTTGGCATTCTCTGTGCCAAATGGCGGGTCCTGCAGTCAACCATTCAACTTAGTGAAGGAAATGTGAATGCGGTTATTAAAGCCTGTGTGATACTTCATAACTTCACCAGAATCCATGACTGTACATCAAATGATGGTGATGAAGTGGCGGATGGAAATAATGGCTTGGCTACTACACATGTACTTCATCCACGTAGTCAGCCCTCTTGACTTAAAATGCGTAATGTGCTTGCAAATTATTTTGTTTCACCAGAGTGATATACTCCATGGCAATACAATTCAATCTCTATGTTATGATGGGATTTTTTGGGGGTCAAAAAAAGTTATGTTAATATTTGACGTGTGTGTTGCTTTGGCCTAATAATGATCAAAAACTGATAATAAACACATCATCTATATCGTTATAACACCACAAACCACTCATATTAGAAACACAGAACCACTCTAAGAGAGAAAAGCGCAAATAGGGTCTTATCTGATGATAGTTTCAAAATAAATATCAGTTTGCTCTCACCTAGTCTTCCATATTATAAAAGCCCATAGGACTCATCTGAGCCAACAGCTGCCGCAGATCCACAGGTCAAACCATTTGACCGATTCACAATGGCAGATACAAGGAAACGTGGATATTGACCGCGCTGCTGTAGAAATCACAATCCCAGTATATGGATAAAAATATTGGTATTTTATTCACTATTCTCTCAACGCGTTTTGAAGTTCACATAACTTCTTCCTCAGGAGATGCATAAGATGACTTATGCATCTCCTGATTAAGAAGTTATGTGAACTTCGAAACGCATTGAGAGAATAGTGAATGAAATACCAATTCTTTTTATCCATATACTGGGATTGTGATTTCTACAGCAGCGCGGTCAATATCCACATTTCCTTCTATCTGCTAAAACACTCATATTGAATTAACTTGTTTTAATCCAAATACGTTTTTTGAAAAAAAAAACATATTTTGCTCATATAGCATGTTGGCCCAATAAAACTGGGCCAATAGAAGCCACAAAAACAAAACAAAAAAATTGGCAGGAAGACACTTTGCCTTATAAATTATGGTAGGTTGGGGTGGTGATGGCGGGAAGACAGCATGCGAGGTTTGGCTTCTTTGTGTGGCAACCTGAGAGTGACCCTGCGGGATGGCTGATGATGAACCAGGTTTTCGGCCCAAGGAAGGTACCTGTTGGGGAGCATGGTACTGTGCCGTATTGTCTGGATATTGGTATTTCTGTGTAGTGGCATGGCCCATTTGTTCATACCCCCCAATATGGCCATGTTGAGCATACCCATGTTGGGACCACTTTCCAATAGTGGGTCTGCTAAAGTGGCCATATTGGGCAGGTGCAGAAGTATCTGAAAATTGCACATGTGTTGGCCGATGTTGTGTTGGGGCGTGCTGTGGCTGAGGTATTGGCATATGTGGGGGAGGTGGTTCAGCAACTGATAGTGCCTGCTCATCCTGGATTCCAGGCATTTGAAGTTGGTTACTGCTGGACATTTGCCATCTTTCTAGGAATACAAATACCGGGTTGGGATTATTTGGTGGGGTACAAGCATCTATTAAAATTTGGGATTGCCCCTCTGACCCACAGCCTCACCTCATGGGGAACTGTAAGTAGATAACATGCCAGACTGCGTGCATAAGCTTCCTCACCATCGTCATTCACTGTTCATGAAAGGTAGTCCAACACTCCAGTGTCCACTTGGCTCCTGTTGCGGTGGTGGAAAGCTCCCTTCTGTTCCAGCCAAGGTATGGGATGGCGGCGCCTGGGGTGAAGTGTCCAGGGGTAATGTTTGACTGCTACTGTGGTCCTGGTCCTCGTCCTCTGGATTGGCCTCCTGTTGTGCAGAAGGCGCTGCTGGTGGTGGTGGTTGGGTGCTGGATGATGCTGCTGAAGATGGACCAGCCACTTCTTCTCCTTCACAAACTGGGTCAATGTTTACCTCAGAGTCGGAAGCAGTTTCCCTCATGGTAAGGTTTGAGTCAGTTCTATTTTTAAGCACAAAGTAGAAAATAAAAAAAAAATTAGTTTTGCCCGTAAGACCCTGTGTAAAATGTGGGGTCATGTATGCACTTACGGTCTGAGATCCATAACTGGAGCCAGGAAATTGTCTGTCGTAATACAGATATTTCCTTTTCTTTGGGGCCTCATCACCACTCCTGGCCCGCTGCTGTCGCTCATGTCGGTACTGGTCTCGACAGCCTTGCCACCGTCTAGTGACATCAGATCCTACAAAGTAACACAATAAAGGTTTTAACTTTCAATCACAGTGTTTGCCTTGCCAAATGTAGGCTACAGTGTAATGAGGCCTGCTACTTGGCAAGTGTAAAGTGTGAAATAAGCAGAATATTACTAACAACGTCAGATATGATGATATGTTCATTTGGTGCTTCATTTGTAATTTTTTTTTAGGATTGTACTTACTAATTTCTTGCTGCACCTCACGAGGACTTGCCTCATAATTGGGGAACACTACATTGCAGATTCTCTTCCATGCGGCATCCTTTCGTGCGCAGTCAGAGTAATGTGCGTCGCATTGGTCCCATAGTCCTGGCCTCTCCTGAACCAGAACTATCAGCATCTCGATATTGATGTGTCTGGCCATGCTGCTGGACTCAGTGGAGGCATGTTCCAGGATTTTTCTATAGTTTGCCAGTGAAATTTGCTTGCCAAAGCTTCCTGACACTGGATGAGGCAATTTCCTGTCACCTGGAAAATGCTTGTGTATTTCTCGCAAGTCACACTGATGGTCCGTATGGTGTGCGATTTTTTTTCTCGCACCCATAGACTTGCATTGGTGAGACTTGCCCGATATATGCTTACAATGGCAGCATGCTGCGATTTCACTCCCACTTAGAATACGGCCGAGAAAAAAATGGCAATGTTTTATCGCATAGCACTCGTCCGTATTCATCGCTAGTGTGACTACGGCCTAATGAAGAAAAACTTCATTGGGATGTTTCCTTTAGTGCAGAGCCATAAATCAAGGCTGAGCTGGTAGGGAAAAAAAGTTTTATTTTTTACCTTATATTGTTTGCTGTTTTTACAGTTTCAGAATTGGACAACACTTAAAAATGTGTTGTGTCCATATTGATATGTATGTGCAAGAAATTAAAAAAACAAACATCTAAGGCTAATTTCACATTTGCGTCATTTTGCGCAGCGCATTGTGCGCAAAAAAACGCGTGCAAAAACACGTGCAAAAACGCATACAAGTGCTTGCAAGCGCATGGCTTTTTTTAACGCATCAATGTACGCATAACGACAAAAGAACGTAGCATTTGCATGATTTTATCTAGTGTTTTGCATGTGTTTGTGTTTTTTAGGCACATGAGTGTCACATTACACAGGAGGAAAATCCTTGAAACAGACTCCACCAATGGGACACCAGTGGTCGAGTGTCATGGGACTTCTTTAAATAGACACTGTTCAGCTGAATTCTTCAGATTTTGCTGCTGTTTCCTGTGTCACCATGGATCTGCGTTGGGAGAGTTTTCTCTTCAACTTGGATCTGGACTTTGTGCTGTTTCTGGCTTTTGCTTTTGCTTGCCAGCAACAAAGGGAGAGAGAGAGACAGCGAAGACGGCAGCGGCGGCGTTTTTGGAGACATCCGATTATTGAAGTTGGGGAGAGCTGTGGCGCGTACCACACCCTCTTCAGCGAGCTCCAGGCAAACCCGGCAAAATTTTCTGACTATGCACGGATGTCCCAAGAATGCTTCAGGGATTTGCTTGGTCGTGTTGAAGGAGCCATCCGGAGACAGGAGGACACACAGCTCCGTCATGCGATTCCTCCTGAGGAACGGCTCCTCTCACATAAAGGTACGTAATATTAAATCAATGCGTGTATTGTTTTTGTTCTGCCATTTACTAAAAGCCTGCAGAATTATAGTTCTGCCATGTACAGATTTATTTTTCATGTCAGTGTTTTGCCAAAGCCTAGACAATCACAATTTTTCTTCATCTGTTTTGCAGATTCCTGGCTTCTGGCGAGACCCTCTCTTCACTCCATTTCCAGTACCGGCTTGGAATCTCCACCTTGTCGGGAATAGTTGCGGACACCTGCCGGGCTTTGTGGGACATTCTCTGTCCTGAATTTATGCCCCTGCCCACCGCAGAAACGTGGATCGAAATATCAGATCAATTCCTGACACTCTGCAATTTCCCCAACTGTTTGGGAGCGGTGGATGGCAAACACATCAGGATAACAAAACCCCAAGAAGTGGCTCTGAGTACTATAATTATAAAAAGTACTTTTCTACAGTACTCATGGCCATTGATGCAGACTGCAGGTTTATTGTGGTGGACATTGGGGCATTTGGCCGGGGCAATGACTCTCAGACCTTTAAGAACTCGGACATGGGCCGTAGGTTGTATGGCAACCATTTTAATTTTCCCCTGCCACGGCCTCTTCCCCACACTGAAGGTCCGCCACTGCCATTTGTAATGGTTGGTGATGAGGCCTTTCAAATGTGCACAAACCTGTTGAAACCGTACTCTAGCAGGGACTTGGACCACACAAAAAAAATCTTTAATTACAGACTGACCAGGGCCAGAAGAACTGTAGAGTGTGCCTTTGGGATTCTTGTGTCCAGATGGTGCATTCTCGGCACAGCCACTAATCTGAAACTTGAAACAGTGGATGAGGTGGTGAAAACCTGTGTGGTTCTTCACAATTTTGTGATGGCTAAAGAGCACCCTACCTTTGAACTAGATGAACCACCTGTCAACCCATTGCCTGAATTCACTCAGCACCCTCTCAGGTCATCAGTTGAAGTTGGCCAAATGAGGGACCAATTTGCGGCCTACTTTATCTCTGATGTAGGATGTGTGGAATGGCAAGATCAAATGGTGCAATAAAATTTTTTTCTTGTGTTTATGTTAATAAAAAATCTGTTTTGATACCTCTACCAAGTGCACTCTGTTTTTATACACTCAAATAAAATAATCACCTGCCCAGGTGTCCCAGTGAAGTCACGATGCTGTATTTTGTGCATCCTGACTTTAATAGGACTCCTACCAGGTGAGTCTACAGAGAAAAGTTGTATGACCTTCATCATCTCTCCAGTCCAGTCTCAAACAGATTGCAGTGACGGTGGAGATACTGCAGCAACGGTGGAGATGCAACAAATATTTAACAATTGGCCTGATGTTACAAATATGGCTTTTGGGATGCAATAGCATCCTTTACTCTTTATGACACCTGACCATAAGAGTATAGATATTCTTTGTAGTATCTCCAGTGTGGCTTTAGTATGCACGTACACTGGAAAGATGATAAAGTATAGACAACTTCTACAATCCCCTGGCCTGGTGTCATGATGAAGTCAGGATGCCAAAAAAAGCATCCTAACTTCAGAATGTCATGACACCTGGGCAGGTGAATAAACATATGAGTTAACCAACAGCATCTCTACAGTCTGCATGCAATAGATGATGCAGACTAAAGCGACGCTGCAGATGACAACTCATAGGTATAGTCACCTGGCCAGGTGTGATAGTTATGATACCAGGCCAGGGGATTGTAGATATTACGTGTATTTTCTACATCATCTCTTCAGTTTATTCACCACACACTGAATAGAGGATGTGGTTATTAATTACAAGGTATATCTACAATCCCCTGGCTTTGTGTCACAAAGAGTGAAATGTTGATGGGCAAAACACACCATGCTCAATTCACTCTTTATGATACCAGGCAAGATGAGAATAGATATGCCTTGCACTCACCAATATCCTCCATTCAGTCAACTAATATTTGTAGACTGAAGAGACTGGTGGTGAAAATACAAGTCATATATTTGTGTTTTTGACAACACATAGCTCCAGGACTGACACAAGAAGCATGTGTCGGTACTGGAGCTCTGTGGTGGCAAAATCACAAAGTGTACGGCGCAGTGTGTGTACGGCGCTGTGTGTGTAGACGGCGAAAGACACAAACCAAACAGTTGGGGAAAAAAATAACATTTATTTCACAAGACTCACAAAAAAAAATTAACGGAGCCGATGTTTGGGGGAAGATGGGGGTAACTTGGGGGTGTGGAGGGACGAGGATTGACTTTGGGTGGGCGACAATGGGGTTCGAGGGGAAGGGGCGATGAAAGTGGTGGGGAAGGCAGCGGGTCAGACACAGTGGGAGTGAGGGGCGAGGTAGGACAAAAGTCTAACTTTTTTTGTCCCTTTTGTAAAATCTTTGTGCTTTCTTTTTTTTTGGACCTCCTTTGGCTTGGGGACCTCCTTTGGCTTGGGGACCACCATGTGCTGGGGAACCTCCTGCCAGGGTCCGTGGCCCTGAATAGCGAATGAGGGTCCCCCAGCTGCTGCTCGGTGGTGGTGGCTTCCCTGGAGGTGGAGGAGGACAAAGCAGGGGTGGAGGTCCAAGCAGGGGTGGAGGATGTCCAAACAGGAGCAGCGCTTGGCATGGTGTGGCGGGGGATTGTCCAGCTGCACTGTGACTTGGTGTGGTGTAGTGTGGTTTTAATATATTTTAGGAGGCCGTAATGGCACAGCGAAAATAGAAAACGTAGAGTAGGACTGCCCCATATGAGAATGCCTTGTCGTGGCGGGGTGGCTCAAAGAATTGATCAATTATTTGCCAAATGTCTCATTTTTAAAAAAACAGTTAGAAACTAATATGTGCAGATGCACTTAATGTATTTCATTTTGACCATGTGCGGCGCTGGCTTCTCCCCCTTTTCTTGTTCGATATTGGTACGTGGCTGACCACCACTTGTTGCTGTGCGCGCCGGGTTATATATGCCATTTTATCTGTTTTTTTTTCTTTTGTGATTGACCTAGGCTGCTGTACACACATACAGCAGCCCTGCCCTGCCTCAGGCTCTGTGTAATTGTGCACCTGTGTCTGGGCCTGTTTCACCCTTTATCTGTGGTTGCTGGTTTGGCAAGTGTGGAGGTCAGATCTGAAATGTCCATCTTTGGACCTGGTCGGCTTTTACCTGTGCTTGCCTTACTGGCACCATGGGAGTGATTCAGCATGCTTCAGGTACCTTTGCAGTTTATTTGCAGTCTTATTTTTGCCGTTTTTTTGCAGTCTTGTTTTTAATATATTTTAGGAGGCCGTAATGGCACAGCGAAAATAGAAAACGTAGAGTAGGACTGCCCCATATGAGAATGCCTTGTCGTGGCGGGGTGGCTCAAAGAATTGATCAATTATTTGCCAAATGTCTCATTTTTAAAAAAACAGTTAGAAACTAATATGTGCAGATGCACTTAATGTATTTCATTTTGACCATGTGCGGCGCTGGCTTCTCCCCCTTTTCTTGTAGTGTGGTCCAGCATGGCTTGGAATGCTGGTGGCCGTGCAGTGGTATGCAGCAGAAGTTGGTAGTGAGGTGAAACGAGTCAGTGGTGGCACGGGGGGAAAGGCACCACTGGCTGCTGCTGCACGTACTGACTCTGCTGCATAGCCTGCGTGTAAGCAGTGTTGCAGGCCTGCATCACAGTCAGCTAGAGATCAGGACTAAGGTGTTCCGCCATGCCCCGTTCAATTTTATTAAAAAAATGGTGTGCTGGTCTGTTGAGGTCGGCTTCAAGATGGTCTAGGCGACGCTCAACAGACTGGAAGCGGTGTTGCATGAGTGCAAAACAGCTATCCATTCTGTCACCCAACGCCTTGAGACCATCTTGAAGAACCGTGCTCAAGTGAATGAACTCGGGCATGAGATTCCTGTCAGAGGCCTTCTGCAGCAGGCGGGAAGTGACCGCAAAATGAGTGGCAGAGACCTGTGACAGGGGAACACTTGACCAGCTTCCTGTTCTCCAGCTGGCTGTGATGCCGACCCACAAGGTGCTTCTTGGCTGGTGGATAGCTGGGACGGGTCCGAGGCAGCTCTCTGAAGGACCGCTCCAGGACCAGGCTGCAGGGTGCTGCTCCAGGTGCTGTGAAAAAAAGCAAAAAACAAAAAAAATTAGGATCATGCATTTACAATAGTAAAAGCGCCAACTCCTGTGGAATAGAAAAACACAGAGTAAACACAATACAATACAACAACAAAATACTTACGCTCTGGTGGCAAGGACCGGTCTTAAGAAAGCCAAAGCCCGATGGTAGCGGTACTTTCTTGTTGTCTTTGCCACAGTACCACTGGCAACCCGGTTCTCCTGTCTCAGGTCCCTGTTGAAGCGGTCCTTCATCGAGCGCCAATGGGTTCTGACCTTGTTCACTGTGGAAAACCAAAAATAAAACTTAGACAATGCTTTGTAGGCGGGATCACACAACTGTGTGTGATGCTAGAAACTCAGAGGAGTTACTAGCATCACAGACAGTTGTGTGATCCTGGCCAAGGTCACTGCAGCATCACACACCATTGAAATACTTACGAAATTCCTTGCAGACCCAGGGGAGAGGCGTTGTCCCAGCCATCCATCAGCGCTGCGGCCACCTCATTCCAGGGCCGCCGGATCACCAAGTTGTCACAGTGCATTGGATCACGGTTGTCCCACAACGGGACTCGTCCTGGACCAACCCTATCCGGGCATCATTGTCCAGGGCGAGTTCCTCATCCCGTTGTAAAGCCTAGAAAAGAAAGCAAAACATTAATCTTGGAAAGATTTGGAAATGAAAAAGATAGAAAACAAGACAGAATAGAAGAAGATTGAGAATAGAAGCAAGATTGAATAGGAAAAACAGCCAATTAAAAAGTCAGGGCCAAAAAAAGAGTACAATCTGTCAGTCTATACTTACAGGCTACCTCTCCGCCTGCTCACGGACTGGCTGCTACCGTTCTTCCTCCGCTGCCATGGACAATGTGGACTGAAAAAAAAATAAAAATTATTTTGCCACATGTGTCCATGCAACAGCAAATACTTACCAATCACTATGGAAGGAAGGTACTCACTTCACCCTCTGCTTGGGCCAGTTCACCAGGGCCAGGAAGGTATTATCCCCTGAAAACATGCTGCAATAAAAAGAGACATTAGTACCTAATAAATTGAGAAAAAAGGAGAGAAAGACATTAGGTTTTATACTCACATTATCCAAGTTTTCTTTCCTGTGCAAGATTTTGGAATGCAGTAGCTGCTGTGTCTCTGCCTGTAGCTGCTGTCTTCCTCTGTATCTGGCTGTAGAGTAGTGGACTGAAGTGCCAACACCTTCTTTTATATACACTACCCCCATACAATGTTTCTTTATTTAATGGATGGTTTAAACCAGTGTCTAGACATGTGTAATCTCGGACAATGCATGCGTAGTAGAACGCTGACGTGCGCTTGTCCCAGCGCACGTCAGCGATCACATAGACTGTAATGTGTTGTTTTGGCACATTCCGTGCATGATGCGAGTGCATGCGCCTTTTTAACGACTTTGGGCGGACCAAAAAATGCAACATGTTGCGTTGTGCGCGCCAAGTCACGTCAAAATAACGCAAGCTCACGAAAATGCTGATGATCGTATGCTAACGCTAAACCATGCGCCCCCACGTTAAAGATAGGGGCGCATGCCGCATGCAATCAGATGAGCATGATGCGCTGCGCTAAAAAACGCTAATGTGAAACCAGCCTTCGGCTGGTTTCACATTTGCGTTTGTGTGTGCAGCATTTCACCTGCATAGATCCGCATGCGTCATGCTTATATATCTTTAACATGGTCTATGCAGAGACATGAAAACGCGTACGCATGCGTCATTTCACAGTGTGCAGCGGTGTGCGGCGGTGTGCGGCGGACGCAACATGTTGGATTTTTGGAAGTGGCAAAAATCCAGCAAATATGCGCAGTCACGCACATGCGGATAGTTCGTCAAAAAAGTGCATTACTTTCTGTGGGAACGCATTGGTATGCAAGGACATGCGTACGGATGCGTTCGATACGCATGCGTTCTTCATGAGACACGCCCGTTTGGTGTCTGTCATATCGAAAGCATGCGCATAAACAATGCAAACGCATGCAAAAAATGCATACAAACGCATGCACATGCAGCTTTTTTTGGCGTCATGCGTAAGATGATGCGGATAAAAAACCACTGCGTAAACATGCGTTTGCATGCTTTTTTACATGCGTTTGCATATGCAGATGATACGCTGCACACATATATGCAAATGTGAACCTAGCCTAAATTGACTAGTAACTCCTTTCTAACATTAGATGTATTGGTACATCTAAGGTCGTTCTCCCCTGTTTGCTCTGGTCTTTGTTGATGAGCCTGCAACTTTTCTGGCACATGTCAACTGATTTTATTAGCTGACATGTGCCCCTAACAGCCCCGAGTGGAATCGTGATCCACCTGCAGCTGTTAACATGTTAAATGCCGCTGTCAATCAATGACAGCGGCATTTAACATCATCGCGACAGAAGTACGTCACTAGCCCCACCCATCGGTGCTCGTGTCACATGACTGCGGATTGCCGATGAGTTGGCATGACAACCCAGGGTCTGCAGGAGACCCTTGTGGTTGTCATTGCTGGATAGCAATGAGCAACGTCCAGCGGTCGGTGCTCATAGCAAGTGAGCATTTCTGCTACACAAAGGATGGCTTAAGCCTTGCTCTATGTAGCACAAGTGATCAGATGTTTACAGCTTCTAGTCTCCCATGGGGACTATTGAAGTAAGTGTAAAGTAAAAAAAAAGGTTTAAAAAAATATTTATAAAATAAAAGTTTAAATCACCACCCATTCGCCTCATTCAAAGTAAAACAATTGAAAAATACACATATTTGGTATCGCCACATTCAAAAATGTCCACTCTACCAATATATAAAAAGAATTTATATATATGGAGGGATAGCTAATACTAGAGAAAAGAGAGAGAGGATTCAAAAAGATATAAATAAGCTGGAGCAGTGGGCAGCAACTAACAGAAAAAATGCAAAGTACTACATCTGGGCAATAAAAATGAAAAAAGATATACAGAATGGGAGGAATAGGGTTAAGCAACAGCACATGTGAAAAAGACTTGGGTATACTAATAGATCACAGACTGAACATGAGTCAACAGTGTGATGCAGCAGCAAAAAAGACAAATACCATTCTGGGATGCATTAACAGAAGCATACAGTCTAGATCACGTGAGGTCATTATTGCCCTCTACTCCTCTTTGGTCAGACCTCATCTCCAATACTGTGTCCAGTTTTGGGCACCACATTTTAACCCCTTCATGACTGGAGCTTTTTTCGGATTTGCGTTTTTGTTTTTTTCCCCCCTGCTACTCAGAGCCATATCTTTTTTCCATCAATTTGGCCATGTGAGGGCTTGTGTTCTGTACTTTAGAACAACTCCATTAGTTTTGTAATATAGTGTACCGGAAAATGGAAAAAAATTCAAAGTGCGGTGAAATTACTAAAAAAAAGTGCAATTCCACAATTTTTTTTTACCATGTGCACTAAATGCTAAAACTGACCTGACATTATGATTCTCCAGGTCATTACGATTTCATAGATACCAAAGATGTATAGTTTTTTTTTTACTTAAGTGGTGAAAAAAAATCCAATGTTTCTAAAAAAAAAGTTATGGCTCTGGGAAGAAGGAGAGCAAAAATCAGAAACTCAAAATGGAAAAACCCAGGGTGGGGAGGGCATTAACAGAGATGGGCCGATTGATTTACGGGACTCCAGTCCATTGGACGGGTCAGTAGTCTTTGGCTACTGGACAGGAGGTTTGCAAATATTTTACCTTCTGGGATCCCCAATGCAGCTTTTGATTATCCAGGGTTGGTGAATTGTCATCATTGCACTTTTGCAATGATGATTTTGCACAAGCCCTAACAAATCAAAAGTCATGTCAGGGATCCCGGATTAAAAGTTAGTGGAAAACATTGTTCTCAACTTTTTCAACAGTAGTTTTCTAACTAATATTGTGATAAGTGCAAACGGGTTGACATGAAACATAATGAAGAATCATGATGTTGGGAATAGATAGATTTTTTTGGTTGATTCAAAGTTTGAATATCTCTAAAATACAGGCAACTCTTTTAACACTGACATAATGAGAAATAATATTGTAAAATGCTGCCAATTCCTATGACAATCTGTGAGGGCAATTTTTTTCCTAATCAAAAAGCAAAATTGACAAAAAACTGCCAACTCATATTTTTTGGTCTTTTTCTCTCATTAATTACTACAAACTTGTGTTAAAAATCTGTCACAAATATATGAAACTGAGAAGATCAAATAAAGTGACACATTTTGATGATGCACTGTGTGAGTCATTAGTACATTTCAAATAATGCCATAATGAGTTACCAAGTGGAGGTGAATTCTGTAAAATGAATATTACATAAGCTTACTGCATTTACGTTCTTCAAAGAAATGAGGCACATTAGTTTTACTATAGTTGAATGCTAAAAATGTCAAAAATTCACTGCTTAATATTCCATATGTAATTTACTTATACTAAATGATTTATTAAGAGTGTTCAGCATAAACCAAAAACAGTAGTGCAGATTTATTAATACTACTTTAAATGTAGACAGCTTAGTGTTGGGCCAAATTTATCACAGTGGCTCATGTTGGATGATACTTTGGCACATTTTTATACACTTTTGTTTAACTTTATGCCGACTTTTAGCTAGCTAACTTTAAACAATTTTATATGGTGCATTTTAAGCTACACTCTCTTTTAGTGGTGCCGTGTCCCTCGTTAAACAATCCACCAATAGAGTCTTGTTATGGAAAGGTTAATATTTTCCTCTACAGTATATTTTATATTTTTTAGTATTACCTAGTCTCATAGTCTTATATTTTGTTTAATTTTTTTTTTAAGGTTTCATATTTGGTCTAATATTTTCCTATTTCATATATAATGTTTTGAGAAACAGTATGTGTTAGGAGTAGTTAATTGAGAAAAGACACAATATCAATAAAATCTCATAACATGTTTGAGAGGAGGACTGCTTATGAAAATTTCCACTGGGAACTACATTTGCCTGTAAATGGCATAAGAATTTTGCTCACATAGTAAGCAGAATTGTTTATGCTTATAAAGGTGTGCATTTCTTTTTTCTAAGAGTTCGTGACAGTGAGGGCTGAGTCTCACAATTTGGGATCATTGGTTATCCAGCTATCTGACTTTGAGTCAGAACACACTGCTATAACAGTTTTTGGCATCCAATGTGGGGACATGGCCAACCACCAGTCTATTCTGAAGCCATGTACAGGGAGACATGACAAAGTGAACTCTTCCAGCTGCAGCATGGTAAGAAGACTTTTAGGCCTGTGTCACACTTGTGAGAAACTCGCACGAGTCTTGCACCTCAATACCTGGCACTGCCACTAGCACTCGGGACCGGAGTATGCAGCTGCATGTACTGTATTTTTTGTACTAAGAGACGCATCGGATTATAAGATGCACCCCAAATTTTCAAAAGGAAAGTAGGGAGAAAAATTAATGTGTCCGTCTTACAGTCAGAATTCTGCTTACCGAGGGGGGATCAGCACAGGTGCAGGAGTGGTCACAGGGGTTGTTCGGTAGTCCAGGCTGGTGCGGTGGCGTCCGGGAAATTCCATCCCAGGCTGGTGTGGCAGTGGTGCTCTGTGCTGCGGCAGCAGTGCTCTGTGCTGGGACGGCGGCAACTCTCTGTGCTGGGGCAGCAGCACTCTGTGGTGGGGGGCTCCGCCGGCATTTTGTCAAAGCCGGAGGCCACCACAGCTCCATTGCTGCGCTGCGGTGGCCTCCGGGAAAATGGCCGCTAGGGGTAGTGCATGCTCAGATTCAGATCTCGGCAAAGAGAACTCGTCCCGAGATCTCGAGACGAGATCTGAATCTGAGCATGCGCCGCCCTCCAGTGGCCATTTTCCCAGAGGCCACCGCATCGCAGCAATTGAGCTGCGGAGGTCTTCTGGCTTTGCCAAAATGCCACGGAGCCCCCACGCAGCACAGAGCAGCCGCCACCCCAGCACAGAGAGCCACCACCACCCCAGCACAGAGCGCTGCCCACAGATCACCGCTGACGCAGCATTTGTAAGTATATTCGGACTATAGGACGCACCTCCATTTTCCCAAAAATTTCTGGGGGAAAAAATGCGTCTTATAGTCTGAAAAATACGGTATTTCTATGCAGCTGCACACTTCGGTCCGAGTGACGGCGGCAGTGCCCGGTAATGATGCAAGAGACTCGCGCGAGTTTCTCGCATCACACTCGTGTGACCTCGGCCTTATTCTTCCATTCTGGTTTCACTCTCTCTGAATTCTCTTGATATTTCTAAATATGACTGAAAACAAGCATGGCTTAAGAGCCGGTATTACCATTGAGCTGTGTGAATAATAAAGTAATAAGATAATCTGTATTATTTTTCTGTGTCTACTACCAGGTTGCTTAGTGCAGAGTTGGCGCTGTTTCTGTATGATTCCATTGCTCTGGCCATCACAGATGAGCAGTACGCCATCCTAGGGCTGTGTTTATATAAGCGGCATCGGGGATTCCTGGAGTGTCAGTGAGCAGCACTATAGTCCCTTTAAGTTTTGTACTAACACTTAAGATAAAGTTGGCAGACTGTGAATTCTTGCACTTATGTTCATGAGAACCTCTGAATGACATGAATGATGAGTAACTGACTATGAATGACAAATATATAAGCTCCTGATTGCTAAGGGGTTCTGTTAGGTGTGGTCCACTGTATGTGAAAGAGGACATTTAGCTCACTTTGATCTGAACATCAAGCCAAGTGATTGAGATAAAGGACTCTGAGAGAGTGGTCAGATGATTTCAGATTGCTGGGAAGTAAATCCCTGAATGGTCCAATTTGAATGAATCATCACATGCCATACTATGAAACGTGCAAATGTATTCTGGGTTTAAAATTTCAAGGGACTGAGCCCTACAGGATTTTTATGCAGAAACTTGGTGTATGGACCTACCCAACCATCACAGTCGGTCTAGGACAGGAAAATTATAGATATTTTAATGTACACCTGAGAATATCCGATAATATCCCATCTTTGGAAGATGTAGCATTGCATAAGTTCCTGAATTTGATGAGGCAGAAGAAGCGGCCAGATATGTTAGTGATCTGCTCTTATAGTGCGCTACCTTGTTTTTTTGCCTGAAGATGAGGATGAATGTTTTGTGGAATATTAAGTGTCATAGAAATAATTAAAATCTATAAAATCTCCAGAAGGAGAAAGAACTTAAAATCTAAAACCTTTATTGTAGTAGAACCACATGTTCAGGGTTGGACTGATGTGTCTGTGACCCACAGGAGGATTTGATTCTAGGGGCAGGCCCAAAATACAGCTATATGCAAATACAAGATAGCCATTATCCCTCTTATAGTGGAGCGCCAACTGTAAAACACAGCAGGCTCCTGCACATCTACTGTGCGCACATCATAACTGGGATGTACAATTCCGGTAGTTTACATTAAAGGATTTCTTTGGTGAAAACAAATTATTATCAATTCACAGGTTAGGTAGGTGATAACTTATTGATCGATGGAATTCGACCATTGGAAACTCAACTAATCATGGAATTTTTATACCTGACAGCGCACATTTATCCCCATTTAGGCTATGTGCGCACTTTGCATATTTGCTTGCAGAAATTTATGCAAGGTTTCTGCATCTATTGGCAGAAAAACACAGTGGAAAATCAGTTCACTTTTCATGCTTTTTTTATGTATTTTTTCATGCATTTTTGTATTCAATAGAGCTAAATAAAGATATATTATTAAAAAAAAAAGAATTGTGGTGTCATTTCCTTGTTCAACCTCTTCTTTTTCATTCTCCATTGAAGACCATAATATCATAACATACCATGTTCAAGTTTATAATGTTTGCGCACACAAAACAAATATAAGTGAATGTATATATATTTTATACAGGATGGTCCATAAGTAGGTGGACAGTATGTGCAATAGAGTTATGAAGGGGGAGATTGGCCGGCACATTCACCAGTCTTGACCCCAATGGATTTTTTCTTTTGGGGAGTACTCAAGGACAAAGTTTATAGTAGAAAACCTAAAAGTGTCAGTGATTTGAAAAATTACATAAGAAATGCATTTCAAGAAATTAAAATACCCAAAGAGACTTGTGCAAAAATGTTTGTTGAAGCGTAAGAGGCAGACTTCAAAACTGTGCAAATTGTGATGGAAAACAGTTTGAGCACCTGCGTTGATAAAATTTAAGGGCTTTTGTATTATTGTTCAGAATAAAATTTAATTATGGTGCTTGAACCTCTAGGTTCAAGCAACATTGTAATCCGATTTCTTATATTTTCTTCTTCTTCTTCTCCGCGTTTTCTGCAATTAATGCGGCCCGAACCGCTCGGCGCAGAGTCCCCGTTCATGCGGCGTTTCGAAGCCCTCGGTGGGGACAGGTGTGCTATGTATTTTTGGAGTCGATCCGATTTTAAGTTTTTAACAAAAATCGCATTTTATGCAAGAATTTTCCCATAGGAATTAATGGTGACCTTTCCATGACCCCCAGCTGACATGGATTGAAGCCACACCACAGGTGCAGTGACTTACAAAGATGGCAGCTATGCAAATGCAGCTTCCACACATGACCCGTATTAGCTAATAGAAGCTGACAGATCGCTGATTAAAGGTCTTAAAGGGGCAGCACAGGGCCCCAGGCAGCACACAGGGGCCCCAGGCAGCACATGGGGCGCAACGCAGCACACAGGGGCCACAGGCAGCGCACAGTGGCCACAGGCAGCACACAGGGGCCCAGGCAGCACACGGGGCCCCAGGCAGTATACAGGGCCCCAGGCAGCACACGGGGCCCCAGGCAGCGCACGGGGCCCCAGGCGGCACACAGGGGCCACAGGCAGCGCACGGGGCCCCAGGCAGCGCACAAGGGCCCCAGGCAGTGCACGGGGCCCCAGGCAGCGCACAGGGGCCACAGGCAGCACCCGGGGCCCCAGGCAGCACACAGGGGCCCCAGGCAGCACACAAGGGCCACAGGCAGGTCACGTGGCCCCAGGCAGAGCACGGGGCCCCAGGCAGAGCACAGGGACCACAGGCAGCTCACGGGGCCACAGGCAGAGCACAGGGGCCTCAGGCAGCGCACAGGGGCCACAGGCAGCACACAGGGACCACAGGCAGTGCACGGGGCCCCCAGGAAGCGCACGGGGCCCCAGGTAGAGCACGGGGCCCCAGGCAGAGTGCAGGGGCCACAGGCAGCTCAAGGGGCCCCAGGCAGCGCACAGGGGCCCCAGGCAGCGCACGTGGCCCCAGGCAGTGCATGGGGCCCCAGGCAGAGCACGGGACCCCAGGCAGAGCACAGGGGCCACAGGCAGCTCAAGGGGCCCCAGGCAGCACACAGGGGCCACAGGCAGCGCACGGGGCCACAGGCAGAGCACGGGGCCCCAGGCAGAGCACAGGGGCCCCAGGCAGCTCACGGGGCCCCAGGCAGAGCACAGGGGCCCCAGGCAGTGCACGGGGCCCCAGGCAGCGCACAGGGGTTACAGGCAGCACACGGGGCCCCAGGCAGAGCACAGGGGCCCCAGGCAGCACACAGTGGCCACAGGCAGCGCACGGGGCCACAGGCAGCGCACAGGGGCCACAGGCAGTGCACGGGGCCCCAGACAGCGCACAGGGGTCACAGGCAGCACCTGGGGCCCTAGGCAGAGCACAAGGGCCCCAGGCAGCACACAGGGGCCACAGGAAGCGCACGTGGCCCCAGGCAGCACACAGGGGCCACAGGCAGCGCACGGGGCCACAGGCAGCACACAGGGCCACAGGCAGTGCACGGGCCCCAGGAAGCACACAGGGCCCCTGGCAGAGTATAAGGGCCCCAGGCAGCACACAGGGGCCACAGGCAGCGCACTGGTCTCCAGGCAGCGCACAGGGGCCACAGACAGCGCACAGGGCCCCAGGAAGCGCACGGGACCCAGGCAGCGCACAGGGGCCACAGGCAGCGCATGGGGCCCCAGGCAGCACACGGGGCCCCAGGCGGGCACAGGGATCCCAGGCAGCACACAGGGGCCGCAAGCAGCACACAGGGACCCCAGACAGCATATGGGGCCCCAGGCAGCATACGGGGCCCCAGAAGGCACACGGGGCCCAGGCAGTGCACAGGGCCCCAGGCAGAGTACAGGGGCCCCAGGCAGAGCACAGTGGCCCCAGGCAGAGCACAGTGGCCCCAGGCAGCACACGGGGCCCAGGCAGAGCACAGGGGCCCCAGGCAGCACACGGTGGCTGAAGTGGCTACTGAGGTGCCGAATGTGCCAAAGTGGCTACCAAGTGGCCAAAATGGCTACCAAGTGGCCAAAGTGGCGACCAAGGTGCCGAATGTGCTAAAGTGGCTACCAAGTGGCCAAAGTGGCTACCGAGGTGCCAAATGTGCCAAAGTTGCTACAAAGTAGCCAAAGTAGCTACCGAGGGGCTGTGTGCAGCAAAGTGGCTACCAAGGATTCTTGCATGCCAAAATGGCTACCAATGGGCCAAAGTGGCTAACAAGGGGCCCAGCACATCAAAGTGGCTACCAAGGGGCCATATACAACCCATCCCAGGTTGTGCCATCGCTATACACAACATTCATATTCTAACTTTACTTACTTACAGTCGACACCTTTTACACTGCTGTAAAGCTGGCAGCGCTATTCAAGCACCATGTATTTCCTTCAGGAAATGCCCATTTAGTTCTCAATGTTATGCTTGTATTAGTAAATATAATTTTATATATAAATCAAAATAAATGCTATTTTTTCTGTCCACTTACTTTTGGACCACCATCTCTCTATATATATACATTTAAATAAATCCCAATACAACCTGAGCACACAGAATATGTTCACAGAGGAATATCCCAAATGGAAAAAGAAACCTCAAGTGCCCAGGAATATGGAAAACACTATATTGTATACTCCTGAAATATATGAACACAACAAAAAAAGGAGTTCCATACAAAAATATATAAAAAAGAATAAATTTTATTATATGCACCTCAGCATCATATTAATCCAATACATACAGAAAAATCCTGTTAGTTAAAACATTATTGTTGATATATACATCGGCCCGGGGCATAAGGGAACCGCACTAATAAACAATCAAATCCTCATAATGTGAAAAATTATAATAAAATAAAAGAATATATGAAGGTGGTGACGATCAATTACATACAGTGTAAAATCATAAATGTATATACACGTAAAATAACCCTGTGCATAAACAATAAATGTGCATAAAAATATATATGTATATACTAATACTGGTGAAATACCAACAGTGACCTTAAACACACATAAAAAAGTCACACCAATAAAGCAGAGAATGATTGTTCTAAAAATAAAATAAAAGTGCCTCAGTGCTTACCCATATTTCGCAGTGCCCGAGTGGCCTTTGGGTTTTTCTGTATGTATTGGATTAATATGATGCTGAGGTGCATATAATAAAATTTATACTTTTTTATATATTTTTGTATGGAACTCCTTTTTTTCTATATATATACAGTACAGACCAAAAGTTTGGACACACCTTCTCATTCAAAGATTTTTCTGTATTTTCATGACTATGAAAATTGTAGAATCACACTGAAGGCATCGAAACTATGAATTAACACATGTGGAATTATACATTACACTTTACAAAAAAGTGTGAAACAACTGAAAATATGTCTTATATTCTAGGTTCTTCAAAGTAGCCACCTTTTGATTTGATTACTGCTTTGCACGCAGAAAAGGTGAACAGATGGATTCTACATGCCTGGTTCCCACCGTGAAGCATGGAGGAGGTGGTGTGATGCTGTGGGGGTGTCGACATTGACTTTTAGGATTGCTACTTCCAATAGGTGGCACTAAGTTCTAGTCCTCTTCCTCTCTGAAGAGACAATTTGCATATTTCCCAGAGGAGAATTGCGGCTTTAAGTCTCCTCATCTTGTCATGCTTAACAAGTCAATCTCTGCAAGGATAATCGATACTTCTTGAATCCCAGTCAGACACCTCTCGAACAGCCAAATCAGTTCTCATACTTTGCAGTGATGAGGGGCAGTACCCTGAAACACAATGTTTGCAAATTGAGATTCTGGCTTGGCTTTTATGCTAAGTCATGTGAAAAGACTCGTTAAAGGGTCGACATTGACTTTTAGGATTGCTACATCCAGTAGGTGGGACTAAGTTCTAGTCCTCTTACTCTCTGAAGAGACAATTTGCATATTTCCCAGAAGAGTATTTCGACTTTAATTCTCATCTTGACATGCTTAACATGTCATTCTCTGCATGGAGAAACGATATTTCTAGGATCCCGGTCAGACGCCTCTCACACAGCCAAACCAGATCTCACACTTTGCACTGATGAGGGGCAGTACCCGAAACACAGTGTCTGCAAATTGAGATTCTAGTTTGGCTTTTATCCTAAGTCATGTGACAATGCTCGTTAAAGGGTCCACATTGACTTTTACGATTGCTACTTCCAATAAGCGACACTAAAGGTACTGCCACACTAAGCAATCCCGCTAGCGATCTCGTTAGCGTTGCATACTAATGAGATCGCTAGCGGGATTGTTTCTATATCGCTAAATGCTGCCGCATTTAGCGATATAGTTAACGACGCTATCGCCGTTAGCGATCTTCTTAACGACTTTAGCGGTACAAAAGTACCGCTAAATCGCTAAGAAAAGGTGCCACACAGCGATTAAATACTTACCCAGCGGGAGCGCCAGCGATGAAATAGGGTCCGGAGCGATTCCAGCGACGAGCGAGATCACAGCAGGAAGCTCGTCGCTGGAAGCTGCCGCACTGAACAATATCGCTAACGGGATCGCTAAATAGTGACGTTTTTTAGCGATCTCGTTAGCGATATTGTTTAGTGTGGCATACCCTTAAGTTCTAGTCCTCTTCCTCTCTGAAGAGACAATTTGCATATTTCCCAGAGAAGCATTGTGGCTTTGAGTCTCATCATCTCGGCATGCTTAACATGTCAATCTCCGCAAGGAGAAATGATACTTCTTGGATCTCGATGCAACAAAAGCTAGGACATTAACTGCTATTACCCCACCTCCCTATAACCAGAAACCCACACCAGATGGATGGACTTGTTAATATTTTGGTCAGCAAAACCCAGTCTGGAGAGACACTTGTGTGACATGTTGTGCCACCCACCCAAAGGGAATCATGCTGAATCCTGTTCCGACAAGATCACATGTAGTGACAGAAGATCCTCACTTGTAGTGACAGAAGATCCTCACTTGGGAGTAGTGGGAGCAATTACCTTTGGGGTGGAAACTGGAGAAAAGCTTTAATCCTAAGTCATGTGGCAAGTCTTGTTAGAGGGTCAATATTTACTTTTAGGATTGCTCCTTCCAGTAGGCAGCTCAAGAGTTCTTCCTCTGTGAAGGGACAATTTGTAGATTTGGACAGACACAGGATTATTATGGAGAAAGCAGAAAAATCCAGCTCCCAGATGAAATCCAAAAATGTGCATTTTATTTTTCAAGGTACATGAAGCAAAGATTAAAATTTTGTGTTCACAAAAAAGAGAATACAGGCATCTTTTGACGCGTTTTGAGCGACATGCGCTCTTTGTCAAGATACCATCAAAGTGAATTTACAGGATTTAAAAACATGAACATGTGCACACACCAATTTTCTGATTGCAAAAAATCAATTAAGTCACAGGTGAGAAAACTCTACAAGACATACCATATATATTCGTGTATAAGCCGAGTTTTTCAGTCCCTTTTTTGGGCTGAATAAGACCCTCTCGGCTTATACATGAGTCATATGTCAGAAATAAGGAGGGAGAGCAGAAGACATCATACTCACCCTCCTGGCATCTGCAATCAGGCTCTGCTACATCTCAGTCCCAGCGTCTACATCTCTCTTCCTGTCTTCTTCCTGTGCGGTCATGTGACACCAGCCAGTGTGAGCAGATGCAGCTGTGGCATACTACTTAAAGGGGACAAAGCGCGGGAGCGCTACCCAGATTACCTACTCTCTAAGACCACACAGGCATTACACATCACAAGGCGACATATTGAATAAATACGGTGAGCGGTCGAAACATGAGAGTCGCTTTATTACGTTTTTTCTTTCTCTACTCCACGAACATTATATGTGAACATACAAATAAATTTCTTCTTGACATCACTTTATGGATAGAGTGTTCGGTGAATTTTCTTCATTTTTTTTTATCTTGAATCTATTCATATCTAATAGACCGGACATTCAGCCTCCCCCTCTCACCCTTCACCTCCTCATCTCACCCCCTATCTGTCAGTGTCCCCAAGGTTCAGTTTTAGCACCCCTTCTCTTCTACATCTGCATTTTTGACCTTGATCGGCTCATAGAGTCTCACAACTTTCAGTATCATCTCTATGCTGATGACTAGTGTTGAGCGATATTGGTCGATATCTAAAAATATCGTATCGAAATTGTATCGCCGATAGCACTAAATATCGTCGATATCCGATTTCGATACCGGAAGTCCCATGTAAGTCTATGGGAACAAAATATCGCAACAAAAAAAACCCTTTCTTTCGTTGTAAACACAAAATATACACACATAGAATACATATATATATATATATATATACATGTCATTGTGACATATATATATACATATATTTATAGTTTATACACTTCTACATAGTAAAATCGACTCTAATTCAATTGCCGGGTAAAGACGTGACATACCCCATAGAAGTCGACGGGCTCGGTGCCGAGTACCCCCAAAACCTCTGGCTCTGTGCGACTCAACTTGGGCGTCACGAACAGGATTCTGTAGCTCGCTATAAGCGAGTCCTGTGTGCCTGAATTGCACTGGTTTTGTGCTTGAGAATTGCTAAAATCATCAGAGAATGTATTTGCCATTTTTTCCGCCATATCTGCGTCACGACGAGGCACTGGTGAAGAAGAAGGGCGTGCTCTTCGTGGGTGTCACTCACTCAGTGGCGTGAAAACGATGGCCGCCCACTGTAAATGGTACTGCAATGTAACATCGTGCCCCACAGCTCTGGAGTTCCGCCTCCTCATCCTCCTCAGTGTGAGGAGGTCCCGCCTCCCTACAAAAGAGGGGCCCTCTCCAGATATGACACATGTGACTTGGCAGAGATGGCTAATGGACACGACGAGCAGAAGTGGGAAGGGATGGAGCAGTCAGAGCTCTCCCCCCACGGAAGCCACCCGATCGCCACGGAATCACCGTTGGGCACCCGGCCTGTAAACCCTCCTACGCTGCAAGAAGCGGAGGATACCCTGAGAGGCCTGGCCCGGCACCGGGAGGAGGTCGCCAGGATGGAAGCCAGCTGGCGTGCCCTAAAACTAAACTTGGAGCGGCGCCAATCCCTCTTACCTGAAGTGTCTCTGACTCTGTACCGGAAGGTGAGGCACCCGTTCTAGTAGAGGAGCCCTTGCAATGTGATCCGGTTGACGTTGTCGCAGTGGAGGCACCCGTTCCTGCAAAAACCGCAGCACCGTCAGCAGCACCCCAGATCCCGCTGTCTGCCCCGGTCGCTGAGACAGAAGAAGCGACACCCGTCCTCATGGAGGAGGCTGCGCAGGCACCAGAGCACTACCTGCCTGTACCGGAGCCCCGACTGTCATCTGATTTAGAGCCGTCTGCTTCCTCTGCAGGGGAGCGCCGCCAGGACTGGGGGGCGACAGGAGAGCTGCCGCAAACCGGACACTGTAAGCTGCAGTGGAGTGGTGGAGACATGGAGCAACTGGTGGAGGAGAATTATAACCGGCGTCAGGAGGAAGAGTGGAGACGTTGGGAGCAAGAAGCAGAGCGACAAAGGGAGCAGCGAGAAACCCTAAAACTTCGCCAACGTCACCTGGAGAAGGACCGGGCAGATAAGGACCGGATGAGAAAGGACAAAGGAACCCTGAGTGAGCCGCGGCGTAAGGGTGCAGTACGGAGCTTTAAATTGAAAGGTGGTTGGGGCTTCATCAAGGAGCCTGGACTTTATTTAGAAGTCTTTGTGACCCGGCGGGACGTGGAGGCTCACCTCCCAGAAGGACACCCGGGGAGGGACCTGTTGCCAGGAGACTTGGTGACTTACACCCGACACTGGGGTTACAATTGGTGGTACGCCCTAAATGTTACCAGGTGCGACCCCTACTCCCCAGTGTGTCAGGAACCTGTGAGACCCTCGAAGCCTTCAGCCTCCCACATCCAGGCCTCTGCAAAAGTGCCCACCCCACGCCGTAAATCTCCCCAGCCTCCCTCAGTGGTCTCCTCAGCAGCCCCAGCTATGGACATGATAAGTATAGCTGGCCCATACCCGGCGCCTGTTAGACCCCCTGGGGTTCGTACAGTCCGTGACATAGGGCTCCAGACCGGAGAGAGATGAAAGAGGTGGCCACACAGACCCAGATAGCGGGTCACGACGTCACTGTACAGGCCACACGACGTCATCAGGTCCTGGTGGTCCTTGGTGCCTCGGATGTTTGGCAATCTCAAGAAGAGTACCAGGTGGTACCTGGAAGAGGCCAGCCAAAGAAGTCTAAATAACCCGGACAGGGTCCCTGTATGTAAATAAATAGTTAAATTGTTTATGTACCCGGACGGGTGAATGTTCCAAAAAAAATTTTTTAATTTAATAAAAAAAAAAAAAACACAGTTTTCATTTCTTTTATTACTGTCTCATCCTGCTGCGACGCCATCGATCTCCTGTAAAAAAATGAAAAAAAAAAAAAGAAAAGTATACCACCTGACCGACGCAGTCCATAGTAACGAGTGTCCCACGACGATCCAGCTCTGCTACATCAGAATGACAGGCAGAGCCTGTCATCCCGGCGCAGCACAGCTGATTACCTGCTTCCCCGGCGGTGGACGTCATCGGACTGACTGCTTTACGGCCGGGATTACCCTGCAGTCACTGCAGTTATCGCGAAAAACTGCATGTGACCGCCAGGGAGAAGATAATGGCGGCCATCAAGCAGTCCAGGACGTGACCGCCGGAGATCTTCTGCCAGGTAAGTGCCGCTGACTCCTGACAGACCCGACCGACGGACACTCACAGTGACAGTGACAAATCCGATTCCGGTATTCGATAAGACGAAAATATCGAAACGAATTATCGAAAGGCCGATAGAGCTAATATCGGCCGATAGCCGATATTTGCATTATCGTATCGCTCAACACTACTGATGACTCACAGATCTGCCTTTCAGGACTCGATATAACCACCTTCTAACCATAATATCACAATGTTTAGCCAATATTTCATCTTTCTTCTCTGCTGTATTTCTAAAACTTAATATGGATAAAACAGAATTCATCATCTTTCACTCAACTCCCTAACAGACCTATCTATCAAAGTTAATGGCTTTTCACTCTCTGCAATCCTGCAAGCTCGCTGCCTTTGGGTAACCCTTGATTCTGATCTCTCCTTCAAACCACATATCCAAGCCCTTTGCACTTCCTGCCGACTCCAACGCAAAACTATTTCCCAAATCTGCACATTCCTTAACCCAGAATCTGCAAAAACACTAGTGCATGCCCTCGTCATCTTCTGTCTTGACTACTGTGGCCTTTCCTTTAACACTCTTGCACCTTTCCAATCTATCCTAAACTCTGCTGCCCGACTAATCCTCCAGTCCCTCGACTATTCCCTGACCTCTCCTCTCTATCAATATCTTCACTGGCTCCCATTGCCCAGAGACTCCAGTTCAAAACCCTAACCATGACATACAAAGACATTCACAACCTGTCTCCTCCATAGATTTATGACATAGTCACACGGTACTTACAGTACAGACCAAAAGATCAAAATGGAACTCTATATACTTATTTATATCGGAAGCCCACGGCAACCAATAGTTTGCTAGATTACCATAGCTTTCACCGCCACATACGAGAATGGGTATTCTTGTGGGACAATTTTTGCAGGCTAGGAGAAATTGTACAGATGATCGGGATTTTCGCAGAGAGGCCAAGGACCTGACAGTAAGGTTGAAGAACAGGGGATATCCTAACCAATGTATCTCTCGTGCTTACCAAAGGGCTAATGGACAGTCTCAGGAATCACTTTTGATCCCCAGGAAAAGAATAAAGGATTATCATGTTCGCTTCATCACCAATTACAATGCAAATTGGTCTCAGGTGAGAAACATACTACAAAGACATTGGGGCATCCTAACCACAGATCTTTTGACATCCCAGGTGGTCAGTCAGTATCCACTCTTAACTGCAAAGAGGGCTCCTAATCTTAGAGACATACTCACTAGGAGTCACTATACGAGTCCTTCCACCAGACTGAATCGAGGTATTTCCCTAAAAGGCTCATTTCCTTGTGGAAATTGTAATATTTGTCCCTTTATGCATCCAACACGGGATTTTCATCATCCCATTGATCGGGAGCAACATAAATTGAAAACATACATTAATTGTAAAACCACCAATGTTGTGTATGCTATCATTTGCCCCTGCCCACTTATTTATGTGGGCCAAACCTCTCAAGAATTGAGACGGAGGATTCAAAGACACTTTTCCTCCATTAATACTGCTGCTGTGGATGCACAGAAGGGTAAGGTTCTTACCTCTGTGGCATCACATTTTTTGTCTAATCATGAGGGCAAATATGGTGGTTCTAGTATTGTGGGCCTGGAACACCTTAGCAGCTCCATTAGGGGTGGTTCATTGGACAGGAAACTCTTGCAAATTGAGGCTAAATGGATTTTTGCATTGCATGCTACTACACCGTCTGGCATCAATGAAGATCTCCTTTTTACAGGTTTCTTGGGGTGATAGGTTAATATTATCATTCTTCTTAACTTGTTTATTATGGTTCTTTTTCCAGTTCTGATGGTCCATTCATTATTCTTCCGGCTGGAAGATGTGTTAACCCCTTCCCGACCCATGACGCCTACGTTGGCATCATGAAAACCTGTGCCATCCCGACCCATGACGCCAACGTAGGCGTCATGCTATAAATCATGTTCCTGCGATCAAAATAAAAAAAAAGTAAATGAACCCCCACTGTCATAGGTAGGGACAAATAATAAAATAAATAATTTTTTTTTTCCCTATTAGGCTCTGTCCACACATTGCGGATTTTGCTGGGGATCCGCAGCGGATTTTGATGCGGATCCGCAATAGATTTCGCTGGGGATCCGCAGCGGATTTTGCTGAGGATACGCAGCGGATTTTGCTGTGAATCCGCAGCGGATTTGGCACTGTGGATCCGCAGCAGATCCAGAAACCATGTACAGTACGATGCAAATAAATGGTAAAAAAAAACACTGTGCACATGCTGCGGATTTTTCAGCGCGGATTTGCTGCGGTTTTAAATCCGCAGCATGTCAATTGTTTGTGCGGATTCCGCAGCAGTTTTACACCTATTCCATTATAGGTGTAAAACCGCAGGGAAAAACCGCAGCAAATCCACGCTAAATACGCAGGTAAAACGCAGGTCATTTTACCTGCGGATTTTAGAAAAATCCGCAAGTGAATCCGCAACGTGTGCACGGGGCCTCAGGGTTTAGGGTTAGGCTGGGTTCATATTGCATTATGGCAGTCCGTTAGATGGACTGCTTTTCACCGCGGTATAACGCGGTGTAACGCAGTCTGTTAACGCTGCCATTCACCCCATTTGTGTGCGCATCGCAACGCATGCCGTAAAGCGGCATGCGTTCGCGACGTGCCGTCATTCAGCGATGGAGCCACGGACACGGGCTGCAGCATCTGGGCTCCGTCACCGCTAGCACAGATGAATCATCTGCTGATTCATCTGCGCTAGCGGGTATAGCATAATGCTATCGCGTTATGCTATACCGTTACTAGCCGGTCAACGCTACGTGTTGAACGGGCTGGTAAAACGCAATATGAACCTAAACTTAAGGTTAGAACTAGGGTTAGGGTTAGAATTAGGGCTACGGTTAGAATTTGGGTTAGGGTTGGAATTTGGGTTAGGGTTGGAATTTGGGTTAGGGTTGGAATTTAGGTTAGGGTTGGGATTAGGGTTAGGTTTGTAGTTAGGGTTAGAGTTAGGATAAGTTTTAGGGGTGTTTTGGGGTTAGAGTTGGGATTAGGGTTAGGGGTGTGTTGGGGTTAGGGTGATGGTTAGGGTTTGTATTAGGGTTAGGGGTGTGTAGGGGTTAGGGTTGGGGTTAGAGGTGTGTTGGGGTTAGGGTTGGAGTTAGAATTGAGGGGTTTCCACTATTTAGGCACATCAGGGGGTCTCCATACGCGACATGGCGCCACCATTGATTCCTGCAAATTTTGCGTTCAAAAAGTCAAACAGTGCTCCCTTTATTCCAAGCCCCGACGTATGCCCAAACAGTGGTTTACCCCCACATATGGGGTATCAGCGTACTCGGGAAAAATTGCACAACAACTTTGGGGGTCTAATTTCTCCTGTTAACATTGGGAAAAAAAATTGGGGACTAAAAAATTATTATTGTGGAAAAAAAGATTTTTTATTTTCACGGCTCTGCGTTATAAACTTCTGTGAAGAACTTGGAGATTCAAAGTGCTTACCACACATCTAGAGGAGTTCCTTGGGGGATATAGTTTCCAAAATGGGGTCACTTGGGGGGGTTTCTACTGTTTAGGCACATCATTGGCTCTGCAAACGTAACATGACGCCAGCAGACCATTCCATCAAGTCGGCATTTCAAAACGTCACTACTTCCCTTCCGAGCATCGACGTGTGCCCATATAGTAGTTTTCTCCCACATATGGGATATCAGCATACTCAGGACAAATTGGACAACAACTTTTGGGGTCTAATTTATCCTGTTACCCTTGGGGAAATAAAAAAATTGGGGACTAAAGATCATGTTTGTGGAAAAAATATGATTTTTTTTTATTTTCATGCCCGGGCGTTATAAACTTCTGTGTAGCCCTTGGAGGTTCAAAGTGCCCACCACACATCTAGATAAGTTCTTTGCGGGGTCTAGTTTCCAAAAATGGGGTCACTTGTGGGGAGTTTCTACTGTTTAGGCACATCATGGGCTCTGCAAACGTAACATGACGCCCGCAGACCATTCCATCAAGTGGGCATTTCAAAACGTCACTACTTCCCTTCTGACCCCCCGACGTGTGCCCATACAGTAGTTTTCTCACACATATGGGATATCAGCGTACTCAGGACAAATTGGACAACAACTTTTGGGGTCTAATTTCTCCTGTTACCCTTGGGAAAATAAAAAAATTGGGGACTAAAAGATCCTGATTGTGGAAAAAATATGATTTTTTTTATTTTCATGCCTGGGCGTTATAAACTTCTGTGTAGCCCTTGGGGTTCAAAGTGCTCACCACACATCTAGATAAGTTCTTTGCGGGGTCTAGTTTCCAAAATGGGGTCACTTGTGGAGAATTTCTACTGTTTAGGCACATCAGGGGCTCTGCAAACGTAACATAACGCACGCAGACCATTCCATCAAAGTCGGCATTTCAAAACATTACTACTTCCCTTCCGAGCCCCAACGTGTGCCCGAACAGTGGTTCCCCCCCACATATGGGGTACCAATGTACTCAGGACAAACTGTACAACAACTTTTGTGGTCCAATTTCTCCTGTTACCCTTGTGAAAATAAAAAATTGCGGGTTAAAAAAATCAGTTTTTGAGGAAAAAAATGATTTTTTATTTTCACGGCTCTGCATTATAAACTTCTGTGAAGCACGTGGGGGTTCAAGGTGCTCACCACACATCTGGATAAGTTCCTTTGGGGGTCTAGTTTACAAAATGGGGTCACTTGTGAGGGGTTTCTACTGTTTAGGCACATCAGGGGCTCTGCAAACGTAACAAGATGCCCGCAGACCATTCCATCAAGTCGGCATTTCAAAGCGTCACTACATCCCTTTCGAGCCCTGACGTGTGCCCAAACAGTGGTTCCCCCCACATATGGGGTACTAGCGTACTCAGGACAAACTGGACAACAACTTTTGAGGTCCAATTTTCCTGTAACCACTGTGAAAATAAAAAATACTGGGCTAAAAAATCATTTTTTGAGAAAAAAAAATGATTTTTTATTTTCACGGCTCTGCGTTATAAACTTCTGTGAAGCACCTGGGGGTTCAAAGTGCTCACTGTGCATCTAGATAAGTTCCTTAGGGTGTCTAGTTTCCAAAATGGGGTCACTTGTGGGGGAGCTCCAATGTTTAGGCACACAGGGACTCTCCAAATGCGACATGGCAACCGCTAAATATTCCAGCATATTTTCCATTCAAAAAGTCAAATGGCGCTCCTTCCCTTCTGAGCCCTGCCGTGCGCCCAAGCAGTGGTTTATGACCACATATGAGGTATCTGTGTACTCAGGAGAAATTGCCCAACAAATTTTAAGATCCAATTTATACTGTTGCCCATGTGAAAATGAAAAAACTGAGGCTAAAAGAAAATTTTTGTGAAAAAAAAGTGCTTTCTTTTTTTTACGGATCAATTTCTGAAGCACCTGGGGGTACAAAGTGCTCACTATGCATCTAGATAAGTTCTTTAGGGGGTCTAGTTTTCAAAATGTGGTCACTTGTGGGGAGCTCCAATGTTTAGGCACACATGCACTCTCCAAATGCGACAAGGCAACCGCTAAATATTCCAGCATATTTTCCATTTAAAAAGTCAAATGGCGCTCCTTCCCTTCTGAGCCCTGCCGTGCGCCCAAACAGTGGTTTATGACCACATATGAGGTATCTGTGTACTCAGGAGAAATTGCCCAACAAATTTTAGGATCCAATTTATACTGTTGCCCATGTGAAAATGAAAAAACTGAGGCTAAAAGAAAATTTTTGTGAAAAAACAAGTGCTTTCTTTTTTTTAAGGATCAATTTGTGAAGCACCTGGGGTTCAAAGTGCTCACTATGCATCTAGATAAGTTCCTTAGGGGGTCTAGTTTCCAAAATGGGGTCACTTGTGGGGGAGCTCCAATGTTTAGGCACACAGGGACTCTCCAAATGCGACATGGCAACAGCTAAATATTCCAGCATATTTTCCATTCAAAAAGTCAAATGGTGCTCCTTTCCTTCTGAGCCCTGCCATGTGCCCAAACAGTGGTTTATGACCACATATGAGGTATCTGTGTACTCAGGAGAAATTGCCCAACAAATTTTAAGATTCAATTTATACTGTTGCCCATGTGAAAATGAAAAAACTGAAGCTAAAAGAAAATTTTTGTGAAAAAAAAGTGCTTTCTTTTTTTTACAGATCAATTTGTGAAGCACCTGGGGGTACAAAGTGCTCACTATGCATCTAAATAAGTTCCTTAGGGGGTCTAGTTTCCAAAATGGGGTCACTTGTGGGGGAGCTAAAATGTTTAGGCACACAGGCACTCTCCAAATGCGACATGGCAACCGCTAAATATTCCAGCATGTTTTCCATTCAAAAAGTCAAATGGCGCTCCTTCCCTTCTGAGCCCTGCCGTGCGCCCAAGCAGTGGTTTATGACCACATATGAGGTATCTGTGTACTCAGGAGAAATTGCCCAACAAATTTTAAGATCCAATTTATACTGTTGCCCATGTGAAAATGAAAAAACTGAGGCTAAAAGAAAATTTTTGTGAAAAAAAAGTGCTTTCTTTTTTTTGAGGATCAATTTGTGAAGCACCTGGGGATACAAAGTGCTCACTATGTGTTACACTCGGTCCCAGCGCTGGCTCTGCACTCCGTTCTGCTCACTCACCTGCCCCAGCTGCTCTTCGGCGTCCTGTGTCCTCCTCCACTTCCTGGCACGCTGCTGGCAGGCCTCCAGATAGTCTGCTTAGGACGCGAGGCCACGCCCACCGTCTCTCTTAAAGGGGCAGCGTGCATTTTTTGAAATAGCTAATTAACCAATGGCTGCGCACTCAGTACTATATCTGGTCACTCCACCATTAGGGGAGTGCCGGAGCAACGTGTTCTATCATTGCTACATCCGGTTCTGTTCCTGATCTGTCTGCGCTGCGTCTGCAGTCTCTGTGCTTCGCTGATACTGTTTGTCTCCTCAGATCATTGCTAACCCGTATCTGGCTAACCTGGACAATCTCGGCTATTACTGGCGCAAGTGTCATCCCGTTCCACCATCAGCCATCCGTACCCGTGGATCGTGACAAGGTCACTGGAGCCAGCCTACTACCATCCGTTCTGGACCAGGACCTTACCCTTCTCCGTCAAGAACCCTCCACGGACTCTGTAAATACCTGTTACCCTTTTGGTCCCTCTGGGACAGCTGTCACGTGTCCGGGGTCTAACTGGAGGTAGCACCTGTGTCCTCCGGGTATTCCATTCTGGTCCTGTTCGAGGGGCCTTACTACGGGTACCCGGGGCTCACTAGTTACGCCCCCTTCGGAGCCCCCTGGACCGCGGTCTCGAGGTTCCACATTAAAAAATAAAAACAAATGTGAACTTCACCACCTCTGCCTCCGCTTCCATTCGTTACAGATTGCTCCGGCCATGGAACCCGCTGGATCCCAGAGATCTCAGACCACGGATCTGTGCCAGGAGGTGACCCGTTTGGGAGTTCAACAGGACAAGATCACGACTTATCTACGCAGCTTGTCTACCCGCATGGATTCCTTAGGGCCCTCGTCTGCACCTGACTCTTCTATCAATAATCAGGTACCAGTTCCCATGGCAAGTCAATGTCCCCGTCTGGCGGCTCCTACCCGTTTCCAGGGTGACCCTACTCTGTGTCGGGGTTTCCTCAATCAGTGCACTCTACACTTCGAAATCTTGGGGCATATGTTTGCTTCTGACCGAGCCAAGGTGGGCTTCATCATGTCACACCTGGGAGGAGAGGCCCTCACCTGGCTAAACCCGCTATGGGAGAGAGGGGATCCGCTGGTTAACGATCTTCAATCTTTCCTAGAGGCTTTTCGCAGGACTTTCGATGAACCTGGTCGCAACATTTCGACTGCCTCAGCTCTGCTCCGCCTGCGCCAAGGTACTCTCACGGTAGCTCAGTATGCTGTTAAATTCCGCACCCTCTCGTCTGAATTATCGTGGAACAATGAGGCCCTGGTTGCTAACTTCTGGGAAGGCCTATCCGGAAGAATCAAGGATGAGCTGGCGGGACGGGACAGACCTACCCTCTTGGAAGAGCTAATATCCTTGGCAACCCGAATTGACCTGCGTTTTCAGGAGCGCTCCATGGAGATCAAGCGGGACAAAAGGTCCTATCACCTGGACTCTAGTTTGTACAAAACAGGTACTTCGCCCTCCGCCTCCGAGGCCATGGAGGTGGACCATGTAAGTTTGGCCACCCGCCGCCGGGAGGCACGTCGCAAGGAGGGAAGTTGTTACTACTGCGGTAGTTCTGAACATTTGATCCATTTCTGTCCTAAAAAGTCGGGAAACTCCAGTGCCTAGGTCCGGTAGGAGGGGCCAACCTAGGTAGAGAACAGTCCTCTCTCTCTTTACACATCTCAGTCTCCGTGTCCTATGGAGCAATAAAATTCTCCGAACATTGTCTACTGGATTCTGGAGCTGCAGGGAACTTCATCCAGCAGGCGGTTGTGGATCATTACCGCTTACCAGTCCAGCGTCTTCCTGATCCGTTACAGGTGTCCGCCGTGGATGGCAAACCGCTGACCGAGCCCGTCCAGTTTCAAACCGAGTTGGTGGAACTCCGGGTAGGTCTAATGCATACTGAACGAATGCGATTTTATGTATATCCCGGTTTATCCCATCCATGCTTTTAGGTTTACCTTGGCTCCAGATGCATGAACCAGTCCTTAATTGGAAAACTGGAGAAGTTCTGCGTTGGGGAGATACCTGCATGAATCGTTGCTTAACCCGGATTCAACCTGTTTCGCCTCCAGTCCAGCCTGATACCCTGCCAGGGTTGCCTTCCGTCTATTGGTCCTTCTCTGACGTCTTTGGGAAAAAGGAGGCTGAGAGACTACCTCCACACAGGTCGTATGACTGTCAGATAGAGCTTCTTCCAGGAGCATCTCCTCCTCGCGGGAGAGTTTATCCCCTTTCACAGGCAGAGACTCAGGCCATGTCGGACTACATCCAAGAGAATCTGGCTAGAGGATTTATCCGAAAGTCATCGTCACTGGCAGGAGCTGGATTCTTCTTTGTGAAGAAAAAGGATGGATCCTTGCGGCCCTGCATTGACTATCGGGGTCTAAATCAAATCACGGTAAAAAACAGGTATCCATTACCTCTTATTTCAGAGCTGTTTGATCGTCTCCGAGGGGCCAAGATCTTCACCAAATTGGACCTCAGAGGGGCCTACAACCTGATCCGAGTCAGAGAGGGGGACGAATGGAAAACAGCCTTCAACACCCGTGACGGCCACTATGAATACCTGGTAATGACATTCAGCCTAAGCAATGCATCTGCGGTTTTTCAGGAATTTGTTAATGACATTTTCAGGGACTTGCTCTATACTTGTGTCGTGGTTTACCTGGACGATATTTTGATTTTTTTCTGCTGACTTGACGTCACACCGGAGGCAAGTACGCCTGGTCTTACAAAGACTGAGAGAGAACAGGCTATATGCCAAGTATGAGAAATGCCTCTTTGAGCAGTCTTCTTTGCCTTTCCTTGGGTACATTGTATCTTCCACAGGATTAAAGATGGATCCGGAGAAGTTGTCTGCAGTTCTCAACTGGCCTCGTCCGTCTGGGCTAAAAGCCATACAAAGGTTCCTCGGGTTCGCCAATTACTACCGGCAATTTATTCCACACTTTTCCACCCGAGTGGCTCCAATCACAGCCTTAACCCGGAAAGGTGTAAACTCTAAGGAATGGTCCTCCGAGGCAGAAGAGGCCTTTGTTTCTCTCAAAAAAGCCTTCGCTTCCGCACCCGTTCTCCATCGTCCTAATTCAAGTGAGCAATTTTTTCTTGAAGTTGACGCTTCTTCCATAGGTGCAGGAGCAGTTCTGACCCAGAAGTCGTCTACCGGGCGGATGATCTCGTGTGGTTTTTTTTCCAAGGTTTTTTCTCCTGCAGAAAGGAACTACTCTGTCGGTGATCGTGAACTGTTGGCCATCAAATTGGCTCTGCAAGAATGGAGACATCTTCTTGAAGGAGCTCATCACCAGGTAATCATATTCACCGACCATAAAAACCTTGCCTATCTCCAATCTGCTTTAAGACTGAATCCCCGTCAGGCCCGTTGGGCATTATTTTTTGCCCGTTTCAATTTTGTACTTCATTTCCGTCCAGCTGACAAGAACATCAAGGCAGATGCACTCTCTAGAGCCTTCTTGCCTCCTGAAGTGGAGGAGGAACCTCAGCACATTATTGAACCTTCTAAGTTAGTCTCTGTTGCCTCCACTGATCTGGCCCGGCTTCCTCCTGGGAAGACTTTCGTGTCCGCCTCTGATCGTAGTCGTGTTCTGCACTGGGTCATTCTTCTAAGTTGGCTGGCCATGCTGGTCAGAGAAAGACGCAGCAACTCATCTCCCATTATTACTGGTGGCCTACCATGGGCAAGGATATCCAGGAGTTCGTTGCAGCCTGTCCTTCATGTGCCCGTAACAAAACTGTTAAACATCTACCAGCCGGCAGGCTTCTGCCTCTTCCGATTCCGTCCGCTCCCTGGCAGCACATCGCAATGGATTTCATCACGGATCTTCCCATTTCTTCTGGCTGCTCAGTGGTATGGGTTGTGGTGGACCGCTTCTCTAAAATGGCCCACTTTGTTTCGTTATCTGGTCTCCCGTCTGCTCCAGAACTGGCCACTCACTTCATTCAGCACATCTTCCGTCTACATGGATTTCCTCTCCACATCGTGTCCGACAGGGGCGTCCAGTTCACCTCTAAGTTCTGGAGAGGACTCTGTAAAATGGTAAAAATTGAACTAGATTTTTCTTCTGCATATCATCCCCAGTCTAATGGGCAAGTGGAGAGGATCAATCAAATCCTGGCTGGATACCTGCGTCACTTCGTCAACGCTCATCATAATGACTGGGTAGAATTACTGCCTGGGCGGAATTCTCCTACAACAACCAAGTAAGTGAATCTTCTGGAAAGTCTCCCTTTCAGATTGTGTTTGGACTGCAACCCGGAATTCCTCTTCCTGTCTCGGGATTGTCTGATGTTCCGGCAGTCGATACCTTGTCTAAGAATTTCTCGGACATTTGGCGAGAGACCAGGTCGGCTTTGGAGAAAGCTTCTCAACGTATGAAAACGCATGCGGACAAAAGACGTTTGGAGGCTCCCATCTTTCATCCAGGAGACAAGGTATGGCTCTCCTCCAAGTACATCCTCTGAAGTTACCATCGTACAAATTGGGTCCCCGTTTCATTGGTCCCTTTGAAGTCTTGAGACAAATCAACCCGGTCTCTTATAAACTGAAATTGCCTAATTCTCTACGAGTACCTAACTCCTTTCATGTTTCCCTCCTCAAACCAGTAGTGTTGAGCTCCTTCTTTAAGGACCCGGGTACCACTCCTGATCCGGTCTCTGAGGATGATGTTTTTGAGGTAAAACATATCTTGGCCTCTAAGAGAGTAAGAGGTAGGATCTATTACCTGGTGGACTGGAAAGGTTTTGGTCCTGAGGAGAGATCTTGGGAGCCTAAAGAGAACATCCAGGCTCCTCTTCTTCTTAAAAGATTTCACGCAGGCTTGAAAAAGAGGGGGAGTAAAGAGGGGGATACTGTTACACTCGGTCCCAGCGCTGGCTCTGCACTCCGTTCTGCTCACTCACCTGCCCCAGCTGCTCTTCGGCGTCCTGTGTCCTCCTCCACTTCCTGGCACGCTGCTGGCAGGCCTCCAGATAGTCTGCTTAGGACGCGAGGCCGCGCCCACCGTCTCTCTTAAAGGGGCAGCGTGCATTTTTTGAAATAGCTAATTAACCAATGGCTGCGCACTCAGTACTATATCTGGTCACTCCACCATTAGGGGAGTGCTGGAGCAAGGTGTTCTATCACTGCTACATCCGGTTCTGTTCCTCATCTGTCTGCGCTGCGTCTGCAGTCTCTGTGCTTCGCTGATACTGTTTGTCTCCTCAGATCATTGCTAACCCGTATCTGGCTAACCTGGACAATCTCGGCTATTACTGGCGCAAGTGTCATCCCGTTCCACCATCAGCCATCCGTACCCGTGGATCGTGACAATGGTCACTGGAGCCAGCCTACTACCATCCGTTCTGGACCAGGACCTTACCCTTCTCCGTCAAGAACCCTCCACGGACTCTGTAAATACCTGTTACCTTTGGTCCCTCTGGGACAGCTGCCACGTGTCCGGGGTCTAACTGGAGGTAGCACCTGTGTCCTCCGGGTATTCCATTCTGGTCCTGTTCGAGGGGCCTTACTACGGGTACCCGGGGCTCACTAGTTACGCCCCCTTCGGAGCCCCCCGGATCGCGGTCTCGAGGTTCCACATTAAAAAATAAAACGAATGTGAACTTCACCACCTCTGCCTCCGCTTCCATTCGTTACACTATGCATCTAGATAAGTTCCTTAGGGGTCTAGTTTCCAAAATGGGGTCACTTGTGGGGGACCTCCAATGTTTAGGCACACAGGCACTCTCCAAATGCGACATGGCAACCGCTAAATATTCCAGCATGTTTTCCATTCAAAAAGTCAAATGGCGCTCCTTCCCTTCTGAGCCCTGCGTGCGCCCAAACAGTGGTTTATGACCACATATAGATATCTGTGTACTCAGGAGAAATTTCCCAATCAATTTTAAGATCCAATTTATACTGTTGCCCATGTGAAAATGAAAAAACTGACGCTAAAAGAAAATTTTTGTGAAAAAAAGTCTTTCTTTTTTTTAAGGATCAATTTGTGAAGCACCTGGGGGTTACAAAGTGCTCACTATGCATCTAGATAAGTTCCTTAGGGGGTCTAGTTTCCAAAATGGGGTCACTTGTGGGTGAGCTCCAATGTTTAGGCACACAGGGACTCTCCAAATGCGACATGGCAACAGCTAAATATTCCAGCATATTTTCCATTCAAAAAGTCAAATGGCGCTCCTTCCCTTCTGAGCCCTGCCATGCGCCCAAACAGTGGTTTATGACCACATATTAGATATCTGTGTACTCAGGAGAAATTTCCCAACTCATTTTAAGATCCAATTTATACTGTTGCCCATGTGAAAATGAAAAAACTGACGCTAAAAGAAAATTTTTGTGAAAAAAAAGTGCTTTCTTTTTTTTACGGATCAATTTGTGAAGCACCTGGGGTACAAAGTGCTCACTATGCATCTAGATAAGTTCCTTTGGGGGTTTAGTTTCCAAAATGGGGTCACTTGTGGGGGAGCTCAATGTTTAGGCACACAGGCACTCTCCAAATGCGACATGGCAACCGCTAAATATTCCAGCATATTTTCCATTTAAAAAGTCAAATGGCGCTCCTTCCCTTCTGAGCCCTGCCGTGCGCCCAAACAGTGGTTTATGACCACATATGAGGTATCTGTGTACTCAGGAGAAATTGCCCAACAAATTTTAGGATCCAATTTATACTGTCGCCCATGTGAAAATGAAAAAACTGAGGCTAAAAGAAAATTTTTGTGAAAAAAAAGTGCTTTCTTTTTTTTACGGATCAATTTTGAAGCACCTGGGGTACAAAGTGCTCACTATGCATCTAGATAAGTTCCTTAGGGGGTCTAGTTTCCAAAATGGGGTCACTTGTGGGGAAGCTCCAATGTTTAGGCACACAGGGACTCTCCAAATGCGACATGGCAACCGCTAAATATTCCAGCATATTTTGCATTTAAAAAGTCAAATGGCGCTCCTTCCCTTCTGAGCCCTGCCGTGCGCCCAAACAGTGGTTTATGACCACATATGAGGTATCTGTGTACTCAGGAGAAATTGCCCAACAAATTTTAGGATCCAATTTATACTGTTGCCCATGTGAAAATGAAAAAATTGAGGCTAAAAGAAATTTTTGTGAAAAAACAAGTGCTTTCTTTTTTTTAAGGATCAATTTGTGAAGCACCTGGGGGTTCAAAGTGCTCACTATGCATCTAGATAAGTTCCTTAGGGGGTCTAGTTTCCAAAATGGGGTCACTTGTGGGGGAGCTCCAATGTTTAGGCACACAGGGACTCTCCAAATGCGACATGGCAACCGCTAAATATTCCAGCATATTTTCCATTCAAAAAGTCAAATGGCGCTCCTTCCCTTTTGAGCCCTGCCGTGCGCCCATACAGTGGTTTATGACCACATGAGGTATCTGTGTACTCAAGAGAAATTGCCCAACAAATTTTAGGATACATTTTATCCTGTTGCCCATGTAAAAATGAAAAAATTGATGCTAAAAGAAAATTTTTGTTGGAAAAATTAAAATGTCCATTTTTTCCTTCCACGTTGCTTTAGTTCCTGTGAAGCACCTAAAGGGTTATATAACTTCTTGAATGTGGCTTTGAACACCTTGAGGGGTGCAGTTTTTATAATGGTGTCACTTTTGGGTATTTTCTGCCATATAGACCCCTCAAAGTGACTTCAAATGTGATGTGGTCCCTAAAAATATGGTTTTGTAAATTTTGCTGTAAAAATGAGAAATCGCTGGTCAACTTTTAACCCTTATAACTTCCTAACAAAAAAAATGTTGTTCCCAAAATTGTGCTGATGTAAAGTAGACATGTGGGAAATGTTATTTATTAACTATTTTGTGTCACATAACTCTCTGGTTTAACAGAATAAAAATTAAAAATTAGAAAATTACAAAATTTTCTAAATTTTCGCCAAATTTCCATTTTTTTCACAAATAAGCGCAAAAATTATCGACCTAAATTTACCACTACCATGAAGCCCACTATGTCACGAAAAAACAATCTCAGAATCGCTATGATCCGTTTGAAGCGTTCCTGAGTTATTACCTCATAAAGGGACACTGGTCAGAATTGCAAAAAAATGGCAAGGTCTTTAAGGTCAAAATAGGCTGGGTCATGAAGGGGTTAATATCATCATTGCGGCAATTTTCTGATTACTTATGGATTACCATGACAAAGTGTCCTCTCCATCTTTGGATTATGACCACTTCTTCGTCACGTGGATGACGGGATCAAAAGACAAATAGTTATATGGACTCTGTGGATGTTCATCATGATGTTCCTGGAGAATTCTTTATTTCTTATTTGTGGGACGGCATGAGTCGACACATGGTTCACCTGGATACAATTGCGTAATATGTGTCTGTATTTGTTTCGAAAAAATGTATTTATTTTTTTTTCTCTCTTAATATATTTATTTTATTTCAACTTCATTTAATTCATTTACATTTCTTTGTATTTTGTACTCTTTATTTATATTTTAAAAAATATTTTTTTTTATTTTTTTTTAAAAAGAATTTTTTTGGAATATTTTTTTTTCTCTCAATATATTTATTTTATTTCAATTTCATTTAATTCACTTACATTTCTTTGTATTTTGTACTCTTTATTTATAATTTAAAAAATATTTGTTTTAAATATTTTTTTTATTATTTGTATACTTGTATTTTATGTGGATCGCACATATTTGTTTCGGCACTAAATATTCCATTATTGTACCCATGTACCCATGTATATGTTATGGTGCCTTTAATTGTTATGATGCTTTTGTCCCCATATTCATACTATTACAAAATGTTTGTTGTTGTATGTTAGGTCCTAAATCATGTTGGGTCAGCATCAGGCGTGTATTCATATGTTTGCTATCTTTTTCCTCTATATTTGCTCAGGTGTCAGATTGTATCTTACTAGTACTGCATTCATATAGTATCTTTCCCTTTAAACACTCCGGGAGGTGTGCATGCGCTCTTTTATTCTAATGTGCATCGTCACTCTCATTGATCGACGCCTGCGCATTGAGTGTATTAGGGCAGAGACACACTGCCGTATTTCACGTGCGAGAATCGCATCGTAAAACTTGTCCTGGCTGGCGGCTCTCCTGACCTGAGCTTGACCTCTGCATAGTAATCCATCAGGCTGTGTTGCTCAGGTCAGGAGAGATGTCAGCCAGTCAGTGCAGTGCGATGCGATTATCGCACGAGTTATACGCCCGTCTGACTCCAGCCTTAGGCAGAGACGTCTGCATTTTACCTGTCAGCTGCTTCCGGTCCCGCCCTGAACGCCAGCACACATATGGCTATTATGCCTCTCATCAGAACAGGTACTTAAGGGACTACATTGACATAAGGTTGCCACCTTCCCCTGATGAAGCCGTCCGGGTGACGGCGATACGCGTCGGGACTCCTCCGCCTCTGTTATCCTGCTCTTGGGGACTCCTATCATTATCTCTTATCTGGTGGACATGTAAGCTCTTGTATCTTGGCTATTTGAGCCACATATATTGCAGACTTTGGATTCATTGTCCTGAGGGATTCCTTTCATTGCTGATCCTTCGTTACTCTGTTCCATTATTGTCTCCACTTTGGAGTTAATTTTGCGGACTTTGCTGATTTTCTGGATCCATTTGTTTTTTCTCCTCAGGTTTCTTTACACAGACTTGTTGTGACAGTACATGTCCCGATAGGGTGTATATATCATCAGCTTACTACAAGTATTTATTGATATTATCTAGGTGAATTGTCTGTGTCTTTTGCAATATACCATTTGGATATACATGTTATATCTAGACTTGTGGACTACATTTGTATTTGTTATATTGTCTTGCTATCGTTCATGAGCCACATTATGAGTATATATTCATTGGAGGAGTGTGATTTCACATAATTGTCTGTGTTGATACTCACCATTGAGCAGTTTATATGCGGGGAGCTTTCCATTGTGTTTTAATGTTTTTAATGTGTTTTTGTCAATAAAGTACTTTTTCTATTCTACTATATTATATTGATGGTGTGCAGTATTTTTGGTGGTTTCTTTTTCTTCTTTTTTAGTCTATATTCTGTACCACCTTCTCAATCCCCGTATTTTTATTGCCATATCATGCAGTGCGTCCATATTCGTTATCATTGTTCCAGACCAAAAGTTTGGACACACCTCATTTAAAGATTTTTCTGTAATTTCATGACTATGAAAATTGTACATTCACACTGAAGGCATCAAAACTATGAATTAACACATGTGGAATTATATACTTAACAAAAAAGTGTGTAACAACTGAAATTATGTCTTATATTCTAGGTTCTTCAAAGTAGCCACCTTTTGCTTTGATGACTGCTTTGCACACTCTTGGCATTCTCTTGATGAGCTTCAAGAGGTAGTCACTGGAAATGGTCTTCCAACAATCTTGAAGGAATTCCCAGAGATGCTTAGCACTTGTTGGCCCTTTTGCCTTCACTCTGCGGTCCAACTCACCCCAAACCATCTCGATTGGGTTCAGGTCTGGTGACTGTGGAGGCCAGGTCATGTGGCGTAGCACCCCATCACTATCCTTCTTGGTCAAATAGCCCTTACACAGCCTGGAGGTGTGTTTGGGGTCATTGTCCTGTTGAAAAATAAATGATGGTCCAACTAAACGCAAACCGGATGGAATAGCATGCCGCTGCAAGATGCTGTGGTAGCCATGCTGTTTCAGTATGCCTTCAATTTTGAATAAATCCCCATCAGTGTCACCAACAAAGCACCCCCACACCATCACACCTGCTCCACGTTTCACGGTGGGAACCAGGCATGTAGAGTCCATCCGTTCACCTTTTCTGTGTCGCACAAAGACAGGGTGGTTGGAACCAAAGATCTCAAATTTGGACTCATCAGACCAAAGCACAGATTTCCACTGGTCTAATGTCCATTCCTTGTGTTCTTTAGCCCAAACAAGTCTCTTCTGCTTGTTGCCTGTCCTTAGCAGTGGTTTCCTAGCAGCTATTTTACCATGAAGGCCTGCTGCTCAAAGTCTCCTCTTAACAGTTGTTGTAGAGATGTGTCTGCTGCTAGAACTCTGTGTGGCATTGACCTGGTCTCTAATCTGAGCTGCTGTTAACCTGCGATTTCTGAGGCTGGTGACTCGGATAAACTTATCCTCAGAAGCAGAGGTGACTCTTGGTCTTCCTTTCCTGGGGTGGTCCTCATGTGAGCCAGTTTCTTTGTAGTGCTTGATGGTTTTTGCAACTGCACTTGGGGACACTTTCAAAGTTTTCCCAATTTTTCGGACTGACTGACCTTCATTTCTTAAAGTAATGATGGCCGCTCGTTTTTCTTTACTTAGCTGCTTTTTTCTTGCCATAATACAAATTCTAACAGTCTATTCAGTAGGACTATCAGCTGTGTATCCACCAGACTTCTGCACAACACAACTGATGGTCCCAACCCCATTTATAAGGCCAGAAATCCCATTTATTAAACCTGACAGGGCACACCTGTGAAGTGAAAACCATTTCTGGTGACTACCTCTTAAAGCTCATCAAGAGAATGCCAAGAGTGTGCAAAGGCTACTTTGAAGAACCTAGAATATAAGACATAATTTCAGTTGTTACACACTTTTTTGTTAAGTATATAATTCCACATGTGTTAATTCATAGTTTTGATGCCTTTAGTGTGAATGTACAATTTTCATAGTCATGAAGATACAGAAAATTTTTTAAATGAGAAGGTGTGTCCAAACTTTTGGTCTGTACTGTATGTGCATGCAATTTCCGATCCTCACAATATCTTCTTCTCTACTCTCCTCTTATCTCCTCTTCCCACAATTGCATACAAGATTTCACCATTGCATCCCCCTACTCTGGTACCCCAACATATCAGACTCTCGCCTACAGTGGAAACATTAAAACGGAACATGAAGACCCACCTCTTCCGACAAATGTACAACCTGCAGTAACCCTCGTTCCACCATACCACTGCATGATAAGCTCTCCCCTCCCCTACTGCATCCGCACCCATTCATTGTAGACTGTGAGCCCTTGTGGGCAGTGTACTCTCTTCTCTTGTACTAGTCAGGACTCTTACTGTTCAAGATTATTGTACTTGTTTTTTATTATGTATAACTCCTTTTCACATGTAAAGAGCCATGGAATGAATGGCGGTATAATTATAAATAATAATAATAACATATAAGTGCACTTAGGCATACTTAGAGCATTTGGTGACTGCAAAAACAGGTGAAGTCTTGGGACACATAATAAGGACACATACAGACTTGACAAAGGATCAAATGTTTTCAATGAATGACAGTCTGTAGTATCTGGAGAGATGTACTGTGATTCGCTGAAAGAATGGGCTATGCAGAAACAATCAAAGCAGTGTGTACTTCTGACTGATGTGGCGCAGCAAAAAGGTGAGAATATAGCGACATACAGTTGTGTGAAAAAGTGTTTGCCCCCTTCTGGATTTCCTATTATTTTGCATGTTTGTCACGCTTACATTTTTCAGATCACCAAACAAATTTAAATATTAGACAAAGATAATACAAGTAAACACAAAATGCTGTTTTTAAATGAAGGTCTTTATATTAAGGGAAATGAAACACAAACCTACAGGGCCCTGTGAAAAAGTGATTGCCCCTAAACCTAATAACTTGTTAGGTCACTCTAAGTAGCAACAACTGAAATCAAGTATTTGCAATAACTGGTAATGAGTCTTTAACAACGTTCTGTAGGAATTTGGCCTACTTATCTTTGCAGATTTGTTGTAATTCAGCCGTATTGGAGGGTTTACAATCATGAACTGACATTTTAAGGTCATGCCACAGCATCTCAATCGGATTAAGGTCAGGACTTTGACAAGGCCACTCCAAAGTCTAAATTTTGTTTTTCTTAAACCATTCAGAGGTGGACTTGCTGGTGTGTTTTGAATCATTGTCCTGCTGCATAACCCAAGTGTGCTTCAGGTTGAGTTCACAAACAAATGGCATTCTCCTTCATGCTTATTTGGGAGACAGCAGAGTTCATGGTTCTATTTACCACAGCAATGCTTTCAGGTCCTGAATCAGAAAAACAGCCCCAGACCATGACACTACTACCACCATATTTTGTTGTTGGTATGATGTTCATGTTCTGAAATGCTGTGTTACTTTTACGCCAGATAAAATGGAACGTACACCTTCCAAAAAGTTCAACTTTTGTCTCGTCAGTCCACAGAGTATTCTCCCAAATGTCTTGAGGATCATCAAGATGTTTTCTGCCAAAACTGAGATGAGCTTTTTTGTTCTTATTGCTCAGCAGTTGTTTTCATCTTGGAACTTTGCCATGCAGACAATTTTTCACCAATCTCTTTCTTATGGTGTAGTAATGAACACTGACCTTAACTGAGGCAAGTGACGCCTGCAGTTCTTTGGATGTTATTGTTGGGTGTCTTGTGACCTCTTGGATGAGTAATCGCGGGGCACTTGGGTAATTTTGATCGACTGGCCACTCCTGTGAAGGTTCACCACTGTCCCATGTTTTTGTCATTTGTGGATAATGGCTCTCCCTGGTTTGCTGGAGTCCCAAAGCTTTGGAAATGGCTTTATAACTTTTTCCAGACTGATAGATCTGAATTAATGTTTCTCATTTGCTCCAGAATTTCTTTGGATCACGGCATTATATATAGCTTTTGACAAACTTTTGGTTTACTTCACTTTGTCAGGCAGGTCCTATTTAAGTAATTTCTTCATTGAGAACAGATTTGGCAGTAATCAGGCCTGCATGTAGGTAGGGAATTTGAACTCATCTTCCCAAAGATGTAATAAAACACAGTTAATTAATGTTTTAAGGGGGCAATCACTTTTTTACACAGGGCCCTGTAGGTTTGGATTTCTTTTTCCCTTAATAATAAAGACTTTAATTTAAAAACTGCATTTTGTGTTTACTTGTATTATCTTTGCCTAGTATTTAAATTTGTTTTATGATCTGAAACATTTAAGTGTGACAAATATGCAAAAGACTAGGAAATCAGGAAGAGGGGCAAACAGTTTTTCACACAACTGTACTTTGGATGGTTATAGTTGAGGTGGGCAGATATCGGGTACAGTCCAAGGAACCTCCTAGATATTAAATTACTGATGAATGCTTTCATTTATAGTATGAATAAGTTTTTATGGGAGGCAATACAGACAGCCTGTTACATCCTTTGCTGCTCCCCGGCCCGGCATCTCCGCCTTACCTGCTCCAGTGTCCCGGGTTCCCGCTGTTGCGTTTTATGCGCTCCCCCAGTTCAGCGCCTCTCACTCTGCTCCGGCGTCTCAGTGTGCTGCTGGTGGGGGGCTTCGCTACATCTCTCGGGCTCTTCCTGTTCCACTGTCGGCTCCTGGATCCCAGTGCACATGCACCCCCCTAGCTGTGTTAGGATGCGGCTGTGCTCAGCTACACTAATTCCTGCAGCTGACACCTCCTAACTTGGTAGTGCCGCTCAGCCAATAGCTGCGACGTGCTTGGTATATCAGGTGCCTGATTATTGTGTTAGTTTCTCTTTGACACTCAGGTCTTTCTTGTGTCTTGCTGAGTACCAGCCTTGTTTTAGCTTTACCCTAGCTTTGTCCTTGTTTTCTCCCCAGTGTTGTCCGCTGCCTGCATTCGCCGAAGGTCCCTGATTCCTGTTTCTTCTGTCCTGCTTCCCCCACTAATCTTAGGATTCCTCCCACACTTCTCTGGTCCCCTGGCTCACCCGCGCCCTTAGTCCCTGTTTCCATTTTGCTTATTTATTGATTTAGCAAATGAATTTTTCTCTGTACCTCTACATACAGGTTCGGTGTTAAGGGCAGGCAGACCAGGCAGCCACCTAGGGCCCTGGCTACTCCAGGGGCCCCAGCTAGTGGTGTGCCCCTCCAGAGGTCCCCAGAAAGTGGTGTGCCGCTATTATCGGCACACCACGCAACCGATATAGGGTCCCTGAGTAAAAGGGGCCGGCGACTGCCCCCCCCACTGCGCATGCAGCTTATCAGTTGAAACAGTTGTCATGTGATACACCCTCTCCCATCACTCCCCCTCTGCCTTTGACTCAGCGTGTGCCAGCAGATGAGCTGATGAGACACTAAGACGCACTGCAGAAACCAGAGCAGCAGGGGAAAACGGAGGAGAGGTAAGTATTGTGTGTGTATGTGTGTGTGTTGCAAGATACTATGTGTGGAGGGACTGCACTATACTGTGTGTGTCTGCTGCACGATACTGTGTGTGGAGGGCTGCACTATACTGTGTATGTGGAGGAGGCTGCACTATACTGTGTGTGGGGTGTGCAATATACTGTGTGTGTGGTGGCTGCACTATACTGTGTATGTGGGGGCTGCACTATATTGTGTATGTGGGGGAGGCTTTTCTATACTGTGGGTAGGGGACTGTGTTGTGTGTGTGTCTGCAGCACTATACTGTGTATGTCTGCTGCACGATACTGTGTGTGGGGGACTGCCCTATACTGTGCTCTGTGTGTCTGCTGCACTATACTGTGTGGGGGGACTGCATTATACTGTGTTGTGTGTGTCTGCTGCACTGTGTCTGCTGCATGATACTGGGTGTGGAGGGCTACACTATACTGTGTATGTGGAGGAGGCTGCACTATACTGTGTGTGGGGGGTTTCGCTATACTGTGTGAGGGGGGCTGCACTATACTGTGTATGTAGGGGGCTGCACTCTATTGTGTATGTGGGGGAAGCTGCACTATACTGTGGGTAGGGGACTGCACAGTACTGTGTTGGGTGTGTGTCTGCTGCACTATACTGTGTGTGGGGGGACTGCACATACTATACTGTGTTGTGTTGTGTGTTGGGGTCTGGCGCAGTACACACACAGTACCAAGCCCCAGCTGGGACTTCTGTTTTCAATTTGTCTAGTACAACTTATTGGTGGCTTTCTCTACTTCTTTAGTGAGGTTTGATAAAGACCCGGAACTGGGTCAAAACGTTACCTCGTTTCTCTCGCTACCTCGATAATTTTCCTGTGGTGAAATTATATTGTACACAAACTAAACTGTAGTGTTTTCTATCTGCAAATTATAGCAACATTTTTGTGAGTACGGCTGTGTTTTCTTGGTAATGATTTCTGGACTTGGTCCAAGTTCAGCCTGCACCTAACTATATAAACAGGGTGAGTGTCATTTACCTCTTTAGTACAGTATGCGTGCATAGACGCCTTCGGCTCACCCGTGGAGACGAACATGCCACATGTGTCTCCAGACCGCAGCAAGTCTATTTATCTTGCGGAGACGTGAGCCTCAGCAAGGTAAATTTCACCTGTACACTGTATTGGATGCAGTGAATGTGCATGGTTTAAAGGGAATCTGTCACCCTAAATTGGCGGGATATTTAAATGATGGCAGTCAGGTCAGATGGGCGGTGTTTTGGGTACTTGCCTTAACATGTTGTTCGCCGCTGTCTCCATTATTTCTGGGAATTGTAGTCGTTGCCCTACATATAATGCGCCTGCGCATTGCAATCTTGAATTGCGCACGCGCAGTATGCTTTGCCCGCAGATTGCAATGCCCAGGCGCGTTATATGGAGGGCAACGACTACAATTCCCATAAATAATGAAGACAGCGGCGAACAACATGTTAAGGCAATTACCCAAAACACCGCCCATCTGACCTGACTGCCATCATTTAAATATCCCGCCAATTTAGGGTGACAGATTCCCTTTAATGAACATGTGGATTCACCTGCATTCAAAAGCTGGCAGCGGACATGTGCTGCATCCAAAGCGCTGTCAATTACTGAATAGTGTCCACACCCAAAGAGGCCGGGAAACAAGCATCAAACGACTTCAATATTGTTGATCGCGCTCATTTAGCGGCCTGAACTCAGCGCTTGTAAATACAACAGAAATATTTCTGTGTGAAGTGCAATATGTCAGCATTTGGGGCCTCACTTTAAACTTTTGCCCAGGGCCCCACTTTGTCTAAAACCGACCTTGCCTACATCCTGACTGTCAGTATCTTTTGAAGGGAAACAGTAGTACTAGATGGTCCTCCCACAATGATGAATGAACTCATCTACCATTTTTTCTACAGCAATGGTAGAAATCCTGGAACGGGGCAACCGCCTCATCCACAGGTTGTGCTATTGCAGTACATGGATGACCTTTTCCTCTATCATCAGGACCAAACATTGTGCAAGAAAGTCACAGTTTCCTTGCTTTGTTTCTTAGCAGAAAGGTTTGCAAAGTCTCACGTGAAAAATTACAGTAATGTAAACAAAAGGTTACGTTTTTAAGCCACTTTATTGCTGAAGGTACAAGATCTCTAATTGAAGAGGAAAATCAAGCAGTTCAAAATTTCTCTTTAGCCAGGTAACACTGACAGCTACGCACCTTTTTGGACTAACGCTACTGCGTCACCATTTATGACGCAGTAGCGATCTCGTTAGCGACTTAACTGTGTGTGACATGTAGCAGCGATGTGGCCCCTGCTGAAATGTCGTTGATTGCTTATGAACGTTCTGAGCCGTTTTTTGGTCGTTGGTGTCCCGCTGGTGAGCCTGAATCGCTGAGTGTGACACCCTTTATGAACGACTTCACCAGCATCGCAGGTGGGATTAGATTTTCCCAACGACTGCAGCGGTCATTAAACAGATTGCTGATGAGATGTGTTTGGAATCACAGATCGCTGATGAGATGTGTTTGGAATCTAACTAGCGATCACATAGCGATCGCACTAGCGATCTCGCCAGGTTAAGTTGTTGTCGTGATCGTTAGTGCGATCGCTAAGTGTGGCAGTGCCTTAAGTGTCCTATTGCAGGCCTTGGATAAGATTTGCTTCCCAAATGATGCAACTTCTGTATGACTGTCTGTCATCAGATCCCTTTGATTTCACTCAAGAAGCTATTGATTCCTTCCATTCTCTCAACCTGCCCATTCTATCAGCCCCAGCCCTAGGGATTCCAAACTATGATCAGTCATTTTTCTTCTTCTGCACAGAACAAGGAGGTTATGCTACAGCAGTCCTAAGACAGCAACAATGTGACAAACAAAACCCAATAGCTTACTAGTCAGCACAATTGGACCTAGTGATTAGAAGGTCCACTCCGTGTATCCATGCTGTAGCGGCTGCTGCAGAACTGCTGGGGAAAGAATGTGAGATCACACTGACTTTTCCTTTGACAATTTGCTCCCCACATGACATTTATGCCATACTTGTGCAAGTCCAACCAAAACACCTGTGTATAGCAAGACAGCTCATACTTGAACGTGTCCTTATGGTTCCTGAGTATGTCACCTTCAAAAGATGTAATGTTCTGAATCCAGCCACCCTTCTGCCTGTGAAATCAGAAAAGGTGGAATTGGTGGCAGTGCTAGCAAGTGAGGAAGAGTATTTTTACAGCACACACAAACATAACGGCATAGAACTGATGGGTCAGAAGACAGCAGGTTTTCCACTTGTCCACCATACACCATTTCCTAATGCAGATTTTGAGTTTGTAGATGGCTCTATATACCACTTGGATGGATGATTCTACACTGGATATGCAGTAGTAACCTCACATGAGGTAATCTGATCTGAACCACTCCCTACTCACATGTCAGGCAGAGCGGAAGGCAATCACTGAGGCACGTAGAGTGGTAACAGGTAAAATGGCTACTATTTACACAGATTCTCATTATGCATTCGAAATCTCACATGCTTATGGCCTTATCTGAAGAAACATAGCTTGACTTACATCAACTGGTAAGCCCATTAAAAATGTTGAACTGGTGAAGCAGTTAATGGAAGCACTGATGTTCACAGTCCAAGTTGGCATAATCAAGGTTGAAAGTACACTCAAAAGGTGGCTCCCTGGATGTAGAGGGTAAAAAAAAGGTGGGTGAGACTGCAAAATCAATTTTTTTGCCCCCTGCCAAAGGTGCAGCGGACTGTGGCAAGGAGTCGACAGATCCCATTCACGGTAAGCCTAGATGTCCTAAAACAGGGTTCGACAAACCCGGGCGCCAGGTCGCCAGTGGCGCCTAGAAAATCATGCCTGGCGCCTGGGCAGTAGCGTAGCTACCGGGGGGGAAGAGGGGGCGGTGGCCCTGGGCCCCGCACTTGGAGGGGGCCCACCCGGAGCTACGCTACTGTAACTGTATCGGCGTGCACAGCGCACTGATACAGTTACATTCTGCGGCAGAGCAGGGAGAATCGCTCTCCCTGCTCTGCCGCTGGCCGATATGGGGCCTGAGCAGGTGGTGTGGGGCCCGGCGCCAGCAGTGGGCCCCCCGCCCGTCAACAGAGGGTCAGCTGTATCGGCATCCAGCCGATACAGCTGACCGCATTGAGAGAGAAGGAGCGAGTGCTCCTTCTCTCCCATAATCCCCCTCTCAGCGTCTGACAGCGGGCGCGATGACGTCACTGCCCGGCGCCGGCAGTCAGATGCTGAGAGGGAGAGCAGTGAGCAGCACAGGAGCCAGGAGCAAGAGAGGTGAGTACAGGATTTATTATTTTTGTAAAGGGGGCTGCATTATATTACAGAGCAGAGGCTCCATATGGGGGTACATTATAAATAAGGCTGCCTATGGGGTGCATTATAAATAAGACTGCCTATGGGGTGCATTATAAATAAGGCTGCCTAGTGGGTGCATTATAAATAAGACTGCCTAAGGGGGTGCATTATAAATAAGGCTGCCTATGGGGGTGCATTATAAATAAGACTGCCTATGGGGGTGCATTATAAATAAGACTGCCTATGGGGTGCATTATAAATAAGGTTGCCTATGGGGGTGCATTATAAATAAGGCTGCCTATGGGGGTGCATTATAAATAAGGCTGCCTATGGGGGTGCATTATAAATAAGGCTGCCTATGGGGGTGCATTATAAATAAGGCTGCCTATGGGGTGCATTATAAATAAGACTGCCTATGGGTGCATTATAAATAAGGTTGCCTATGGGGTGCATTATAAATAAGGCTGCCTATGGGGGTGCATTATAAATAAGGTTGCCTATGGGGGTGCATTATAAATAAGGCTGCCTATGGGGGTGCATTATAAATAAGGCTGCCTATGAAATCTAATATATCAAAATATAATATTTATTATCTTTAGAAGTTAAATGTTTATAACGTTTGTAATGTTTTTTGTTAAATTAAAAACCAAGTTTGTTAAAAAAAAAATTCTGGCCCCTAAATTTTTTGGCTGGCTCCTAGATTCTGAACAACTTTGTTGACCCCTGTCCTAAAATCCCTTCAGCAACAGGCTGCCCAAACATAAAAGGAACAATGGGAGAAAATGGAATCCCAACTGAATTCAAATGGAATAATGGAGAGTAAGGATAAGTTACAGTATGTTTACCAAGGTCCCTGTTTCCCATGATGGCGCAGGTAGCACATGGCCTCTCACACCTGGAAAAGTCACATATGTACCATGGTAAATGCCTTCCTTATTACTCTTGGTTTCAGTTACATAGCCGTCAAACACATGCAGTCCTGCCTCATCTGTGCTCAATACAACCCAGGTAAAACAGTAAAAGTCCCTAAGAAAGCAACACCCAGGTTACTCTGCACATTTCAGAGGCTACAGATTGACTGTATACGACTACCCAATGTAGAAGTGTATGAATCTGTCCTAGTATGTGGAGATCTCTTTCTCTTTTCTGGATGACCGAAAGCCTATCCGGTAAGGAGAGCCAATGCTTGAACAATTGCAGACAAACTAATGAAAAAACTCATTTGCAGATACAGTGTCCCAGAAACCATGGAAAGTGACAGGGTTACACACTTCACTGGAGAAATAATGAAGGAAATTTTGTAGGCCCTGGGAATAATAGAGCAGGCATTCCATGCCAATTTTAATCCACAAAGCAGTGGAAAAAAGGAGAGATTAAATGCGACACTTAAACTTTAAAAATTCAAAAGGCAATGGCGGACACAGGAAAGAACTGGGTAGAGTGCTTTTCCCTTGCACTCTTTTCAGTCAGGCATACTCCAAATAGAAAGATAGGCTTGTCCATTTTTTTTTTTGGTAGTGGCCCAAAGATGGGTCTGTACTTCCCACAGGTGTTATATATGCAACAGGGTACTATGACAGCCTATGTCCAGGCCTTGCTGGAAAGACTTAATGTGGTGCATAAACATTTTATTTTTTTCCTGTTACACTTGGGGAAATGAAAAATTTAGCGCCGAAGCAACATTTTTGTGGAAAAATTTATTTTTTCATTTTCATAGCTCAATGTTATAAAACTCTGTGAAGTACCTGTGGTTTCAAGGTGCAACCATACCTCTAAATAAGTTCCTTAAGGTGTGTGGTATCCAAACAAAAAAATGATGTTTCAAAAATGATGCTGATGTAAAGTAGACATGTGGCAAGTGTTATTTATCAACTATTTGTGTGGTATAACTGTCTGATTTAAGGGAATAAAAATTCAAAGTTTAAAATTGCAAAATTTTCATTTTTTTTGTCAAATTTTCGATATTTTCATAAATAAAAATTGTATCAACTAAAATTTACCAGTTAACATTAAGTACAATGTGTCACGAAAAAACAGTCTCAGAAGCATTGGGATATGTTGAAGCACTCCAGATTTATAAACTTATAAAATGACGCTAGTCAGAATTGAAAAAATTGACCTGGTCAGGTAAGTGAAAACAGGCTGGAGGGTCAAGGGATTAAAATGGTATCACTTTTGAGTGTTTTCTGACATATTGGCCTTCAAAGACACTTCAAATGTGATGTGGTCCTTAAAAACATAGGTTTTGTAAATTTGATTTTAAAAATGATAAATTGCTGATAAACTTTTCACTTTTCTAACTTCCTAAATGTAAAAAAAAATGCTGATGTAAAGTACACATGTGGTAAATGTAATTAAATTATTTTGTGTGATATGACAGTTTATTTTGTTGGCATAGAAATGTTTAAAATTTAAATTTTTTCAAAATTTGTAAAAAATTCCGATATTTTCACAAATAAACGTAAATTACAGTATATCAACTCAAATTTGCCATTATCATGAAGTGCAATGTGTCACAAATAAACAGTCTCAGAATCACTGAGATATGCTGAATAGTGTTGAGCGATACTGCTCGATATCTAAAAATATCGGATCGGAATGGTATCGCCGATATCACTAAATATCGGCGATATCTGATTCCGATACCGGAAGTCCCATGTAAGTCTATGGGAACAAAATATCGCAACTAAAAAAACACTTTCTTTCCTTGTAAACACAAAATATACACACTTAGAATACATATATATATATATATATATATACATGTCATTGTGACATATATATACATATATTTATAGTTTATTCACTTCTACATAGTAAAATAGCCTCTGATTCAATTGCCGGGTAAAGCCGGCATTTGTGAAAAGACAGAAGCACCCGAGGGTCCAGTCGCCACAGAGATGTTGCATCGCACCCAGCGGTGTGACAACTTACTCTCAGGTAAGGAGGAAACACCCCATTGACTCCAACCACTGCATTCAACAGTACACTATGCCAGCTGAGTGTAGGCGGACCCAATGGGATGGTCTAGCTCAGGCTGGTTATAACAGGGTGTAGCTAGTTGGATGGGAGGGGTTGAGGCAGCCTTATGCTGCATGTCTTTGTAGTAAGAATTGTTTCCTTTCCTGCTTTCTTACTACGTCGCATACTCTACTCTGCTACATCACTCTGCACCATTGCTCTATCTCACATCTATCTGACCTGGAAGGATACCGTCTTACCTGTACAAGACTTATCACCTAGCTGCACTACACCATCCCTGCCAGAGGACCTGCACAGCAGCGCTGGTCACCCTGACCAGGTACTACAGGTGGCGTCACGACAAACTACACAAACATTCTATCATCCCCTGGAAATATCCCACATTCCAGTGAGCGACCAGGGCACGGACATAGCTGTGCTACCCGTCACATCCCCCATAAAAGTCGACGGGCTTGGTGCCGAGTACCCCCAAAACCTGTGGCTCTGTGCGACTCAACTTTGGCGTCACAAACAGGATTCAGAAGCTCGCTATAAGCGAGTCCTGTGTGCCTTAATTGAACTGTTTTTTTGCTTGAGAATTGCAAAAATCATCATAGACTGTATTTGCCATTTTTCCGTCATATCTGCGCCACAAGGCACAGGTGAAGAATAAGGGCGTGCTCTCGTGGGCGTACACTCACTCCGTGGCGCGAAAACGATGTCCGCACACTCTAAATGTTACTGCAATGTAAGATCGTGCCCCACAGCTCTGGAGTTCCGCCTCCTCATCCTCCTCAGTGGGCGGAAACTAACGCGAAGGTCCCGCCTCCCTACAAAAGATGGCGCCTCTCCTGATGCTAATGACACATGTGACTTGGCAGAGATGGCGAATGGACGTGAGCAGAAGTGGGAAGGGATGGAGGAGTCAGAGCTCTCCCCCCACGGAAGCGACCCGATCGCCACGGAGCCACCGTTTGGCACCCGGCCTGGAAACCCTCCTACGCTGGAAGAAGCGGAGGATACCCTGAGAGACCTGGCCCGGTACCGGGAGGAGGTCGCCAGGATGGAAGCGAGCTGGCGGGCCCTAAAACTACAATTGGAGCGGCGCCAATCCCTCTTACCCCCTGAAGTGTCTGTACCGGAAGGCCGTGCGGGCATCCCAGCCCTTGCAATCTGAACCGGTTGCCAGTATCTCAGTGGAGGCACCCGTTCCAGTACAGGAGGCCGTGCGGGCATCCCAGCCCTTGCAATCTGAACCGGTTGACAGTATCTCAGTGGAGGCACCCGTTCCAGTAGAGGAGGCCGTGCGGGCATCCCAGCCCTTGCAATCTGAACCGGTTGCCAGTATCACAGTGGAGGCACCCGTTCCTGCAGAAAACGCCGCACCAGCACCCCAGATCCCGCTGTCTGCCCCGTCGCTGAGGCAGAAGAAGCGACACCCGTCCTCATGGAGGAGGCCGCGCAGGCACCAGAGCTCTACCTGCCTGTACCGGAGCCCCGACTGTCATCTGTTCAGAGCCGGCTGCTTCCGCCACAGGTGAGCGCCGCCAGGACTGGCGGGCGCCAGGAGAGCTGCCGCAAACTGTACATCGTAAGCTGGCGTTTGATGGTGGAGACATGGAGCTGCTGGTGGAGGAGAATTACAACCGGCGTCAGGAGGAAGAGTGGAGACGTCGGGAGCGGGAAGCAGAGCGACAAAGGGAGCAGCGAGAATCCCAAAAGCTTCGGCAACGTCACCTGGAGAAGGACCTGGCAGAGAAGGCACGTATGAGAAAGGATAAAAGTACGGTGAGGGAGCCGCGGCGTAAGGTGCAGTACGGAACTTTAAGTTAAAAGGTGGTTGGGGCTTCATCCAGGAGCCTGGACTTTATTTAGAAGTTTTTGTAACCCGGCGGGACGTGGAGGCTCACCTCCCAGAAGGACACCCGGGGAGGGACCTGTTGCCAGGAGACTTGGTGACTTACACCCGACACTGGGGTTACAATGGATGGTACGCCCTAAATGTTACCAGGTGCGACCCCTACTCCCCAGAGTGTCAGGAAACTGACAGACCCTACGAGCCTTCAGCCTCCCCCAACCAGGCCTCTGCACAAGTGCCCACCCCACGCCGTAAATCTCCCCAGCCTCCCTCAGTGGTCTCCTCAGCAGCCCCAGCTATGGACATGATAATGATAGCTGGCCCGTACCCGGCGCCTGTTAGGCCCCCTGGGGTTCGTTCAGTCCGGGACATAGGGGTCCAGACCTGGAGGGAGACGAAAGAGGTGGCCACACAGACCCAGATAGCGGGTCACGACGTCACTGTACAGGCCACACGACGTCATATGGTCTGGGTGGACCCTCCTGTCACGGATGTTTAGCAGGCTCCAGAACAGTACCAGGTGGTACCTGTAAGAGGCCAGCCAAAGAAGTCTAAATAACCCGGACAGGGTCTCTGTATGTAAATAGTTAAATTATTGATGTACCCGGACGGGTGAATGTTCATAAAAAGAAGTTTATTGTTGCCTTAATATACCCAGGTTGGGTAATGGTTTGATGTACCCGGACGGGTGAATGTTCAGAAGAACAAGTTTATTGTTGCCTTAATATACCCAGGTTGGGTAATGGTGTTTCACTGTAATCAAAATGTTGAACTTTGAAGCCATGAACTGTACTGGCTCACAAACTTTTCTGTAAATAGTTGGCACTTCGGTGCTCCATCTTGGTTTTACAAAAAACTTAACTGTGCACTATTTTCAACTACCTCAGAAACTAAAAACCCGTTTGGTGTGGCCGAAAGTGAGGTCTGCTCAAGGAAAGTCTTGCAGCCCACCCAAGACCACAGTTGGAGGTTTGGAGCGGGTCCTCCACAAGCACGAGTAAAGGACACTGTGAAGTTACCCTGGTGGGGGTAGTCCTAAGAAGTCTCCACGAACTTTGGCACTAATGCTATTTGCACTTTTGTAATGTTATTATTAAAAATTTTATTATGCAACGTTTAACTTGAAGTGTTTCCTGCTTTCTTACTACGTCGCATAGTCCACTCTGCTACATCACTTTGCACCATTGCTCTATCTCACATCTATCTGCCCTGGAAGGATAGCGTGTTACCTGTAGAAGACTTTTCACCTACCTGCACTACACCATCCCTTCCAGAGGACCTGCAAAGCAGCGCTGGACACCCTGACCAGGTACTACAGGTGGCGTCATGACAAACTACACGAACATTCTATCATCCCCTGGAAAATCCCACATTCCAGTGATCGCCCAGGTCACGGACCGAGCTGTGCTACTCGTGACATCCCCCATAGAAGTCGACGTGATCGGTGCCGAGTACCCCCAAAACCCCTGTCTCTGTGCGACTCAACTTCCCTCACTGTGCTGACACTTTACATTTACTATGCCTCTGGGGTTTTTTTTTGGGGGGGTGGGGAACATTCAGACTTTTGCTATGGGGCCCCATGATTTATATGTACGCCCCTGCTGCTGAGGCATGGTATTTAAGGCTGTTAAGGAGCCAACATACATGGACCTTGCCAGCAGCGTCGGACTGGAGTACCTTGGACCCACCAGAGAAAATATATTCTTGCGGCCCAACATCATACTTCCCAACCTTTGAATAAGGGAAAGAGGGACAAAGGCTGTGGCACGCTGTGCATGCTGCAGAAAATTTTAGGCCATGCCACGTTGCACCACAGACTGTCCAGGAGTTGGTGGATGCTTTAGTCCAGGTGTGGGAGGAGATCCCTCACGAGACCATCCGTCGCGCTCATCAGGAGCATGGCCAGAAGTTGTAGGGAGGTCATACAGCATACCTCCCAAATTTGGAAGACAGGAAAGAGGATTAAAGGCTGCGGCGCGTGTTGCGCGCCGCTGAAAATTTTAGGCCACGCCCCGACAACACCATTTCACAGCTAATCACACCCATATCCTCGCCCCAAGCGTAACCATTTAGCACTGCTGATCACACTGACTGGTAATGAGGGCACAGTGGCTGGTACTGAGGAAAAGAAAGAAAGAGCAGCGAGAGAGAAAGAACAAACAGGGAAAGAAAGAGAGGAAAGAAAGAAAAGGAGAGAAAAAGAACAGAGAGAAAAAAGAACAGAGAGCGAGAAGGAAAGAACAGAGAGCGAGAAAGAAAGACTAGAGAGAGAGCCATAGGCGTAGCTAGGGTTTTGGTTTAGTGGGGCAAAACTTCTGAGTGGGCCCATCATCAGAGAACCTCAGCAAATGACTGCGCTGTTGGCCAAAATAATCTATATATAAAAAGACCAATATTGATATTACCGCCATATGGTCTGTGTTAAATAATACCAGTCCTACAGAACATATAATAGATTACAGCACAGGTACAGATAATGACTTACCGCTGATGTTCTTTCTAATAGAATTGTTCACTTTTCATGTCTTTTCCATCTGGCCCACACCGACATGACGACTTCTCCAGCCAGGACTCGACTGCACCCCCATTAAAAAAAAAAATCAATAAAAAACTCACCTCCCGGCTCCTGTGCTGCTCACTGTTCTCCCTCTCAGCGTCTGACAGCGGGCGCCGGCAGGTGATGTTATTGCGCCCGCTGTCATACGCTGAGAGGGGGATTATGGGAGAGTAGGAGCGCTCGCTCCTTCTCTCTCCATGGGATGCCGATACAGCTGACCCTCCGATGACGGGTGGGGGGCCCACTGCTGGCACCAGGCCCCCCCAACGCCTGTTCAGGCCCCATAGCTTCCGGGCGGCAGAGCAGGGAGAGCTGATTCTCCCTGCTCTGCCGCAGAATGTAACTGTATCGTAGCTCCGGGTGGGCCCCCTCAGAGCGCGGGCCCCGGGGCCACCGCCTCCTCTGCCCCACGACCTATCCTTTCAAATCAGGGCCCACCACGCAGGAGCTGGGGCCCACCGTAGGTTTCTCCGTGTCCCGGTGCCTCAGTCCGACCCTGCTTGCCAGCCTGATAATACCAGGCCACAGCAGTCTGCATATCTTGGCTGGTTAACAAAAATAGGGGATCCCCTCGAAAAAAATTTGGCGTGGGGTCCCCCCTATTTTTGTTAACCAGCCAGATGAAGCAGACTGCTGAGGCCTGGTTTTTCAGGCTGGTAAGGATCCAATATCCATGGACCTTGCCAGCCTGATAATACCAGGCCACAGCAGTCTGCTTAGCTTGGCTGGTTAACAAAAATAGGGGATCCCCTCGAAAAAAAAACGGCGTAGGGGTCCCCCTATTTTTGTTAACCAGCCAAGTAAAATGCAGACTGCTGCGGCCTGGTATTAAAAGACTGTCAAGGCCCATGGATTTTGGCCCTCAACAGCCTGATAATACCAGGCTACAGCAGCCCCACATTTGGCGCATCAAAAGATGTGCCAATTGTGGCACTTTACCCGGCTCTTCCCACTGCCCTGTAGCGGTGGCAAGCGGGGTAATAAGGGGTTAATGTCACCGTTGATTGCACGGTGAGAATAAGCCCGGTTAATAATGGAGAGGTGTCAATAAGACACCGATCCATTATTAATCCCAAAGTTTTTAAATGTATAAAAAAAAAGACACAGCAAGAAAAAAGTATTTTAATGAAATAAAAGAGACAACACAGTTTTCATTAATTTTATTATACACTCATTCCTGCGACGCCATCGATCTCCTGTAAAAAAAGAAAAAAAACAAACCAACAGTATACCACCTGTCCGACGCAGTCCATAGTAACGACAGTCCCACGACGATCCAGCTCTGCTACATCGCAATGACAGGCAGAGCCTGTCATCGTGACGCAGCACAGCTGATTACCTGCTTCCCCGGCGGTGACGTCATCGGACTGACTGCTTTACGGCCGGGATTACCCAGCAGTCACTGCAGTTATCGCGAGAAACTGCATGTGACCGCCGGGGAAAGATGATGGCGGCCATCAAGCAGTCCAGCCCGTGACCGCCGGAGATCTTCTGCCAGGTAAGTGCCGCTGACTCCTGACAGACCCGACCGACGGACACTGACAGTGACAGTGACAATTCCGATTCCGGTATCCGATAAGACGAAAATATCGGAACTAAGTATCGAAAGTCCGATAGAGCTAATATCGGCCGATACCCGATACTTGCGGTATCGTATCGCTCAACACTAGTGTTGAGCGATACTGCTCGATATCTAAAAATATCGTATCGAAATGGTATCGCCGATATCACTAAATATCGTCGATATCCGATTCTGATACCGGAAGTCCCATGTAAGTCTATGGGAACAAAATATCGCAACAAAAAAAACCCTTTCTTTCGTTGTAAACACAAAATATACACACATAGAATACGTATATATATATATACATGTCATTGTGACATATATATATACATATATTTATAGTTTATACACTTCTACATAGTAAAATAGACTCTGATTCAATTGCCGGATAAAGCCGTGACATACCCCATAGAAATCGACGGGCTCGGTGCCGAGTACCCCCAAAACCTCTGGCTCTGTGCGACTCAACTTGGGCGTCACGAACAGGATTCTGTAGCTCGCTATAAGCGAGTCCTGTGTGCCTGAATTGAACTGGTTTTGTGCTTGAGAATTGCTAAAATCATCAGAGAATGTATTTGCCATTTTTCAGCCATATCTGCGTCACGACGAGGCACTGGTGAAGAAGAAGGGCATGCTCTTCGTGGGTGTACACTCACTCAGTGGCGCGAAAACGATGGCCGACCACTGTAAATGGTACTGCAATGTAAGATCGTGCCCCACAGCTCTTCAGTTCCGCCTCCTCATCCTCCTCAGTGTGCGGAAACTAACACGAAGGTCCCGCCTCCCTACAAAAGAGGGGCCCTCTCCAGATGCTAATGACACATGTGACTTGGCAGAGATGGCTAATGTACACGAGCAGAAGTGTGAAGGGATGGAGCAGTCAGAGCTCTCCCCCCACGGAAGCGACCCGATCGCCACGGAACCACCGTTGGGCACCCGGCCTGGAAACCCTCCTACGCTGCAAGAAGCGGAGGATACCCTAAGAGGCCTGGCCCGGCACCGGGAGGAGGTCGCCAGGATGGAAGCCAGCTGGCGTGCCCTAAAACTAAACTTGGAGCGGCGCCAATCCCTCTTACCTGAAGTGTCTGTACCGGAAGGTGAGGCACCCGTTCTAGTAGAGGAGTCTGTGCGGGCATCCCAGCCCTTGCAATGTGATCCGGTTGACGTTGTCGCAGTGGAGGCACCCGTTCCTGCAAAAAAGTCTGCACCGGCAGCACCCCAGATCCCGCTGTCTGCCCCCGTCGCTAGAGACAGAAGAAGCGACACCCATCCTCATGGAGGAGGCCGCGCAGGCACCAGAGCACTACCTGCCTGTACCGGAGCCCCGACTGTCATCTGTTCCAGAGCCGGCTGCTTCCTCCGCAGGTGAGCGCCGCCAGGACTGGGGGCGCCAGGAGAGCTGCCGCAAACCGACACTGTAAGCTGCAGTTTGATGGTGGAGACATGAAGCTGCTGGTGGAGGAGAATTTCAACCGGCGTCAGGAGGAAGAGTGGAGACGTTGGGAGCGGGAAGCAGAGCGACAAAGGGAGCAGCGAGAAACCCAAAAGCTTCGGCAACGTAACCTGGAGAAGGACGGGCAGATAAGGACCGGATGAGAAAAGATAAAGGAACCCTGTGGGAGCCGCGGCGTAAGGGTGCAGTACGGAGCTTTAAATTGAAAGGTGGTTGGGGCTTCATCCAGGAGCCTGAACTTTATTTAGAAGTTTTTGTGAACCGGCGGGACGTGGAGGCTCACCTCCCAGAAGGACACCCGGGGAGGGACCTGTTGCCAGGAGACTTGGTGGCTTACACCCGACACTGGGGTTACAATGGATGGTACGCCCTAAATGTTACCAGGTGCGACCCCTACTCCCCAGAGTGTCAGGAACCTGTGAGACCCTCGGAGCCTTCAGCCTCCCACATCCAGACCTCTGCAAAAGTGCCCACCCCACGCCGTAAATCTCCCCAGCCTCCCTCAGTGGTCTCCTCAGCAGCCCCAGCTATGGACATGATAAGTATAGCTGGCCCGTACCCGGCGCCTGTTAGGCCCCCTGGGGTTCGTTCAGTCCGGGACATAGGGTTCCAGACCCGGAGGGAGATGAAAGAGGTGGCCACACAGACCCAGATAGCGGGTCACGACTTGACTGTACAGGCCACACGACGTCATCAGGTCCTGGTGGTCTTTGGTGTCTCGGATGTTTGGCAAGCATCAGAAGAGTACCAGGTGGTACCTGGAACACCCCTGCCAAAGAATTATAAATAACCCGGACAGGGTCCCTGTATGTAAATAGTTAAATTGTTGATGTACCCGGACGGGTGAATGTTCATAAAAAAGTTTTTTAATTTAATAAAAAAAAAACACAGTTTTCATTACTTTTATTACAGTCTCATCCTGCGACGCCATCGATCTGTAAAAAAATGAAAAAAAAAAAAGTATACCACCTGACCGACGCAGTCCATAGTAACGAGTGTCCCACGACGATCCAGCTCTGCTACATCAGAATGACAGGCAGAGCCTGTCATCCCGGCGCAGCACAGCTGATTACCTGCTTCCCCGGCGGTGACGTCATCGGACTGGTTTACGGCCGGGATTACCCTGCAGTCACTGCAGTTATCGCGAAAAACTGCATGTGACCGCCAGGGAGAAGATAATGGCGGCCATCAAGCAGTCCAGGACGTGACCGCCAGAGATCTTCTGCCAGGTAAGTGCCGCTGACTCCTGACAGACCCGACCGACGGACACTCACAGTGACAGTGACAAATCCGATTCCGGTATTCGATATGACGAAAATATCGGTATTCGGAATCGAAAGCTCGATACAGCTAATATCGGGCGATACCCGATATTTGCAGTATCGTATCGCTCAACACTACTCAACACTAATGCTGAAGCATTCCAGAATTTTTACCACATAAAGTGACACTGGTCCGATTTGAAATATTTGCCTTGGTCATTAACATGAAAACAGTCTTCGCTGTTAAGAGGTGAATAATCTAATTACTTTATACATGTTAAGATTTCATGAAATGCTACGTAATAATTTTGTTCCTACGATTTTCTTCAAAATATATTTTTCCTAAGAATGTTGGGAACCAAAGCTGAAAGGTTTACCAGCTCAGAGTATGAATGTACTAACCTGCTGAAAATGCCAACTACATGGTCGGCATAAGCTTACATGGACCTGAGTATCCATCAGTATTCAAGTTCTATCAGGTCCAATCAACTGAACCTTACTCATGGTAAATCAATACAACTTAACATGATATTGGAGTCCCCAGCCCAAGCCACAGAGACAAACATTTGTGTAATTAATAAATGACCTAGTCTGACTTTACGCCACTTATTTCTAAACTGTGCAATTTCTCTTCATGGCAAGATTGACTGTGTTTCACTAGTTAATAAATGTGTCTGATCTAGACGCTGTTGTGAGATTTGGACATTCCTCAGATCAATACCTTTTACTATTGCAGCTCGGCCCTGGAGTGAATGTAAATGAAAGTAATAATAGTGTACTATGAATCTAGTTCATCTGCATCTTCGATCACACAGCAGAGAAAAATGTGAATCGATGGATTTGTAGGTGCTCTTGGCAATTGCATTAAACGTTATCCTTCTTTACAGCAGTAAAATAGGAAAAGACCTGGCAAACATTAAGCCACGTGCAGTACTCTGCTTAAGAGAGAAGAATTCTCAGGCATCTAACTTTATGGTGTACAGTACAAACCAAAAGTTTGGACACACCTTCTCATTTAAAGATTTTTCTGTATTTTCATGACTATGAAAATTGTACATTCACACTGAAGGCATCAAAACTATGAATTAACACATGTGGAATTACATACTTAGCAAAAAAGTGTGAAACAACTGAAATTATGTCTTATATACAGTGGTGCACAGCCGGCCGTAACTTGTCACCGCCGGAGACTACAGTCATGGCCAAAAGTTTTGAGAATGACACAAATATTATATTTTCACATGATCTGCTGCCCTCTGTTTTTTATGTGTGTTTGACAGAGATGTTTTTATCACAGACAGAAATATAATTGCAAACATATGAGTAACAAAAGCTTATATTGACAGAATGAGTTTATGCAGCAAGTCAATATTTGCAGTGTTGACCCTTCTTCTTCAGGACCTCTGCAATTCTCTCTTTCTCTTCTCTCAATTCTGCATGCTCTCAATCAACTTCTGGACCAAATCCTGACTGATAGCAGTCCATTCTTGCACAATCAATGCTTTTATTTTGTCAGAATTTTTAGGTTTTTGTTTTTTGTTTGTCCACCCGTCTCTTGATGATTGACCACAAGTTCTCAATGGTATTAAGATCTGGGGAGTTTCCAGGCCATGGACCCAAAATCTCTATGTTTTGTTCCCTGAGCCATTTAGTTATCACCTTTGCTTTATGGCAAGGTGCTCCATCATGCTGGAAAAGGCATTGTTGATCGCCAAATGCTCTTGGAGGGTTGGGAGAAGTTGCTCTTGGAGGACATTCTGGTACCATTCTTTATTCATGGCTGTGTTTTTAGGCAAGACTGTGAGAGAGCCGATTCCCTTGGCTGAGACGCAACCCCACACATGAATGGTTTCAGGATGCTTAACAGTTGGCATGAGACAAGACTGGTGGTAGCGCTCACCTTGTCTTCGAATGATGCGTTTTCCTGATGTCCCAAACAATCGAAAAGGGGATTCATCAGAGAAAATAACTTTACCCCAGTCCTCAGCAGTCCACTGCCTGTACCTTTTGCAGAATATCAGTCTGTCCATGATGTTTTTTCTGGAGAGAAGTGGCTTCTTTGCTGCCCTCCTTGAGACCAGGCCTTGCTACAAGAGTCTCCACCTCACAGTGCGTGCAGATGCACTCACACCTGCCTGCTGCCATTCCTGAGCAAGCTCTGCACTGCTGGTAGCCCGATCCCGCAGCTGAAACACTTTTAAGAGACGGTCCTGGTGCTTGCTGGTCTTTCTTGGGCACCCTGGAGCCTTTTTGGCAACAATGGAACCTCTCTCCTTGAAGTTCTTGATGCGATATGTTATGTTTCGGTATCTGAGGAGTGCAGGTAAAAAAGGCAATACACCAGAGAAGTTGGAATCTATGAGATTGCAGTACCCTGACTAACCACCACAACTAGAGGCAGCCGTGGAGCGTTCCTACGTTGGTCCTAGACGCCTCGTCACAGCCTGAGAAACTAACTACACCTAAAGATAGAAAGAGGAAAGCTATCTGCCCCGGAGCAGATCCCCAAAGAACATAGAAAGCCCCCAAACATGTAATGGCGGTTAGACAAGATGAATACTGACACAGACAGAAAATAGTATGAGCAAACGTTGGGGCCCAAACTACCTAAATAGAAAAGGATAGGAAGGGCACTTACTGCAATCCCAAAAAACCCTGAAAAGCACCAACTCTACTAATTTCAAAATCACCTGAGATCACACGACCTCTACCACCTAAATTAGTTCTCTGGTGTAACAAAATCAAAACAGCAGCCACTGAAAAAACTGGAAAAAGCAAAAGTACAAACATCAGTGGCTGAACTAAACTGAGAGGGCAAAAGCCCCCGGAGGGGACCCTGAAGGCCCCCACAGAAGTGCAGGACAAAATGGAAAAATAAAGCACAAAAACAAAAAGAAGAAAATGTCTTATCTGTTAGCAGGAGATGCAGACACGACACAGCAGGCTACAAAGAAAACAGGACTCAAGGATTGATACCAGAACAATTGATCACCGGCAACCCTGATGGGAAGGCGACTCCCTTATATAAGACCAGTCAGTAACACCTGATTCCCACTCCTCACAATCTTCACTGGACAGTCCAGTACCGCTTGTAACCACCAGAGGGAGCCTCTGCTCAGAACTCATTTCAAGTCCATTCACAACAGTACCCCCCCTTGAGGAGGGGTCACCGAACCCTCACTTGAGCAACCAGGTCGGTCAGGATGAGTTCTATGATACGTACGGATGAGTCTCCTAGCATGGATGTCCGAAGCAAACACCCAAGAATTGTCTTCCTGACCATAACCTCTCCACTTAACCAAATACTGGAGTTTCCGTCTAGAAAAACGAGAATTCAATATTTTCTCAACCACAAACTCCATATTGCCCTCAACCAGAACAGGGTCAGGAGGCAAAGCAGTAGGAACCACTGGCTCAACAAACCTCTTCAACAAGGACTTGTGGAACACGTTATGGATCTTAAATGTCCCTGGAAGAAGCAAACGAAAAGAAACAGGATTAAGAATCTCCATGATCTTATAAGGTCCAATGAACCTAGGCTTAAATTTAGGAGATGCCACTCTCATAGGAATATTTCTTGAGGACAACCAGACCAAGTCCCCCACTTTAAACCGAGGACCATCAGTCCTATGCCGGTTAGCAAACCGCTGGGCCTCTCCTGAGAGAGGGACAACCTCTCCACTACCTGGTCCCAAATCTGTTGCATACGCTCCACAACAGAGTCAACACCTGGACAGACAGAAGCCTCCGTCTGTCCTGAAGAAAATCGAGGGTGAAACCCAGAATTACAGAAAAATGGAGACATCAAAGTGGCAGAGCTAGCCCTATTATTAAGAGCAAACTCAGCCAAAGGCAAAAAAGAGACCCAGTCATCCTGATCAGCAGACACAAAGCATCTTAGATAAGTCTCCAATGTCTGGTTTGTTCTCTCAGTTTGACCATTGGTCTGAGGATGAAACGCCGAGGAGAAAGACAATTGAACACCAAGTTTAGAACAAAAGGTCCTCCAAAATCTGGAAACAAACTGGACTCCTCTGTCAGACACAATGTTCTCAGGAATGCCGTGTAAACGAACCACGTGCTGAAGGAACAAAGGCACCAATTCAGAGGAGGAAGGCAACTTAGGTAATTGGCACAAGATGTATCATCTTGGAAAACCTATCACAAATCACCCAGATGACGGTCATTCTCTGAGAAACAGGGAGGTCGGAAATGAAATCCATAGAGATATGGGTCCATGGTCTCTTGGGCACAGGCAATGGCATCAACAAACCACTAGAGCGAGAGCAAGGCTTGGAGCGAGCGCAAGTCCCGCAGGACTGCACAAATTCCCTGACATCACGAGACAAGGTAGGCCACCAAAAGGACCGACTAACCAAGTCTCTGGTACCAAAAATTCCGGGATGCCCAGCCAACGCGGAACAATGAATCTCAGACATCACACTCTTTTTCCACTGGTCCGGGACAAACAATTTTCCAACAGGGCAGCGCTCGGGCCTATCCTCCTGACACCCCTCCAAAGCAAGTCTCAAATTGGGTGAGATGGCGGAAAGAACTACACCCTCTTTCAAAATAACAGAAGGATCAGATAACTCAGGAGAGTCCGCAAGGAAACTCCTCGAGAGGGCATCCGCCTTAACATTCTTAGTGCCAGGAAGAAAGGAAACCACAAAATTAAAACGTGTGAAAAACAAGGCCCACCTGGCCTGTCTAGGATTGAGTCGCTTGGCAGATTCCAGATAAACCAGATTCTTATGGTCCGTAAGGACCACCACCTGATGTTTGGCTCCCTCCAGCCAATGTCTCCACTCTTCAAAAGCCCACTTCATGGCCAGTAACTCCCGATTACCCACGTCATAATTACGTTCAGTAGGAGAAAATTTTCGAGAGAAAAAGGCACAAGGGTTACTTTTAGAGGTCTCTGGATCTTTTTGGGACAAAACGGCACCTGCCCCAATTTCAGAGGCATCAACCTCCACCTGAAATGGCAGAGAAACATCAGGCTGCCGTAGAACAGGAGCAGAAGTGAATCTCTGCTTAAGTTCCTGAAATGCAGAGACTGCCTCAGGAGGCCAATTCACCACATCAGAACCCTTTCTGGTCAAATCAGTCAATGGTTTAACAATAACCGAGAAATTACCAATAAATTTACAATAAAAATTGGCAAAACCCAAAAATCTTTGAAGAGCCTTTAATGAAGTAGGTTGGACCCAATCACAGATGGCCTGAACCTTGACCGGGTCCATTTCAATAACAGATGGGGACAAAATGAATCCCAGAAATGAGATCCTCTGTACGCCAAAAAGACACTTTGATCCCTTCACATACAGAGCATTCTCTCTCAAAATCTGGAATACAGTTCGAACATGTTTCACATGAGAGTCCCAGTCATTAGAAAAAATCAAGATATCATCCAAATAAACAATCAGAAATTTATCCACAAAATCCCTGAAAATGTCATTCATGAAGGACTGGAAGACAGAAGGAGCATTAGTGAGCCCAAAGGGCATCACAAGGTACTCAAAATGCCCCTCAAGGGTATTGAATGCCGTCTTCCATTCATCCCCGTGCTTAATGCGAATAAGGTTATATGCCCCCTGAGGTCAAGCTTGGTAAACCAAGTAGCGTTTTTCACCCTGGAAAACAGGTCAGAAATCAAAGGTAACGGTATTGATATTTTACAGTAATATTGTTCAAAAGACGATAATCAATACAGGCCTTAATGAACCATCCTTTTTGGCCACAAAGAAAAAACCGGCACCTAAGGGTGAAGAAGATGGTCTGATATGACCCTTCTCCAATGATTCCTTGATATAAGACCGCATAGCGTCATGTTCAGGTACAGACAAGTTAAAAAGGCGACCTTTAGGGAATTTACTACCAGGCACTAATTCAATAGCGCAGTCATAGCTCCTATGGGGAGGCAAGGATGCAGATGTACTTTCGCTAAACACATCAGAAAAATCAATCAAAAAGTCAGGAACATCCTGAGCCTGGGAGGAGGCAGAAAAAACAGGAGTGTTGGTATTAACACATTGGCAGCCCCAACTGGTTACAGACACAGATTTCCAATCCAAAACAGGATTATGAGACTGCAACCAAGGGAAGCCCAGTACGATAATATCATGCAGATTATACAGAACCAAAAATTTACAGCACTCCTGATGATCAGGTTCAACCCTCATTATCACCTGAGTAGAGAACTGAGGTTTATTCTCAGCCAAAGGGGTAGAATCGATCCCCAGTAGGGGAATAGACTTCTGTAGGGGTATCAAGGGAAACCCACAACGTTTAGCAAAATCATAATCCATCAGGTTAATAGCTGCTCCAGAATCAACGAAAGCCTGAGCAGAAAATGAGGACAGAGAGCATATCAGAGTGACAGTTAATAAAAACTTAGTCTGAACACTACCCAAGACAACTGAGCGTGCAAAACGTCTTCCCGCTTAGGGCAGACTGAAATAGCATGAGAGGCATCACCACAGTAGAAACATAACCCATTGCGCTTTCGAAACTCATGACGCTGTGCCCCAGACACCACTCTATCACACTGCATGGGTTCAGAAGCAGGTTCACAAGGCAACACCATTCCACGCATACTTCTTCCGCTCACGCAAACGTCTGTCAATTTGAATCGCTAATGACATAGAATCATTGAGACCAGAGGGGACAGAGAATCCCACCATAACATCCTTTACATTATCTGACAGCCCTTCCGAAAAAGGGCTGCCAAAGCGTCGTCATTCCACTTGGTCAGGACTGCCCACCTACGGAATCTCTGACAGTATAACTCAGCGTCATCAAGACCCTGATTTAATGCCAACAAGGCTTTTTCAGCTTGATCAGTGACATTAGGCTCATCGTACAATAACCCCAAAGCCTGAAAAAATGCATCAACATCACTCAAAACAGGATCCCCAGGTGTCAGGGAAAAAGCCCAATCCTGAGGATCGCCGCGCAGGAGAGAGATGACAATTTGAACCTGCTGCGCTGCGTTCCCTGAGGACTTAGATTTTAAGGCAAAAAACAATTTACAATTATTTTTGAAATTCTGAAACTTAGCTCGATCCCCTAAAAACAAATCTGGCATGGGAATCCTAGGTTCCACAACAGGCAACCTAGCAAGATAGGCAGCAATACTCCGAACCTCAGTGGCAAGCTGATCCACACGGCCAGACAACTGTGCAAACTCCATTGAGAGAAAAAAAAATCCTCCCCAGCACCCAGAGATACAGAGGGAAAAAAAATGCAACAAAGAGAAAAATATATCTGACAACTCTGACAACCTTTTTTCTTTCACAATATTTTTTCCCTTCTGTGAGTACAATACAATTTTCAATTTTTAGGCCGGTGATACTGTTATGTTTCGGTAGCTGAGGAGTGCAGGTAAAAAAGGCAATACACCAGAGAAGTTGGAATCTATGAGATTGCAGTACCCTGACTAACCACCACAACTAGAGGCAGCCGTGGAGCGTTCCTACGTTGGTCCTAGACGCCTCGTCACAGCCTGAGAAACTAACTACACCTAAAGATAGAAAGAGGAAAGCTATCTGCCCCGGAGCAGATCCCCAAAGAACATAGAAAGCCCCCAAACATGTAATGGCGGTTAGACAAGATGAAATACTGACACAGACAGAAAATAGTATGAGCAAACGTTGGGGCCCAAACTACCTAAATAGAAAAGGATAGGAAGGGCACTTACTGCAATCCCAAAAAACCCTGAAAAGCACCAACTCTACTAATTTCAAAATCACCTGAGATCACACGACCTCTACCACCTAAATTAGTTCTCTGGTGTAACAAAATCAAAACAGCAGCCACTGAAAAAACTGGAAAAAGCAAAAGTATAAACATCAGTGGCTGAACTAAACTGAGAGGGCAAAAGCCCCCGGAGGGGACCCTGAAGGCCCCCACAGAAGTGCAGGACAAAATGCAAAAATCAAGCACAAAAACAAAAAGAAGAAAATGTCTTATCTGTTAGCAGGAGATGCAGACACGACACAGCAGGCTACAAAGGAAACAGGACTCAAGGATTGAGACCAGAACAATTGATCACCGGCAACCCTGATGGGAAGGCGACTCCCTTATATAAGACCAGTCAGTAACACCTGATTCCCACTCCTCACAATCTTCACTGGACAGTCTAGTACCGCTTGTAACCACCAGAGGGAGCCTCTGCTCAGAACTCATTTCAAGTCCATTCACAACAGCGATAGATTGTTGACTGAGGTGCAATCTTTCTAGCTGCGATACTCTTCCCTGTTAGGCCATTTTTGTGCATTCCAATGATGACTGCACGTGTTTCTTTAGAGATAACCATGGTTAACAGAAGAGAAACTATGATGCCAAGCACCAGCCTCCTTTTAAAGTGTCCAGTGGTGTCATTCTTACTTAATCATTACAGATTGATCTCCAGCCATGTCCTCATCAACACCCACACCTGTGTTAATGGAGCAATCACTGAAAAGAGGTTAGCTGGTCCTTTTAAGGCAGGGCTGCAATGATGTTGAAATGTGTTTTGGGGGATAAAGTTCATTTTCTAGCCAAATATTGACTTTGCAAGTAATTCCTGTTAAGCTGATCACTCTTTATAACATTCTGGAGTATATGCAAATTGCCATTAGAAAAAGTGAAGCAGTAGACTTTGTAAAAATTAATATTTGTGTCATTCTCAAAACTTTTGGCCATGACTGTACAACTCCCACAATGCACAGGCTCTAGAGTTAGAATTCAGCAGGTGTACGGCAGCACCCCCTTGTGTTCAAGATGAATAATGAAATGTGCAGCGGAAGAATTTAGAACAGCAATACTCTCTGCTGAGCGCGCAGTTGTGGCTGTGGTTGTTACTACGGAGACGTGTATGTCACTTGCGCAGGCGCAGTTCGTGGCCTTGCGGCCACAAACTGCACCTGCGCAAGTGACACTGCCGCGGTGCTTTATGGGATTTGGGGAAAGTGGCCGGAAGTCCCAACTGGCAATTATTATATAGGATTCTCCTTTAATATGTATAGCACCATACATTATTTTACAGTATCCTCATGTATTACTTATAATAGCATCCATTATGACATATTGTCCTCATTTGTTATGTACAACCAATCTATTATTACATGGTGTATTTGGTTATTATGTACAGTGCCATCGCTTATTATATTCTGTAGCGTCCTCTCCTACTATATATAGCTTCATCAATCCCACTCTCAGGTAAGGAGGGAACACTACCCAAGACTCTAACACTCACACTCAACAAACATCAGTTGAGTCAGGGCACCTGGGTGTCCCCTTAGGGAGGATAGCCTCATCCCAGGCTGGGTAGGAAAGGGTGTTGAGGAGTGGGTGGGGAAGGTAGAAAAAGGGGAGGAGGTTAAGAAGTGGGAAGTGAATAGGGGGTCTGTAAAACCAGAGAGAACAGTATAGAAGGTGAGTTCGAGCTGTGAGGAATCATAGAATCATAGAATGGTAAAGTTGGAAGTGCCCTCCTGGGATATCTGGTCCAACCCCCTACTTAAAGCACGATACACTAAATCATCCCAGACAGATGTCTGTCCAGCCTCTGTTTGAAGACTTCCATTGAAGGAGAACTCACCACCTCTCTGGCAGCCTGTTCCACTCATTGATCACTCTGTCAAAAAGTTTTTTCCAATATCTAATCTGTGTCTCATAGAATCATAGAATCATAGAATGGTAGAGTTGGAAGGGACCTCCTGGGCCATCTGGTCCAACCCCTGCTCAAAGCAGGATTCTCTAAATCATCCCAGACAGATGTCTGTCCAGCCTCTGTTTGAAGACTTCCATTGATGGAGAACTTACCACCTCTCGTGGCAGCCTGTTCCACTCATTGATCACCCTAACTGTCAAAAAGTTTTTTCTAATATCTAATTTGTGTCTCCTCCCATTCAGTTTCATTCCATTGCTTCTAGTCTTTCCGTGTGCAAATGAGAATAAAGATAATCCTTCTACAATGTGACAACCCTTGAGTTATTTGTAGACAGCTATTAAGTCTCCTCTCAGTCTTCATTTTTGCAAGCTAAACATTCCCAAATCCTGTAACCGTTCCTCATAGGACATGGTTTGCAGACCGGACACCATTCTGGTCGCTCTTCTCTGAACTTGCTCTAGTTTGTTGATGTCTTTTTTAAAATGTGGTGCCAAAAACTGGACACAGTATTCCAGATGAGGTCTGACCAAATAGGAGTAGAGGGCAATAATGACTTCACGTGATCTAGACTGTATGCTTCTGTTAATACATCCCAGAATTGCATTTGCCTTCTTTGCTGCTGCATCACATTGTTGGCTCATGTTCAGTCTGTGATCTTTTAGTATGCTCAAGTCTTTTTCACATGTGCTGTTACTTAGCCCTATTCCTCACATTCTGTATACGCTTTTTTCATTTTTATTTCCCAGATGTAGTACTTTGCATTTTTACCTGTTAAAAACCATTCTGTTAGTTGCTGCCCACTGCTCCAGTTTATTTTTATCTTTTTAAATCCTCTCTCTCTTCTCTAGTATTAGCTATCCCTCCTAGTTTTGTGTCATCAGCAAATTTAATCAGTTTACCCTCAATTCCTTCATCTAGATCATTGATAAAGATGTTGAACAATACAGGGCCCAAAGACAGAGCCCTGTGGTACCCGACTTGATACATTCTTCCAACTGGATGTGCAGCCATTTATTACCACTCTTTGGATCCTATCGCTAAGCCAGTTATGAATCCACCTAACAGTTGCCTTGTCCATTCCATACTTAGTCATTTTTTCAATAAGGATTGTGTGAGATACTTTGTCAAATGCTTTGCTGAAGTCAAGATATAATATATCTACAGCATTTCCCTGATCCACCCAGTCAGTGATTCTGTCATAGAAGGAAATTAAATTAGTCTGACATGACTTATTAGTTACAAACCCATGCTGACTCTGTTTAATCACTTCATTCTTATCCAGGTACTTACATACATGTTGTTTAATAATTTGTTCAAAGATCTTTCCTGGTATAGATGTCAGACTCACCGGCCTATAATTCCCTGGGTCCACCTTCTTCCCCTTTTTGAAGATAGGAACAACATTTGCTCTTTTCCAGTCTTCTGGGACTTCTCCTATTCTCCAAGAATTTTCAAAGATTATGGAGAGTGGTTCAAAAATTTATTCTGCTATCTCCTTCAGTACTCTGGGGTGTAATTCATCTGGACCTGGAGACTTGAATTAATTTATGTTAGCTAAGTGTTTTCTCACTATTTTTCTGTTTATAGTTATCCTGGATTTTTCTATTCCCTTAATAGGACAGTGAAGATCAGTTGATGTTACATTTCCTTTCTGAGAGAAAATAGATGCAAAATAGGAATTTAAAAGTTTGGCCTTCTCAATATCCTGTCTTACCATTTCATGATTTTCATCCTGTAAAAATCCTATAGCATCTTTGACTTTTCTTTTACTTTTGACATATCCCCAAAATCCTTTTTTATTGCTTTTGACTTTTTTTTATCGCTTTCTCTTGCAAGCTTTAATTCATTGTCAGCTTTAGCTAATCTGATTCTTGCCATGCAGGTTCTGCAGACATCATTATATTCTTCTTTAGATATGCCTCTCTCTTTACATTTGATAAACAAATGCTAAAAAGGAAGAAAGAAATGTTTAAGTTCTTTGTTCATCCATCCTGGTTTCCTTAAATGCTTCCTATTCTTCACTCTTTTTGGAATTGTTAATGATTGTGCTTTGAGAATCTCATTTTTCAAGATTTCCCACCCTTCCTGGACATTTTTTCCTTAAGGATATCCAGCCATTGGATCCGTCCAATTCTCTTTCTGAGTCCCTTAAAATCTGCCATTCTGAAATCTAACCTTGACGTCTGAGTCTTCACAGGTCTTCCTCCTCTAATTATCCAAAATTCTAAAATAGCATGGTCGCTACCTCCTAAGGTCCCAACCACTCTTACCTCCTCAACCATTTCCTCCCTGTTTATAAGGATTAGATCCAAGGTAGCAGATCCCTTGTTTTCTCCCCTACCTTTTGGAAGATAAAGTTGTCAGCAAGAGAGAATAAGAATTTCCTGGACCTGTTAGTTTTGCCTGAGAGAGATTCCCAACAAATGTCTGGATAGTTGAAATCTCCCATGACCACTATGTCATATTTTTTGGAGAACTTGGCCATTTGATGCATAAAGAGTTCATCCATATCTTCAGCTAGCATAGGCAGGCCTGTAGTAAATGCCTACAATTGTGTCCTTTCCATTGTTCGCTCCTTGTATTCTTACCCAAACAGTTTCCACAGAACTCCCAGTCTCTGCAGCTTCAATCTCTGTGCAGATATACACTTTTCTAACATACAATGCCAAACCTCCTCCTCGTTTATCAAGTCTGTTTCTTGCAAACAAGTTGTATACTTCTAGCCTTGTATTCCAATCATGTGTATCATCCCACCAAGTTTCAGTGATTCCAATGACATCATATTTCTTTTCCTGCGTTAGTAGTTCCAATTCTCCTTGTTTGTTGCCCATGCTTTGTGCATTTGTATAGAAGCATTTTAGTTTGTGAATTGGTTTCTCTTCCTCCAATATTTTTATTATTTAGATTTTTTTGTCTTCGTTCTTCCTTTACACTTCTAATAGCAGAGTTCTCAATAGCATTTGTCAGGTGTATGGATTTTTCTGGCCTTTTGCTTCCCTTCCCACATTGTTCTAGTTTAAAGCTCTCCTGATGAGTGTAGCAAGGTGACTTCCAAATACATGTTTTCCAGTCTTCGTAAGGTGCACCCCATCTCTAGCAAGTAGTCTATTGTATAGGTAATTCACTCCATGATCCAGAAATCCAAATCCTTGCTGACAGCACCATCGACATAGCCAGTTATTCACCTGCAGAATCTTATTCCACCTCCTTGTTCCATGGCCATCCACTGGGAGGATGGAAGAGAAGACCACCTGCGCTCCCAGTTCTTTCACTTTCTTGCCTAAGTTTTAAAAGTCACTGCAGATCCAGGTCACTTCTTGCGGTTGTCATTTGTCCCCACATGTATTAGCAGGAATGGGTAGTCATCTTTAGGTCTAAAGAGTCCTGATATCCTGTCAGACACATCTTTAATTTTTGCACTTAGAAGACAGCACATTTCTCTAGAGGTTATATCCGGTCTGCAGATAGCGGCCTCTGTTCCTCTCAACAGGGAATCCCCCATGACCACAACTCTCCGTTTCTTCTTCACAACATTTTTCTTTCTCCATCCAGGAGGACTCTGAGGGCGTACAAGGTTGTTCTTTGTGGGCAAAGCATTATCCTGATGTATTTCTTCATCGTTCTCCTGTGTGAGAGAATAGTACTGGTTCCTGAGCAGTATGAGTGCTGACTGCCTCCCTATCTTCCTGCTTCTCTGGGTCACATGCTTGTCCCCAGACGAGCGAGAGACAGAAGGAAGCTCCCGGGAGGAAAAGAGGGGGTCCTAGGGACAAGGGAAGTGCCAAACCCCCCGTGGGGCCCGCATCCAGACATGGAGGGACCAGGTCGCAGATAGGGGACCAGCACCAACTTAGTGAGAGACTGTATGTTCAGCTAAGAAACCGGAGGATGTGGTAATTGCAGGTGCCATAGCCACAATCACTCACCTATTGTAAGGTTCTTTGTCTCTGTTGACATGTTCCTTGAAACATCCGTCGGCCATTTTGCTTTCTGTCTTTCTGCAGCTCTTGCCCTCAGTTAATATAGAGTTTCCAGTTTTCATGTTCCCGCCCTGATTCTTCCCTCTTGCTTCTTAAGCAGCCTCAGCTGAACAATCAGTGCTCCTGAATCAAGCCTCAGTCAGTCTGTGACCTGACTCCTGGAAGCCTTGGACTTGTACTCCAGCTATTCCCTACTGAGGAACCTTGGAACACTTTTGGACTCTGGAAACCTGCTGTTTGGTGAATCCATGTTGCAGAGGAATTACGGTACAGAGAAGAGATCCTGAACCTGCTTTGGAGATTTATTGTAGTGCTTGAAGTTACTCTGGCCTGCTGTGTCTCCTGTCGCTGTTCCTGCAAACTGTGTGAACTTTTCAGCATGCTTGTATGAAGTAATACAAGTCATTTCATTTCAACCTATGTCTCCTGTGTTTCCTCGCACCCAAGAACAAGACGCTATAGGAACTGTACACTATACATGACAAGATTCAGGAGCCAATGTTTAGTGTCTGCTGGGTCTGAGAAAGCCGTGTCTGCTGTGACTGTGGATATCAGATGTCCGTTTAATACCTTATGTGATGACAGTGGTTGTGACTTCTCACAACCATTCCAGGTGAGCGCATTCCCTTAAAATTTTACTCTGGAGTGTTACCACAGGTAAACACTATTGGTTTTTTTTTTGTTTTTTTTTCCTTTCCTCTTCCAGCACTTCTGCCTTAAAGATCTGGAAGATGGAGGCCCTCATAAAGGAACTTTGCGGAGTGACTGATACAATCCTTTCAGATGTACAGACTTTAAAAACCCGTTTTGCAAGCCTACAGGACCTCACTAATCATAATTTGCAAGTGTTTGGACAGACTACCCAGGAATTGCGAGCTAGGATTGAGGCTCTAGAGGAACGAGCCTAGGCTCCTGCCATAACCCCGAGTTCTGGGATCCCCAAATTACCTCCTTTTCGTTTTGGCGGTGAACGTGAGAAATTCAGGGGATTTATTAATCAATGCAATTTATTTTTCTCTGCACATGCTTCACAATTTCCCACTGAACGATCCAAAGTGCTTACTATAATCATGTTGCTTACCAATAAGGCTTTGATGTGGGCAAACCCTCTGATTGAGACTGAGGATGATTGTTTGAATCACCTTAATGCTTTTATTTTAGCCATGGGGCAGGTGTTTGATGACCCCAATCGAGGTCCAACAGCTGAAGCAGCCATGTTAACTTTGCGCCAAGGTAAGCGTTCAGTAGCCGAATATGCCTGGATTTCAGGAGATGGGCTCTTGATACCACTTGGGACACTTCCGCTAAAAAATCTACTTTTCGGAAAGGGTTGTCTCCACTGATTAAGGATGAACTTGCTCGTGCCGACCCTCCCACTGCGTTAGGTGACTTTATTAACTATTGTATCCGTATTGATGCTCGTCTGACTGAACGCAGACAAGAGAGATGGTTCGAAAATAATCGCACTAACCTTTTACTACCTCCCTCCTCAGCTAAGGAACCTTTGAGTAGGATCACAAGGGAACCAGAACCTGAACCTATGCAGGTGGACTCTACAAAGACGGGTTAGTGATGCACGCAAAGAACATCGTATAAAGGAAAATCTATGTTTCTACTGTGGTAAGTCAGGGCACTTCATTATAAACTGCCCCAGCCGTTCTCGTAAGACTACTGCAGCAGTCATTCACTGTGAGTGTTGCGAGAGGAGCTCTGTCATGTCCGAGCCTCAGGCTCCAGAGAGATCTGCTGCAAGAGATCTTGATTTCTCAGACTTAAACTCTGTTAGTTCTGGGGACGATGACGGTATAAACGCTGCGATTTTTCAAGTTTCCTCAGCGGTTGTCCCAGCTGAGTTGTAAAAGAAACAATTCTCATTGCTTCCTTTCCATCAAACTCTGGGTTGACTCAGTCTGGGTGTCTACTCTGCTATGATCGACTCAGGAGCAAGTGGAAATTTTATGATATCTCCTTTGCTCTGAAACAGGGGATACGTTCAGTGAAGAAGGCTACTCCAGTACAGATGGAGACTGTGGATGGCTCTCTACTGACTTCTGGACCAGTGGATCAAGAAACAGAGCCTTTGAGGGTCCTTATGGGTAAAGATCATCAGGAGAAAATGTCTTTTTTGCTTATCTCTTCTCCCCACTTTCCCATTATTCTAGGGCTACCATGGCTGCAGGCGCAGAATACTACGATTAACTGGGAGACCAAGGAATTACACTTTCCGGAGAAACAGATGAGTCAAGGAGTTTCAGCTTGCTCTGTTCCTAAAGGAACCATGTCAGTCCCTGAACTACCAGCTGTATACCAGGACTATGTGGATTTATGTGACAAGAAGAACGCTGATCAGCTTCCTCCTCACCGACCATATGATTGCCAATTGAATTATTGCCTGGAGCCGAGATACCTTTTGGTAAGATCTACCCCTAGCGGGGCCCGAGCTAAAAGCTTTGAAGGATTATATAGACGAAAATTTAGCCAAGGGCTTCATACGCCCCTCTTCATCTCCCGCAGGTGCACCCATCTTCTTTGTGAAGAAGAAAGATGGATCTCTGAGACCCTGCATAGACTATAGGGAACTCAATAAGGTTACTATTAGAAACCGTTATCCATTGCCTTTAATCCCTGAGTTGTTGGAGAGAGTGCGGCATGCCAAAATTTTCTCTAAACTGGATCTCCGTGGGGCCTATAACTTGGTCCGTATTAGACCTGGGGATGAATGGAAGACTGCTTTCAGGTCACGCTATGGACACTTTGAATATCTAGTTATGCCTTTTGGTCTGAGTACCGCCCCAGCCACTTTCCAACACTTCGTGAATGATATCTTCAGGGATCTCATTGATACATTTGTGGTGATTTATCTGGATGATATTCTAATTTTTTCTAACTCCACAGAGGAACATCATGGACATGTGAGAATGGTCTTAGAGCGCCTAAGACAAAACCATCTCTACATCAAACTTGAAAAATGTGAATTCCATAGGACCGAAATTCAATTTCTGGGGTATGTACTATCTACGCAAGGGATTAGTATGGATGGAAGCAAGACCCAAGCCATCAAGGATTGGCCAATTCCTAGAAATGTGAAGGAGGTGCAGCGTTTCATCGGGTTTGCCAACTTCTATAGACGTTACATTAAGAATTTTTCTGAGGGAGTGTCACCTATCACCCAACTTACCCGGAAACAGTCTAGGTTCTCCTGGACCCCGCAAGCTCAGAAAGCATTTTCCTGTTTAAAGGATAAATTTACCACCGCACCTATCTTAGTACATCCCAACCCGAGCTTGCCTTCATAATATAGGTGGATGCTTCAGACTGTGCCGTTGGAGCTATACTCTCTCAGAGAACAGGTGAGAAGAATGTCTTGCATCCCTGTGCCTTCTTTTCCCAGCAGTTGTCTTCGGCTGAGAGGAACTACGATGTGAGCAATAGAGAATTGTTGGCCATTATTGCCGCCTTCAAGGAATGGAGACACCTTCTTCAGGGAGCTGCACAGCAAATAGTCGTCCTGACAGACCATCGTAACCTTGAATTTATCAGGTCGGCTAAGTGCCTGACTCCTCGCCAGGCTCGCTGGATTCTTTTCCTAAACCAATTTAATTTTGTCATTTCTTATAGACCAGGATCGCGCAATGGAAAGGCTGATGCACTCTCTAGGATTCATTCAGCAGAGACACGTCCACTTACTCCTCCTAAGACTATTCTTCCTGACTCTAGATTCCTGGGAGTGATTCATAATCAAGACCTACTTAAGGACATCAAGGAAGCATACCATGCGGATTCTTTGTTGGCTCAACCCCCAAGGGACGTAAGTCTTGTCTTTAAGAATGGTGTGTGGATTCAGGGACAATGTCTGTATATACCTGAAACAGTCAGATTGAGAGTATTGCAACTCATCCACGATTCCAAGATAGCCGGGCATAGGGGAATTCTAAAGACACAAGAATTTCTTTCTCGTTTCTTTTGGTGGCCCACTTACAGGAAAGATGTCTTAAACTATGTCACTTCATGTGAAGTCTGTGCAAGATGCAAAACACCTCGCTCCTCACCAACTGGTCTGTTGCAACCTCTTCCCACCCCGTCCCGCCCGTGGGGATCCATTTCTATGGACTTCATTGTGGAGTTACCAACCTCTCAAGGGAAGAACACCATTCTAGTGGTGGTTGACCGTCTAACAAAGGCAGCTCATTTTATCCCTTGTGTCGGCTTACCCACTGCAAAACAGACATCAGACTTGATGATTAAGAATGTGTTTCGCTTACATGGAGTACCGGATGAGGTCATTTCGGATCTGAGGGGTGCAATTCACTTCAAGGTTTTGGCAAAATTTCTGTGCAGCATTGGACATTAAAGTAAACCTTTCTTCTGCTTTTCATCCCCAGACTAATGGACAGACAGAACGAACCAATCAGACCCTGGAGCAGTATCTCCGCTGTTTTATCTGCCACCTACAGGATGATTGGGTGGATCTACTTCCACTGGCTGAGTTCTCTTATAACAACTCTCAGAGCGCCTCCACTAAGCAGTCTCCTTTTTACTCCAATCTAGGTTATCATCCTAACATTCTTCCTCGATTTCCCATAGATACGCCCTTGCCGGCAGTGGCTGAAAGAATCACTTCTTTACAAAAGAATATGGATCTTCTAAAGGAAAATCTAGAATTGGCTCAGGAAAGGTACAAGAAAGCAGCAGATAAATTTCGTAAACCTGCACCAGCTTTCAAGGTAGGAGATTTGGTCTGGCTGTCAACCAGAAATCTTAAATTAAAGATTCCATCGTCTAAATTGGGACATAAGTACATTGGACCTTATAAGATCAATAAGATTATAAGTGCTGTTGCTTGTCGTCTTCAACTGCCCAGAACTATGAGAATCCACCCTGTCTTTCATGTATCTCTACTAAAGGCTGCAACACCCAATACGTTTCCTGGACGTTCTTCTCCTTGCCCTGACCCAGTGCTGGTCGATGGTCAGGAAGAATTTATGGTGGAAAGGATTCTAGATTCCAGGTTGTACAGAAATCAGTTAATAATTTGATTAAATGGCAGGGCTACCCAGTGGAGGACAACTCATGGGAACCAGTCAATAATGTAAATGCTCCTCGCCTGCTCCGCCAGTTTCATCAGAGGTACCCTGACAAGCCTGGTCTGAGGTCATCGGAGGTTGTCCCTAAGGGGGGAGTAATGTAAGGTTCTTTGTCTCTGTTGACATGTTCCTTGAAACTCAGTTTTTCGTCGGCCATTTTGCTTTCTGTCTTTCTGCAGCTCTTGCCCTCAGTTAATATGGAGTTTCCAGTTTTCATGTTCCGCCCTGATTCTTCCCTCTTGCTTCTTAAGCAGCCTCAGCTGAACAATCAGTGCTCCTGAATCAAGCCTCAGTCAGTCTGTGACCTGACTCCTGGAAGCCTTGGACTTGTACTCCAGCTATTCCCTACTGAGGAACCTTGGAACACTTTTGGACTCTGGAAACCTGCTGTTTGGTGAATCCATGTTGCAGAGGAATTACGGTACAGAGAAGAGATCCTGAACCTGCTTTGGAGATTTATTGTAGTGCTTGAAGTTACTCTGGCCTGCTGTGTCTCCTGTCGCTGTTCCTGCAAACTGTGTGAACTTTTCAGCATGCTTGTATGAAGTAATACAAGTCATTTCATTTCAACCTATGTCTCCTGTGTTTCCTCGCACCCAAGCACAAGATGCTATAGGAATGTACACTATACATGACACCTATACTCCGAAAAGGCAGCTATAAACAGGGTCAAGGGGACTCAGAGGATGTCACCCGACAGGACTCGCAGCTGCTGGCTTAGGGCTCTGAGTGAGTGGCGCAGGGCAGGAGAGGAAGGAGTCCAGCACAGTGAGACGGCCAGGAGAGAAACACACAGAAAGGAGTCCTGGAAAGTGTATCCCAATCTACCTGGGAGTTCGCTGGATCACTGACCCGAAGGACACAACATCCGGCTGGCGTTTGAGAACTGGAGAACTGTGAGTAAAGCCTTGGAAACCGCGCCCTGCCATGTCCTTACATTCATTTACTGTGCCAGCCACCCAGTACTGCAACAATCATCATCATCACCACTATCTTTAACAACTTAAGTGCCCTAGGACTAAAGCTCTACCTGTGGAGAGCTATATCATCTTAGCTGCATCAACATCAGCCCCAGCAGTCTTTTTAAGCAGCGTCAGCTAACAACCTATTTGCCGAGTACCACAGGTGGCATCACGAACATTATATCACAAACTTTATTTCCCCTTTATACCCGTTTTCCATGGGACGCCCAGGGCCACGGACCGGGTCACTGCTGCCGTGACACATCCCCTTGCAGAACCGGCGTGGTAACGAGTACCCCTGGCCCTGGCGGGCGCCCCAATTATATATAGAGTTGTCTACAAGGGAAAATAATTTTGTGCGCTCTGTTACACAGACCACATTCTATAGTCCCTGTTATTGCTTACTAAATGTGCACCAATGTGCTGTGTTCTTCACATGATCTTTCACATGACTTCTATCATGTGAGAAATCACATAATATGTGAGAAGTCCGCATCTGTCATGTGACCTGAAATATGACAACATGTGATGCAGGGGGATTGCTATATTTAAACTGTAAATGGCCCTGGCTAGAATCAGCCCAATCCAGGGTATAATATTCTAATATAGTGTTCCTCAACTCCGACCAACAGATAATGTTTTCAGGATTTGTCACTGAAGTGGGGCACTCGTAGATCTTTTAACTGTTGGAGGCCCCAGAAATTTTAAATTTCTCAGAATTTATGTGTAGATAAAAAATGGAATGACAATAAGCACAATAGGGTCTTATCTGAATTTAAAAAAAAAAAAAAAAACGAGATTTACTCACCTGGGGCAGGGCCGGCATCAACACTCGGCGCACATCGGCAAATGCTGGGGCCCTGAGCAAATGGGAGGCGCACTTGCCATCAGGGACACTGGCACGCTATGGGGCCAGTGAGTCTGGGAAGCCCAGTGCCAGCAACTGCGAGTGGGCCCCCCGCTTGCTCATGGCCCCAGCACTTGCAATACTTGCCTTACTCTGTTCCTGTGCAGCTCCGGTGGTCTTCTGCGTTTTCTGACTCTGTTATGTCTCAGGGCAGAAGGCATGATGATGTTACTATTGGGCTCCCTCTGCTCTGAGCAATCACAGTCCAGAGAGCAGGAAGATGGCGATATGGACCTGTAGCCAGCAAGGAGTGGTATTTGATTTATTTTTTTATTTATGGAGCAATATGTGAGGCCCATACAGTATGGAATATTATATGGGGTCCATTCTGCATGGAGCATTATATGGGGCACATTATTCTGTATGGAGCATTATATGGGGTCCATAATTCTGTATGGAGCATTATATGAGGACCATTATTCTGTATGGAGCATTCTATTAGGCCCATTATTCTGCATGGAGCAATATATGAGGCCCATTCTGTATGGAGCAATATAGGGGACCCATTCTGTGTCGGCCCATTCTGTAAGGAACAATATATGGGGCTTACTCTACATGGAGCAATATATGGGGCCCATTCTGTATGGAGTATTATATGGGGCCCATTCTGTATAGAGCATTATATGGGGCCCATTATACAATATGGAGCATTATATTGAGCCTATTCTGTATGGAGAATTATATGGGATCCATTATTCTGTATGGAGTTTTATATGGGGTCCATTATTCTGTATGGAGTATTATATGGGGCCCATTATTCTCTATGGAGCATTATATGGGGTCCATAATTCTGTATGGAGCATTATATGAGGACCATTATTCTGTATGGAGCATTCTATTAGGCCATTATTCTGCATGGAGCAATATATGAGGCCCATTCTGTATGGTGCAATATAGGGGGCCCATTCTGTATAGAGCATTATATGGGGCCCATTATACAATATGGAGCATTATATTGGCCTATGCTGTATGGAGAATTATATGGGATCCATTATTCTGTATGGAGTTTTATATGGGGTCCATTATTCTGTATGGAGTATTATATGGGCCCATTATTCTCTATGGAGCATTATATGGGGTCCATAATTCTGTATGAAACATTATATGAGGCTCATTATTCTGTATGGAGCATTATATGAGGTCCATTATTCTGTATGGATCATTATATGGGGCCCATTATTCTGTATGGAGCATTATCTGGGGCCCATTATTCTGTATAAAGCAGTGTATGAGGCTCATTATACTTTATGGAGAACTGTGTGGTGCCCATAATACTATTTGAAGGACTATGTGGTGCCCATAATATTGTATGGAGGACTATGTGGGGCCTATAATACTGTATGGTGGACAATGTAGTGCCCATAATTCTGTATGGAGGACTATGTGGTGCCCATAATACTGTATAGAGGACTATGTGGTGCCCAAAATACTGTAGGGAGGACTATACTGTCTGGTCTAAAATGAAAATATTTGAATCCCCCATGGCACACACTGTGCTCTGCAAGGATTTGCCTGTTTTTGCACTACTGTAGAATTTACAATAGATATTACTCATGTAATGTAAGTGAAATCTTTAGCATTGTACTATATCTATATTTCTCTGCCATGTCTGTGCATCATGAAACATGAAAAAACCTGGCTGGGGGGTTTGTGAAAGTCACAATACTTTATTGGTTCGTAAACCAAGACGGCTGCTGCAGATTCACCAAACAGATAGTAAGCAAACTTGGAAATGATCATTGTGGTTTGTCCTGATGAAGAGGTATGATCAACTCGAAATGCGTTGACAAATAAAACTGCATCCATATCACATCTGGTCTCCTACTGTATATTGGATTCTCGGCAGCGCAGTTTTACATCCACTTTCATTCCCAAGTTTATTTTTCAGAATTTGGCTCCTGCCCAATCTCCCTGTGCCCCTACATGTTACATCTCTGGTTATCTAACAGATTGCTCTACTATCTTTAAGATAGTGAGTGTGATAAAATACATAAATGGTCTGCTAGATATGTCTACAGTCATGGCCAAAAGTTTTGAGAATGACACAAATATTAATTTTTACAAAGTCTACTGCTTCACTTTTTCTAATGGCAATTTGCATATACTCCAGAATGTTATAAAGAGTGATCAGCTTAACAGGAATTACTTGCAAAGTCAATATTTGGCTAGAAAATGAACTTTATCCCCAAAACACATTTCAACATCATTGCAGCCCTGCCTTAAAAGGACCAGCTAACCTCTTTTCAGTGATTGCTCCATTAACACAGGTGTGGGTGTTGATGATGGGCATGGCTGGAGATCAATCTGTAATGATTAAGTAAGAATGACACCACTGGACACTTTAAAAGGAGGCTGGTGCTTGGCATCATGTTTCTCTTCTGTTAACCATGGTTATCTCTAAAGAAACACGTGCAGTCATCATTACAATGCACAAAAATGGCCTAACAGGGAAGAGTATCGCAGCTAGAAAGATTGCACCTCAGTCAACAATCTATCGCATCATCAAGAACTTCAAGGAGAGAGGTTCCATTGTTGCCAAAAAGGCTCCAGGGCGCCCAAGAAAGACCAGCAAGCTCCAGGACCGTCTCTTAAAAGTGTTTCAGCTGCGGGATCGGGCAGTGCAGAGCTTGCTCAGGAATGGCAGCAGGCAGGTGTGAGTGCATCTGCACGCACTGTGAGGCGGAGACTCTTGTAGCAAGGCCTGGTCTCAGGGAGGGCAGCAAAGAAGCCACTTCTCTCCAGAAAAAACATCATGGACAGACTGATATTCTGCAAAAGGTACAGGCAGTGGACTGCTGAGGACTGGGGTAAAGTTATTTTCTCTGATGAATCCCCTTTTCGATTGTTTGGGACATCAGGAAAACGCCTCATTCGGAGAAGACAAGGTGAGCGCTACCACCAGTCTTGTCTCATGCCAACTGTTAAGCATCCTGAAACCATTCATGTATGGGGTTGCTTCTCAGCCAAGGGAATCGGCTCTCTCACAGTCTTGCCTAAAAACACAGCCATGAATAAAGAATGGTACCAGAATGTCCTCCAAGAGAAACTTCTCCCAACCCTTCAAGAGCAGTTTGGCGATCAACAATGCCTTTTCCAGCATGATGGAGCACCTTGCCATAAAGCAAAGGTGATAACTAAATGGCTCAGGGAACAAAACATAGAGATTTTGGGTCCATGGCCTGGAAACTCCCCAGATCTTAATCCCATTGAGAACTTGTGGTCAATCATCACTTTGATCCCTTCACATACAGCGCATTGTCTCTCAAAATCTAGAACACAGTCCGAACATGTTTCACATGAGAGTCCCAGTCATTGGAAAAAATCAAGATATCATCCAAATAAACAATCAGAAATTTATCCACAAAATCCCTGAAAATATCATTCATGAAGGATTGGAAGACGGAAGGAGCATTAGTGAGCCCAAAGGGCATCACTAGGTACTCAAAATGCCCCTCTGGGGTATTAAACGCTGTCTTCCATTCATCCCCGTGCTTAATGTGAATAAGGTTATACACCCCCTGAGGTCAAGCTTGGTAAACCAACTAGCACTTTTCACCTGGAAAACAGGTCAGAAATCAAGGGTAACGGATATTGATACTTCACAGTGATCTTATTCAAGAGACGATAATCAATACACGGCCTCAATGAACCATCCTTTTTGGCCACAAAGAAAAAACCGGCACCCAAGGGTGAAGAGGATGGTCTGATATGACCCTTCTCCAAAGACTCCTTGATATAAGATCGCATAGCATCGTGTTCAGGTACAGACAAGTTAAAAAGGCGACCTTTAGGAAATTTACCACCAGGCACTAATTCAATAGCGCAATCATTGCTCCTGTGAGGGGGCAAGGATGCAGATTTACTTTCACTAAATACATCCGAAAAATCAGTCAAAAAGTCGGAACATCCTGAGACTGGGGAGAGGCAGAAAAAACAGGAGTGTCGACATTAACACATTGGCAGCCCCAACTGGTCACAGACACAGATTTCCAATCCAAAACAGGATTATGAGACTGTAACCAAGGGAAATCTAGTACAATAATGTCATGCAGATTATACAGCACCAGAAATTTGCAACTCTCCTGATGATCTGGTTCAACCCTCATTATCACCTGAGTAGAAAACTGGGGTTTATTCTCCGCCAAAGGGGTAGAATCAATGCCTAGTAGGGGAATAGACTTCCGCAGGGGTATCATGGGAAACCCACAACGTTTGGCAAAGTCAAAATCCATCAGGTTAATAGCTGCTCCTGAATCAACAAAAGCCTGAGCAGAAAATGTGGACAGGGAGCAAATCAGGGTAACAGTCAACAGAAATTTAGTCTGAACACTACCAAGACAACTGAGCGTGCAAAACGTCTTCCCCGCTTAGGGCAGACTGAAATAGCATGAGAGGCGTCACCACAGTAGAAACATAACCCATTGCGCTTTCGAAACTCATGACGCTGTGCCCCAGAAGTCACTCTATCACACTGCATGGGCTCAGAAGCTGGCTCACAAGGCAACACTATCTCACGCATACCTCTGCGCTCACGCAAACGTCTGTCAGTTTGAATAGCCAATGACATAGAATCATTGAGACCAGAGGGAGCAGAGAATCCCACCATAACATCCTTTACATTCTCTGACAGCCCCTTCCAAAAAAGGGCTGCCAAAGCATCATCCTTCCATTTGGTCAGGACTGCCAGTTTCGGAATTTCTGACAGTACAACTCAGCGTCTTCAAGACCCTGATTTAATGCCAACAAGGTTTTTTCAGCTTGATCAGTGACATTAGGTTCATCGTACAATAACCCCAGAGCCAGAAAAAATGCATCAATATCATTCAAAACAGGATCCCCAGGAGTCAGGGAAAAAGCCCAATCCTGAGGATCGCCGCGCAGGAGAGAGATGACAATTTGAACCTGCTGTGCTGCGTTCCCTGAGGACTTAGGCTTTAAGGCAAAAAACAACTTACAGTTATTTTTGAAATTCAGAAATTTAGCCCAATCCCCCAAAACAAAATCTGGCATGGGAATCCTAGGTTCCACAACCGGCAACCCAGCAAGATAGGCAGCAATACTCCGAACCTCAGTGGCAAGCTGATCCACACGGCCAGACAACTGTGCAAGCTCCATTGAGAGAAAAAAAAATCCTTCTCAGCACCCAGAGAAAAAAAGGGAAAAAAACGCAACAAACAGGAAAAAAAAATCTCTGACAACTCTGACAACTTTTTTTTTTTCTTTCCACACTATTTTTCCCTTCTGTGAGTACCATATAATTTTCAGTTTGGTCCGGTGATACTGTTATGTTTTGGTAGCTGAGGAGAAAAAGCAAAAATGGCAATACACCAGAGAGGCTGGAACCTATTGGATTGCAGTAACCTGAACTAACCACACAACTAGAGGTAGCCATGGAGCATTCCTACGTAGATCCTAGACGCCTCGTCACAGCCTGAGAGACAACTACACCTAAAGGCAGAAAGATGAAAGCTATTGCCCCGGAGCAGATCCCCAAAGAAAATAGGAAGCCCCCAAACATGTAATGGCGGTTAGACAAGAAGAAGCACTGACACAGACAGAAAATAGAATGAGCAAACGCTGAGGCCCAATCTGTCTAGACAGAAAAGTACAGGAAAGGATACTCACTGCAATCCAAAAAAAACCCTAAAAAATACCAACTCTTCTAATTGCAAAAACACCTGAGATCACACGATCTCTACCACCTAAATCAGATCTCTGGTGTAACAAAACTAAGCCACAGCCACTGAAAAACAGGAAAAAGCAAATGAACAAATAACAGTGGCTTCAGATAAACTGAGAGGCGCACAAGCCCCCCGGAGGGGACCTGGCTGACCTCAACAGAAGTGCAGGGAACAATGCAAAAAGCAAGCACAAAAATAAAAGCAGAAAATATCTTATCTGATAGCAGAAGATGCAGGCAAGACTCAGCAAACTTCCAAATGAACCAGGAACCACAATTGAGACAAGAACAATTGATCACCGGCAACCATCATGGGAGGGAACCTCCCATATATCAGACCAGTCAGTGATCCCAGATTGCCATTCCTCGTTGAAAGGTTCAGTACTGTCTGTAACCACCAGAGGGAGCCTCTGCTCAGAAACCATCTCACGCACATTCATAACAACTGTCCCTTACATATTGGATTATATAGAGCCCTGCTTTTTGTTACATATCGTCCTCTCTTGTTAGATATATAATGCAATGATGGCTGATGGAGCATGGGAAAGCTTCTTTTCTAATGGGGGAGATAATGGACTGGTAGTCTAGTCACCGGCTCCTCCATCAGCAGTCATTTTATATCTATTAAGAGAGCGGACTATGTAATAAAAGAGGGTGCTGTGAATAACAAAAATAACAAGAAAACACTATGTAAGAGACAGCACTGTATATAGCAGCAAAGGAAGCTATATAATAAGGGATGGCATTGTCCTCCTCCCCTCACATCTCATTATTGTCTTCTCCCCACCCCATAATTGCCTTCTCCATCAGCACCCCATCGTTTCCCTTTCCACATCTATCATTGCTTTCTCCCCACACCACATCATTGCCCATTCTCCCACCTCCATCATTGTCTTCTCCCACACCACCCCCATCATTGCCCATTCCACCACCTCTGTCATTTCCTCCTCCTCATCACCCCATCATTGCTCTTTCCACCATCATTGTCCTTTCCACTACCACCATCATTGCCTTTTCCCCTACCACCCCATCATTGCTCATTCCACCACCTCCAGAATTTCCTCTTCCCCACGACCCTCAATTTCCCTTTCCACCACAAATATCATTGTCCTTTCCACAACCATCGCCTTTTCCCCACCACCCTCATCATTGCCCATTCCACCACCTCCATCATTGCTTTCTCCCCCACTACCCCATCATTGCTCTTTCCACCACCTCCATCATTGCTTTCTCCCCACCATCCCCATTATTGCCCTCTCCCCACCACCCCATCATTGCCTTCTTCCCCACCACCTCCATCATTGCCTGCTTCCCCACCACCATCATTGTCCTTTCCACTGCCACCATCATTGCCTTGTACCCCATCATTGCCCATTCCCCCACCTCCATCATTTCCTCTTCCCCCACCATCCCCATCATTGCCCTTTCCACCACCACATCATTGCCTTTTCACCACCATCCTATCATTGCCCATTCCACCACCTCCATCATTTCCTCCTCCTCACCACCCCATTATTGCCCTTTTGACCACCAACATCATTGTCCTTTCCACACCATCATTGCCTTCTCCCCACCACCATCATTTCCTCCTTCCCCACCACCTCCATCATTGTTATTTCCACCACCTCCATCATTGCTTTCTCCCCCTCCACCCCATCATTGCCCTCTCTGTCACCCAATCATTTCCTTCTCCGCAATCACCTCCCATCATTCCCCTCTCCTCCAGTTACACACACACAAACACAAACAGCACCATTCACCTCTATGCACATTCCCCCGCAGCGCTACACACACACAAACACACACACAGCACCTCTCACCTCTCTCAATGCTCTCCCACAGCTGCATCATCACCTTCATCAGCAGCTTCCTCTCTCTTGTACAGCCACAGTGCTGAATGATGACGTCATCCTGCCGCACCGCTGACTGCAGTAAGAGCAAGGAAGCGTGGGCAGGATGAATTGCTGCAGCTCCACTGCCATTTTCTCTTGTAGGCAGCGGATGTGCAGGGATCTCTCCCTGCCTGCCGCACATGAAGGCAATCTGGCCAAGGGCCTCTCATTGCTGGATAAACAGGCCAGATTGCCCTCATTATTAGCCGCCCTGCAGGGTTCCCCCGGAGCCTCTGGGCCCTGGTGCAGCTGCACCGGCTGCATATGCAGTGTGTCCGCCCCTGATTTATTATGCTTAGTATTAGAGAGTACAGCTATATTTTTTCTTACAATTATTATCTTAGTTAACACTAGTGTTGAGCCACCCCCGTAGTGTTCGAGTTTGGTTCACCGAACACCCGTGTGTTCAACAAACTGTTCGTCGAACACCGTCGAACACCGTTAAAACCAATGGCAGGCAAACAAAAACACATAGAAACACATAGAAAACACGTCAAAGGTGTCCAAAAGCTGACAAACTGTTCAGAAGACACAACTAACACATGGAAAAGTGACAAGTACATATAGTCATGCGAAAAGAAAAGAGTTGGAGGAGTAAAAGGAGGGGGAGACTAAAACCAAAAAAGTGCGAAGCCGACACGGCCAGTCCGTTCCTGCCGTGCGACCTGCATGTCGCCGGGTTTGTGCCAGAGCTGCGGTGGACCCTGACGGCCAGCCCCCTCTCCCAATACTGGTGCCTGTCCACTGGTGGGTCGAGCGAGCCCCCCTGCGATGGGGGCAGGTCTAATCTTTTTAATTTAAATTGTCTCTCTTATTTGAATGAGTACACTTTAAATCCTTTTACAAGGATCTATTGGAGGGCAAGTCTCATGCCAGCAGCTGCAGTGGTTCCAGCTCCACCCAGGAAGTGGAGAGGTGTGTGGCTGGAGCAGGAGGAAGCTGTGTGCAAGCTGCTAGGAGCTGAGAGCCTGGGGAGGACAATTTTTTTTTCTCTAGACTGTAACCTGCTCCTTCCCAGGCAGAGAGAGACCTTCCCTGGGACTGAGCATGGGGGTTGTGCCCCTGGCTCCCACCCCGGCAAGCTAGCTGGGGGTGGGGGGCCTCACACTCCATCTTGAGGCCCACGCTGCAGCAAGCCAGTCCCAGGGATGAATAAGAAAAAGACACCGGGGGGCCGCAAGGCTCCAGGATCCAGGACCCCTGAAGCCGGGGCCGTGGCAGCTCCTTCTCCCGGTGAGGAGACTGCGGGCAGAGGTGCGGCAAGAGCCCCCCCTAACATCTGGGGCTCCAAGGCTGCGGGAGAGCCGGCTACCATCTATGCCTCCCGCATCCATGCCCACCTCTGTGAATATGATGAGGCAACAAAGCAGCTGAGGAGACTCCGGGAGGAGTTGAGGGGAGCCCGAGTAACGGCAAAAAAAACGGCTCCCTGCCTCAAAGAGAGCGGAGGTATCTGCCACGGTCGAAAGGCTGAAGGGGGAGATAAGAACACTGGAGGAGAGGAGGAAGACCATCCTGGAGGGAAGCGACCCCTTTGGGGAGAAGCTAAGGAACGATGACCGGTTCAGAGCTCTGACCGGTGGGTCTCCTGGGGGGTCAGGAGGCCCCAGCCAGGTGGAGGACGAGGAGGAGGAAGATGGCGGAACATCTGCGCCAGCTCCACCTGAGGACCTGGTGGGTAAGAGCGCCCAGGACCTGGTGGGTAAGAGCGCCCAGGACCTGGTGGGTAAGAGCTCCCAGGTATCGCGCAGCGGGATAGCCCCCGAACAAGTGGCTCTCCCACCGGACTCCAGTGATATGGAGGAAAGTGGGAGTGAGGGGGAGGATGGAGGGAGCGGGAGTAATAACGAGGGGGGCTGCCTCATCCTACAGCAAGTGAGGCAGATTGAGTCTCCAGCACGGTTTGGCACACTGTTGTTTGGGGACGAGGTCTGCCTCGAGGATGAGGCAACCGGGAAGAGGAGGAGGAGGCGTAAGGCAAAGCAAGTGGTGGAGGAAAAGCTTGTTTTTGTCCCTCTTTCCGGGGCCCCCCAGTCCCGTTGTGCGGAACCCGCTGCCCACCCCAGCTCGGGCCCTGTGGTGAGTCCGGAGCAAGGGAGCGGGGAGAGTAAGGTCTGCCTGGGTCTTGCTGTCACATCTGGTGGTGGCAGTTCAGATTCAGGCAGCGATATGGAGGTCGGTGCCGGTATTGGTGGTGTTGGTGGTGGTGCTTGGGCTCAGTCCCCTGTGGCAGGGGGGGCTGGCCCAGCACCAGGTAAAGGTAAAGCCGGGGCCGCATCTCCAGAGCAGCTTCTGGACCCCCACGAACGGGTCCGTTAAATATGGATCGCTTATGGGGGTCCAGAAGCATAGAAAGGGCGCGGATACTGCTGTAAGGCAGCAATTAAAAACCTGCAAGGTGTTGGTCGCTCCCCTGGAGGCGGCTGTGGTGAAGCCGGGGCACTCGGCACGTAGACCCCAAAAGGGGTCCGTGCAGGGGGCCCCGCCGCCACTGGATGCCGAAGAGGAGTGGCCAGCCTTGCCTACAGCAGGGGGTAGGTGCAGAGAGGCGGTGAAGGCCTGTGAGGGGGGCGTGGCCTCCCTGAATGTTGCCCTGCCTGCAAAGGCAGAGGCATGCAGGGGGGGCGTGCCCTCCTCGGCCGCAATCCCGCCGCCATGCTCGCGTCATCTGGGGTGGGTGTGGCCTCGCAAGGGGCTGCTGCCCAGCCTGGAGTGGCTGTAGCCGGTGGGGGGCGTGGCCTCGGCGGCCGTGGCTCTGCCCACTGTGCCCGTGTCATCTGGGTGAGCGTGGCCTCGAAAGGGGCTGCTGCCCAGCCTGGAGTGGCTGCGGCCGGTGGGGGGGGCGTGGCCTCGGCGGGTCCGCCGCCCTCTGTCCTGCCCACCCATACCATCGGTTCTGCGCCCCCAAAAGCCGGTAGGGAGTTGTCGGGGTCCCAGCCCACTTACCTTCATCTGGTGGTGCGGGGGCTCCGGCGCTCCAGGTGAAGCCGGCGGGGGAGGTGTGTGGAGGGCAGGGTGCGGTGGCAAGGTCCGTCCCTGCCCTAGGATGCACAGACAAAGGAAAAAAAAAAAAAAGTGATACCGGAGAGCTCAGGAGCTGCTGCTGCTCCCGAGCCCAGGCAGGGTGTACTGAGTGCACTCTGCTCTGGAGCATTTAAAGGGGCAGCAGCACTCCTGGGCAGAAGAGAAAAAAAAAGTGGCAGTAACACCGCAATCCAGCCAGGGCCCCCAGCAGGAGGTGTTAAAAACAGCAGTGCTAAAGGCAATGCTCAAGGCAATGTAAATAATGTAAATAATGTGAATAATAGTGTAAATAATGTGTATATGGATAGTGAGGATGATAGTGATGGTGTGAGTGACATTTTTGAGGAACTTTTTGCGGAGGTGATGCATGGAGGTGTAAATGATGGCGAAAGTAGTATGAATGAGGGAGTGAGTGTGGGAGTGAATGCAGGGGTGGATGCTAGAGTGAATATGGGTGCAAGTACGAGTGGGGTGGGGGCTGGCCCATCTGCCCCCCCAGCCGTGGCACCCAGGCGTTCATTTGCGGGGGTCGCGGCTGGGGGTCGGGGGGGCTCCCGGGGGGAGGTCTCCTCACCTCTGGACTCCGGGGACGGCGTTTTGCACCGCCGTTTCCTGGAGGCCCTCAAAAGGGGAGAAAGGTCAATAATAGTAGAGGGGAGGACGGTGGACTTGTCTTTCTGGTAGAGAGGCATGGTTTGGCCGCCTTCCAAGAGAGAAGAGAGGGAGGGACTGTCTGGTCTCTCCCAACAGCCGGGCAAGGGCCGGTGAGGAGGAATGTGGTCCGTCTTCGGTGGGGGGGCAGTGAAGCTTGCCCACCCAGGAGCAGTGTGGTGGAGCTCCTCCTGAAGATGGGCTTCAGGGCGGATGACATCTTTGCCCTGATCCTTCCCTCATCGGCCCGGTTCTTTGACATCAGCTTTGTTCGGCCAGAGGGGCTTGAGCTCTTCTGGTCAAATTATGAGCTGGTGAAGGGGGAGCCCGGATGGCGAGGCTTCGTCGTACAGGCGGTGTCTCGCCAGAATTCCGTCAAGAGAGTGACCGTGGTGACATGTAACGAGTCACTCTCAGGCGTGGACATAATGACGTGGCTTTCCCATTATGGGGAAGTCACCGAGGTCCCAAAAAAGAACAGGGACGAATTTGGTATTTGGTCGGGGGGCTGGACCTTCATATTAAGTTGAAGGTCTCAGGCGATACGGTCACCCACATCCCTTCCTCGGCATTCCTGGGAAGGGACAGGATCCTGGTCTTCTACCAGGGGCAGCCGAAGGTCTGTCACAAGTGCGGCGATCCCCGCCACTTCAGCGCAAGCTGCAAGGTGCAGAAATGTGCCTTGTGTGGCGGGGTGGGTCATCTCGTCGCTACGTGTAAGGACATTCGGTGCCACCTGTGTGGTGACCTTGGTCACCCGTATAGCCGCTGCCCTCGCTCCTTCTCCGGTACTGCTGTGGGCCCGGTGGGTGGAGACCGTGGGGGGGAAACCTCCGGCGGGGCTTCCTCCGTCACGGCGGGCAGTGGTGGCGGGAGGGGGCTGAGGGGCCGGTGAGGAAAGGCAAGGTCACTAGAGGCCCCTCATATCAGCGGAGGCAGGGGGCTCGCCATGGGGGTAAGGGGCAGGTGCAACCCGGGTAGCCGGGCTGATGCCTGCTCCTCCCTCTAGGTTGGTGGCTAAAGCCTCTGAGGCCCTGAGGGAGGAAGCGGTGAACGAGGAGATCAGGAGGATGGAGAGGGAGGATAAAGCGGCTGACTCAGACAGCTCCTCTCAATATGAAAGTGTTGATGAGGAAGTCTTAGAGCAGCCTACAACATCAATGGGTGGGAAAAAACGTACCAACAGGAGGGGGAGGAGGAGGCTGAACAAGTCTTCCAAATCCCCCCCACCCCCGACCGTGAGGGTACCAACGGAAGGGCCCACCGTTCCCCTCTGATCACACTCTCCAACCGGTTCCAAGCCCTTGGAGACTCTGATAAAGAGTCGCCGGATGAGTGCAAGGGGCCGGGGGTGGCATCGGGGGGTCATTCAGGGTATGGCAGAGTCCAACCCTTGGGGGACGTTGTTTCTCCCAAGGGGGGGACAGACCCGGAGTCCGGAGGTGAGAACACCAGGGGAGGAGGAATGGACACCTCGACCACCTTAAAGAGGAAGGGTTCTGACTCCTCCCCAGAGGGTGGTGGGAGCGGGGTGGGCAAGAAGAAGGCCGTCAAACTTGATCATTCATGATGGCTGAACTCGCCCCGCTGACGCTGGCGTCCATTAATGTCGCCAGCATTAAGTCAGATGCGGCTAGATTTACGGCCTTTGATTTTCTCACCCGAATTGAGGCTGAAATTTTATTTTTGCAGGAGACCAGACTAAAGGGTATGCCACACTAAACAATATCGCTAACGGGATCGCTAAAAAACGTCACTATTTAGCGATCCCGTTAGCGATGTTGTTGTGTGCGGCAGCTTCCAGCGACGAGCTTCCTGCTGTGATCTCGCTCGTCGCTGGAATCGTTCCGGACTCTATTTTATCGTCGGCGCTCCGCTGGGTAAGTATATATCGCTAGTGTGGCACCTTTTCTTAGCGATTTAGCGGTACTTTTGTACCGCTAAAGTCGTTAAGAAGATCGCTAACGGCGATAGCGTCGTTAACTATATCGCTAAATGTGGCCGCACTTAGCGATATAGAAACAATCCCGCTAGCGATCGCATTAGTATGCGTCGTTATCGTGATCGCTAGCGGGATTGTTTAGTGTGGCAGTACCTTAACTGACATGGGGCCATATATAAAGCACGGAGAGAGTGGAGGTGCGGGCCCTCATACTGGTCTCTTGCGGCCGAGTCGTTATAGCGGGGTGGCAGTCCTTTTTAAGACTGCAAATGTGGAATGCAGACGAGTGATCTAGTTAGAAATGGGAAGGTGCCTGGTCCTTGACATCTTCATGAGGGGACAAGAGCTGCGGCTCATAAACATCTACGGCCCACAGTCAAAGTGGGACCGGAAATGTCTCTTCCTGAAAATTAAGCCCTTTCTTTTTACAAGCCGACAGGTGGTCTTCGGTGGGGACTTCAACACCATTACGAGGTCCCGTGATCGGGGGGGTCCTGGAGATCGCCTGGCTTATGACAGCGTCGCGCTTAATAGCATAGCTAGTGAAGCTTGTCTGGTGGATGTCCACATCCGGCACACCCCAAGCCACGGGGGTTTCACCTATCATAGGGGTAGCTGTAGATCTAGAATAGACAGGTTTTTTTTAAAGGAGGATGCCATCTTTTCTGCTGTGTCCGCCGTTGAGGTGGAGTTCTCCGATCACTGTCTAATTTTCTTTTCTCTGAATGTTGCAGACTCCCCGGATGGGAAGAGGGCTGTGGAAGCTGAATTCGTCCCTGCTGGAAGAAGCGAACGTAAGACAATCCTTCGAGGATTTTCTTCAGAGCCAGGTACCGCTTTTGGATCTCTGTAGTAGTAAGTCAGAGTGGTGGGAGATCTTCAAGAAGCGGTTGGTGGGGTTCTTCCGCCAGCTCTCGAGCCTCAGGAGTCTGAACAGGCATCGCTTGTATCAGGCTCTGGGGAGGAAACTCGAGCAGCTCGTCTCGACTGGAGGTGACCGTGAGGAAATCTCCAGAGTGAAGTCTTTGCTTAAGAGGTGTCAGTATGATAGGCACACATCTTTGGTTTTTGAGAGGGATTTCGGGAAGTACCGCTCACCCGACCCCTACAGGAACTGTAAGATGTCAGTGAATTGTAAAATGGTGACCGGACTGATCGACAGTACGGGGTTCCTGAACAGATCCAAATCAGGGATGCTGGAGGTGATCAGGTCCTTTTACTCACGCCTCTTGGGAAAGAGGGATCTGTATCGGGATGAGCTGTCGGCTTTCCTGGCTGAAACCATCCCTGAGCCAGGGGATGATCCCTCTCTTGGTGTTTTGGCAGAAGCAATCAGGGAAGAGGAAGTGAGACTGGCCATTGATGGGCTTCGGCCCAAAAAATCGCCAGGTCCGGATGGCTTAACATCCGAGTTCTATAAGACCTTTAGGGACTCCTTGGTCCCCCTCTTGACTGGGGTGTTTAATGAGTGTCTTTCCTCGGGTACTCTTCCCGGTTCAATGACGAGGTCAGCCCTGATTATTCTGTCAAAGGGTAAAGACTCGTCCCGTATTGAGAATTGGCGTCCCATAGCGCTTCTCAATACAGACCGGAAGGTTCTGGCGAAGGTGTTGTTTAATCGGCTGGTCAAGTTTGCACCCCGGCTCCTTTCGGAGACCAGCA
>JARQOD010000005.1:109609760-109689001 GCA_033576555.1 Oophaga sylvatica
AAAAGGATGAGCCACTGAGACACGCTCAGCAGAGTACAAGCAGCAGTGCTTGAACATGTAACTGGAGCGTGATCTGCACTAAAAAAAGTAAAAAACACAGACTGAAGTGAACACTGAAACACAACTGTCCACAATCTGTGAAAAGCTCCTTTCTGTACTTCTATAGTGTTTGCAACCAATGTATTGTATACGGATGGAAGCGCGTCACACTAATACTATTAGGATGAGCCACTGAGACACGCTCAGCAGAGTACAAGCAGCAGTGCTTGAACATGTAACTGGAGCGTGATCTGCACTAAAAAAAGTAAAAAACACAGACTGAAGTGAACACTGAAACACAACTGTCCACAATCTGTGAAAAGCTCCTTTCTGTACTTCTATAGTGTTTGCAACCAATGTATTGTATACGGATGGAAGCGCGTCACACTAATACTATTAGGATGAGCCACTGAGACACGCTCAGCAGAGTACAAGCAGCAGTGCTTGAACATGTAACTGGAGCGTGATCTGCACTAAAAAAAGTAAAAAACACAGACTGAAGTGAACACTGAAACACAACTGTCCACAATCTGTGAAAAGCTCCTTTCTGTACTTCTATAGTGTTTGCAACCAATGTATTGTATACGGATGGAAGCGCGTCACACTAATACTATTAGGATGAGCCACTGAGACACGCTCAGCAGAGTACAAGCAGCAGTGCTTGAACAAGTAACTGGAGCGTGATCTGCACTCAAAAAAGTAAAAAACACAGACTGAAGTGAACACTGAAACACAACTGTCCACAATCTGTGAAAAGCTCCTTTCTGTACTTCTATAGTGTTTGCAACCAATGTATTGTATACGGATGGAAGCGCGTCACACTAATACTATTAGGATGAGCCACTGAGACACGCTCAGCAGAGTACAAGCAGCAGTGCTTGAACATGTAACTGGAGCGTGATCTGCACTAAAAAAAGTAAAAAACACAGACTGAAGTGAACACTGAAACACAACTGTCCACAATCTGTGAAAAGCTCCTTTCTGTACTTCTATAGTGTTTGCAACCAATGTATTGTATACGGATGGAAGCGCGTCACACTAATAGTATTAGTGTGACGCGCTTCCATCCGTATACAATACATTGGTTGCAAACACTATAGAAGTACAGAAAGGAGCTTTTCACAGATTGTGGACAGTTGTGTTTCAGTGTTCACTTCAGTCTGTGTTTTTTACTTTTTTGAGTGCAGATCACGCTCCAGTTACTTGTTCAAGCACTGCTGCTTGTACTCTGCTGAGCGTGTCTCAGTGGCTCATCCTTTTCATTTATCTCCAATTGGTTCTGCTACATTCCATTTAAAATAAATCTAATCTATTAGTCTAATAGATTACATTTATTTTAAATGGAATGTAGCAGAACCAATTGGAGATAAATGAAAAGGATGAGACACTGAGACACGCTCAGCAGAGTACAAGCAGCAGTGCTTGAACATGTAACTGGAGCGTGATCTGCACTAAAAAAAGTAAAAAACACAGACTGAAGTGAACACTGAAACACAACTGTCCACAATCTGTGAAAAGCTCCTTTGTGTAGTTCTATAGTGTTTGCAACCAATGTATTGTATACGGATGGAAGCACGTCACACTAATAGATTTGATTTTTTTTTGTGTAATATAATGGAGCTGCACCAATTCCACAAAATAAAAAAAAAAAAAAAAAAAAAAAAGGTCAGTGACACGTGCAGATGCCTACAAACAGCGGTGGATGCAGAGCAAACTGCAGCGTCACCTGCACTGTCACACACACACCTCGCACAGAGCTGTTAAAACAACACTGGCAAAATGAAGCTTTACACAGCGGTTGGTAAACTAGCCTGCCTCAAGCACAGTAGTACACAAAATCGCAATATCTAACTGTCCCTCAGAGTGAGCAGAGTAGCGTTCTGTCCCTTACTGAGTTCACAGCACAGTGACGCTAAAATGGCGGCGGCGCCTTTTATAGTGCATTCTGACATCATTTCAGCAGCCAATCACAGCCATGCCATTAGTTAAGATGACCGCAGCATTACAGGATGTGCCCACACTTCGTAGGATTCCTCATTGGCTGACTAAAATCACATTGCCTGTCTCAAAGAATTATGGGAACTTCCGATTCCGGTATACGATATGGAAAAAGTATCGGAATTAAGTATCGGAATTCCGATAACGCGAATATCGGCCGATACCCGATACTTGCGGTATCGGAATGCTCAACACTAGTTATTATCCATGTCTAACATCCTTACTTGCTCAAAATGAATCTTCAACTTTCACATTCTCCATTATTGGATTTCTTCATGTTTTTATATTCTGGACAGAACTTTGATTTTCTAAAACTGATATACAGTTAAAAGATTGTTCTGGGTTCCGTCATCCCTACCAGCTGATTCACGGGGCTGCAGCACACCGAAACTGGACCAGCTCCATTTAGTGTATTGTGGCCCTGAATATTCCTGCAGTTTCCTCCCAATTGCTGATACACAGTGCCTTGCGAAAGTATTCAGTTCCCTGGAACTTTTTAACCTTTTCCCACATATCATGCTTCAAACATAAAGATACCAAATGTAAATTTTTGGTGAAGAATCAACAATAAGTGGGACACAATTGTGAAGTTGAATGAAATTTATTGCTTATTTTAAATTTTGGTGGAAATACAAAAACTGAAAAGTGGGGCGTGCAATATTATTCGGCCCCTTTACTTTCAGTGAAGCAAACTCACTCCAGAAGTTCATTGTGGATCACTGAATGATCCAATGTTGTCCTAAATGACTAATGATGATAAATATAATCCACCTGTGTGTAATCAAGTCTCCGTATAAATGCACCTGCTCTGTGATAGTCTCATGGTTCTGTTTGAAGCACAGAGAGCACCATGAAGACCAAGGAACACAACAGGCAGGTTCGGGATACTGTTGTGGAGAAGTTTAAAGCTGGATTTGGATACAAAATGATTTCCAAAACTTTAAACATTCCAAGGAGCACTGTGCAAGTGATCATATTGAAATGGAAGGAGTATCATACTAATGTACATCTACCAAGAGCCGGCCATCACTCTAAACTTTCATCTCAAACAAGGAGAAGACTGATCAGAGATGCAGCCAAGAGGCCCATGATTACTATGGATGAACTGCAGAGATCTACAGCTGAGGTGGGACAGTCTGTCTATAGGACAACAATCAGTCGTACACTGCACAAATCTGGCCTTTATGGAAGAGTGGCAAGAAGAAAGCCATTTCTCAAAGATATCCATAAAGTGTCGCTTAAAGTTTGCAACAAGCCACCTGGTTGACACACCAAACATGTGGAAGAAGGTGCTCTGGTCAGATGTAACCAAAATCGAACTTTTTGGCAACAATGCCAAACGATATGTTTGGCGTAAAGGCAACACAGCTCATCACCCTGAACACACCATCCCCACTGTCAAACATGGTGGTGGCAGCATCATGGTTTGGGCCTGCTTTTCTTCAGCAGGGACAGGGAAGCTGGTTCAAATTGATGGGAAGATGGATGGAGCCAAATACAGGACCATTCTTGAAGAAAACCTGTTGGAGTCTGCAAAAGACCTGAGACTGGGACGGAGATTTGTCTTCCAACAAGACAATGATCCCAAACATAAAGCAAAATCTACAATGGAATGTTTCACAAATAAACGTATCCAGGTGTTAGAATGGCCAAGTCAAAGTCCAGACCTGAATCCAATCGACAATCTGTGGAAAGAGCTGAAAACTGCTGTTCACAAACGATCTCCATCCAACCTCACAGAGCTCGAGCTGTTTGCCAAGGAAGAATGGGCAAGAATTTCAGTCTCTCGATGTACAAAACTGATAGAGACATACCCCAAGCGACTTGCAGCTGTAATCGCAGCAATAGGTGGCGCAACAAAGTATTAAGTTAAAGGGGCCGAATAATATTGCACGCCCCACTTTTCAGTTTTTGTATTTCCACAAAAATTTAAAATAATCAATAAATTTCGTTCAACTTTACAATTGTGTCCCACTTGTTTTTGATTCTTCACCAAAAATTTACATTTGGTATCTTTATGTTTGAAGTATGATATGTGGGAAAAGGTTAAAAAGTTCCAGGGAACTGAATACTTTCGCAAGGCACTGTGTATCAGCTATTTGGAGGAAACTACAGTAATATTCAGGGCCACAATACACTAAATGGAGCTGGTCCAGTTTCGGTGTGCTGCAGCCCCTTACTTTCGCAAGCCACTGTAACTAGAATGGCAAAGAAAATGAACTAAGCAAGTGCCCACTGTGAGTGGTATTTGAAAAGAGATTTATGGCAAATATGAAAGATATGCTGTAAATATCTTATACATGGGTGTTGGCAGCAGATTATTCAGGATACTCTCCAAGCATGTGAGGTGCCCCTGAGGGTCCAGTCGCCACAGAGATACTGCACCTCATCCAGAAGTGTGGTATCCCACTCTCAGGTAAGGAGGGAGCCCCACCGAGTACTCTAACACCTGCACCCAACACAGACTATAGCAGCAGGGCACACTAAGGTACCCTAAGGGAGGATGGTCTCATCCCAGGCTGGGTAGTAAAGGGTGTTGGGAGAGTGGGTGTAGACGGTAGAAGGAAGGGGTGGAGCTTAAAGAGCAGGAAGGAGACTGTAGAGTCAGTCAGAACAGGAGGGGAGCTCAAGCTGTGAGGAGCTTGTCCCCGGACGAGGAAAGAGAATGGTAAGAGAGAAAAAGAAGGAAGCTCCTGGAAAGACAGAAGTGGTCCTAGTGGCATGGATAGTGAGCAATCCATCCATTGGGCCCTATCCAGTAGTGGAGGGACCAGGTCGCAGTGGGGTACCGGCCCCCAAGACTAGTGGAGAAATCACAAGACTGAGCTAGCAAGCCGGAAGCAGGGGCAACTCTAGGTGCTTCAGCTACAGCCACAGTTATTTTCTCCAAAAAGGCAGCCATAAGGGAGCAAGGGGACTTACAGTACGTCACCCGACAAGGTTCGCAGCTGCTGGCTTGGGACACTGACTGTGAGGTGCTGGACAGTCAGCACAGTGAGACGGCCGGGAAAGGAACATATTGAAGGGAGTCCTGGAAAGGTGTATCCTAATCTAACTTGGAGTTTGCTGGACTCCTCACCTGTAGGACACGGCACCAAGCGGGCATCTGCGCATAAGAGAACTGTGAGTAAAGCATTGGAAACTGCACCCCGCTGCATCCTCTGAATTATTCCTGCATCATCTGCCCTGCACCACACTTTCTATCAACATACCCTCTAACATCCTAACTGCCCTGAGACATAGCTCTGCCTGTGGAGGGCGGAACCAACTCTGCTGCATCAACAACTGTCCCAGTGGACTGAATCTGCAGCATCGGCTAACATTTTTATTACCTATTACCGAGTACCACAGGTGGCGTCACGAACACTTTATTACAAACTCTTTATTTTCCCCCTTTTTCATCATCATCCCCTGTTATTGGATGCCCAGGGCCACGGACCGGGTCACTGCTGCCGTGACACTGCCACTTTAAGAAGCAGCCCAATACCGAGTATCCCCACTGCACTGGCGGGCGATATACGTGTGACAACAGAGCTTCTTTAATCAGGAACAATATATGATAAGCTTCATAGATCAGGAATACATCATTTGTGTGTCTCTATCTGTGCAGCATCTACAGCAGGCTGCTTCTCTCATACGCAAACACAGGAAAACAGGAAATACAGTCACATGCACTTCCTGTGTGAGCCTCTGGGAGTTATTTTTTTTAACTCTATAAACAGCATACAAATCTAGCAACTAAACACTCATAGGAATGGAGTTTTTGCGCCAAACATATTCCAACACCCCCACTCAACAACTACTTATCCTGTTAGTCTCATTGCGGTTCTGAAATCCACAAACTTGGCTCTTGAAAATGGCTTTGTCATACCATCAGCTATCATCTTGTCAGACTCGCAATAATAATAATAATAATCTTTATACAGCACTAACATATTCCGCAGCGCTTTACAGTTTGCACACATTATCGTCACTGTCCCCGATGGGGCTCACAATCTAGATTCCCTATCAGTATGTTTTTGGAGTGTGGGAGGAAACCGGAGAACCCGGAGATAACCCACGCAAACAGGGGGAGAACATACAACCTCCTTGCAGATGTTGTCCTTGGTGGGATTTGAACCTAGGACTCCAGCGCTGCAAGGCTTCAGTGCTATCCACTGGGCCACCGTGCTCAGTACACGACATTCCACTAAGTCACGTAAGTGGTGATGTTTTAAATCAATGTGCTCAGTCATTGCGCTAATCTTCTCACTGCTGGCAAGTTTAATGCATCCTTGGTAGTGTTGAGCATTCCGATACTGCAAATATCGAGTATCGGCCGATATTCGCTGTATCGGAATTCCGATTCCGAGTTCCGATATTTTTGTCATATCGGATATGGGAATCGGAATGTTCCTGTCACTGTCAGTGTCCGTCGGTCGGGTCTGTCAGGAGTCAGCGGCACTTACCTGGCAGAAGATCCCCGGTGGTCACGTACTGGACTGCTTGATGGCCGCCATTATATTCTCCCTGGAGGTCACGTGCAGTTTCTCGCGATAACTGCACGTGCTGCTGGGTAATCGCGGCCGTAAAGCAGTCCGATGACGTCACCGCCGGGGAAGCCGGTAAGCAGCTGTGCTGCGTCGGGATGTCAGGCTCTGCCTGACATTCCGATGTAGCAGAGCTGGATCGTCGTGGGACACTCGTTACTATGGACTGCGTCGGACAGGTGGTATACTGTTGGTTTGTTTTTTTTCTTTTTTTCCAGGAGATCGATGGCGTCGCAGGATGAGCGTGTAATAAAATTAATGAAAACTGTGTTGTCTCTTTTATTTCATTAAAATACTTTTTTCTTGCTGTGTCTTTTTTTTAAACATTTAAAAACTTTGGGATTAATAATGGATCGGTGTCTTATTGACGCCTCTCCATTATTAACCGGGCTTATTGTCACCGTGCAATCAACGGTGAAATTAACCCCTTATTACCCCACTTGCCACCGCTACAGGGCAAGTGGGAAGAGTCGGGTAAAGTGCCACAATTGGCACATCTTTTGATGCGCCAAACGTGGGGCTGCTGTAGCCTGGTATTTTTAGGCTGTTGAGGGCCAAAATCCATGGGCCTTGACAGTCTTTTAATACCAGGCCGCAGCAGTCTGCATTTTACTTGGCTGGTTAACAAAAATAGGGGGATCCCCACGCCATTTTTTTTCGAGGGGATCCCCTATTTTTGTTAACCAGCCAAGCTAAGCAGATTGCTGTGGCCTGGTATTATCAGGCTTGCAAGGTCCATGGATAGTGGATCCTTACCAGCCTGAAAAACCATGCCTCAATAGTCTTCTTCATCTGGCTGGTTAACAAAAATAGGGGGGACCCCACGCCATTTTTTTCGAGGGGATCCCCTATTTTTGTCAACCAGCCAAGATAAGCAGACTGCTGTGGCCTGGTATTATCAGGCTGGCAAGGTCCATGGATCTTGGCTCCTTAACAGCCTGAAAATCCAGGCATCAGTAGTTTGCTTTATCAGGCTGGTTAACAAAAATAGGGGGACCCCATGCCATTTTTTTTTTGAGGGGATCCCCTATTTTTGTTAATCCGTTCACTTCAGGTCAGCCGGGATTCCCTCTCACGTCACTGATGGTGTCCCTGGCTGACCTGAAGTGAAAGTGGGAAGCAATCAATTAAGCTTTCCACTTCCTCTCCTGTCAGCCAGGAGAGGAGAAGATTCATTCGGGGGTTTACTGTGAGGCTGCAGCATTAGCTGCGGTCCCCGCAGTAAACATTAACCCTTTCTGATGGATTACACCGTGGGACCTGACTGTGCATCGGATAGGTAAGAATAATTTTGCTTTTTTATTTTATTTTTATTACAGGAAATGGTTTTTGCAGTAAAATAAAAGATGGTCAAAAACGTGTCTTTATTTCATTAAAATGATTTTTAATTAAAGTGTGTGTGTTTTATTTTTATTTCATACAATAGGATTAATAATTGATAGTTGTCTAATTGACAGCTTTCAATTATTAACCTGGCTTAAGGTCACCTTTCAATAGCAAGGTGGCTTTAACCCCTTATTAACCCATTCGCCACCGCTACAGGGCAATGGGAATAGACGGGCAAAGTGCCAGAAAGGGCGAATCTAATTATAGATTTGTCTTTTCTGAGGTGTCTGGGGGCAGATGTTAGTAGCCAGGGGGGGGCAAAAATAATGGTCCCTCTCTGGGCTATTATTATCTGCCCCCACTCGCTGGCTTTGTCTGTCTGGTTGAGAAAATAGGGCAGGAGCCCACGCATTTTTTTTCAACAATTTTACACCTCATATATTTATATATATATACATGTCATTGAATTTGTGACACATATATATATATTTATATTTATAGTTCATACACTTCTACATAGTATAATAGCCGCTAATTCAATTGCCGGCTTTTGTGAAAATACAGAAGCCGACATGAAATGACACATGGTTTACATAGAGTTAACCATGTCATTTCAAGTTGTTTGATATATTGTTTTCACTAACAATTACATGAGTGTATGTGTGCAAAATTTGACACATGTAGGGGTTAATTAAAGGTGTAAATTCGTAGCAAAAAAGTCTGTTTTTTTACAACGAATTTACACCTTTAATTAACCCTACAGGTGTGAAATTTTGCACACATACACTCATGTAATTGTTTGTGAAAACCAGATATCAAACTACATGAAAAGACATGGTTAACTCTATGTAAACCATGTGTCATTTCATGTCGGGTGCTTCTGTATTTTCACAAAAGCCGGCATTACCCGGCAACTGAATCAGAGGCTATTTTACTATGTAGAAGTGTATGAACTATAAATATATGTATATATATGTCACAATGACATGTATATATATATTATATAATATATATATAATATATATATGTGTATTCTATGTGTGTATATTTAGTGTTTACAAGGAAAGAAAGGGGGTTTTTTAGTTCCGATATTTCTGTCCCATAGACTTGCTTTGGATTTCCGGTATCGGAATCGGGTATCACCGAAACTTTTTGGGTATACCCAATCCGATCCGATACTTCTTGATATTGAGAAGTATCGCTCAACACTAATCCTTGGTTGTCCTCATAGATAACTGTTGATTGAGCTAGTGGCTTCCAAAAGTTGTTTCAACCAAATTACTTCTTGACTTTCATAAGCAGCAGACATATATTCTGCTTCTGTAGAAGATAATGCGACTGATACTTGTTTTCTGCTGGACCAAGAAATTGAATTTTCTGCTAACTTGATCAAGTAACCACTTGTTGATTTCCGATCACTTGAATCTCCAGCCCAATCTGCTTCCACATAACCTCTAAGAGTGAGATCTCCTGATGCAGATATCTTAAGATTTAGCCATTAAGTTTCTTTAAGACATTGAAGAATTCTCTTAATTGCATTCCAGTCTTTTTGGCATGGCTTGCTTACACGTCGGCAGAGAATTCCGACTGTGGCTGTTATATCCGGACAAATTGTGGTTGCTATGTACAGAAGCGCCCCACTGCTTGTCTGTAACTCTCATTGCTGTGTAGCAGATCCTCTTCTCCTTCCAACTTTATGTAGGACGGGTCCATTGGTGTTGACTCACCTTTGGCTTCAGACATTCCATACTGGTTTAGTATGGTGGAAATTTTAGAATTTTGGTTGAGAAGAAAACTCCCATCTTCCTCTCTCTGGATTTGGATTCCCAAATAGTATGTCACATTTCCAAGGTCCTTAGTCTCAAAGTGCTGGTTAAGAATTTCAGCTAGCTTTGCAATCTCTTTTTCATTTTGATGAGACATGGTTACATCGTCTACATATAGGTGAACATACATCCACTCCTACGCTACTTTTTTCGTATATAAACATGGATCAGCTTGAGATCTTTTAAATCCTTCATCCATAAAAACTTTGTTCATTTTCGAGTTCCAAGCTGTTGTTGACTGTTATGGGTACTTCCGCAGCCACTCACCCCATGCTCCTTTGCCCTGGCGTGCTGCCGTGTGGGGACTCCGCCGTCGCACTCCGGAACTTCTAGCTTCACCGTCTGGCTGGGGATTCTCCTGCTCGCGCATGCGCCCTGCTCGGCTTAGGACGTGGCTGCCCACAACCTCGGCAATTTGATCAGGCTGCGGTGTCCTGACCCAGAAGCGGCTGCTAGCCAAACGCAGCTAGCCGCCAAGTATATCAGGTTGCCTCCCTCTAATGAAGGCCCCTGATTATTGCTCTGCTCTGCTCATCTCTTGTCTGATCTCTGTCAGAGCTCAGGCTTCCTGCCAGCACCTCGGTGCTTGGTGTGCACCTAGGTGCTTTCCTCTTTAACCCTGTCTCTGCTTGTTTTTCCCTTGCAGTGTCTGTCTTCTCTTGCGTTTAAAGCCCTCAAGATTCCTCCCTTCCGCCTTTGTTCCTGGTTCCCTGGATTAGATCATACTTCTGCAGTCAAGATCCTATCCCCTCCAGTCTCCATGCATCTTAGCTCACTTATCCATTTCCATCCCCTCGGCTCCTTTCCTTTTTGTTTCCGCAACCCCTCCTGTCCCGTATTTAGTCTTCTAGTTCTTCTGTGTCTCTGTCTCCTCTCGACTCTACATTTTGTCTCCCTAGTCCCCTATGAGCCGCCCTCTTGGTACCGGCAATCACAGTATTCGAGCCCCCTGGGCCTGCCCCTGATGCTCCCTGTATAAGGGGGTCGGTCTCACTAGGTTAGATCACCCTGGGTTGTCCCTGTACCGCGTCCCGAGGGTCCACTCTAGGAGGCATTACATCGACTTAAGTCCATAGAGAGATTTTTGCAAGGTGCTCTTCACCCTTTTTAATATATCCCTCGGTTTGGCTCATGTACAACTCTTCTTCAATGTCACCATGTAGGAAAGATGTTTTGATGTCAAAATGTCTCACTGTCATCTGTTGAACGGCAGCTATGGACATTAAAGTTCTGAATGTGGTTTGCTTTGCAACTGGAGAAAATATAGTATCATAATCTTCACCATACTTTTGCAAGTACCCATTTGCAACCAATCTTGCCTTAAACCGGTGAACTTTACCTTCTGAGTCATATTTGTCTTTGAAGACCAACTTACAACAGATAGCTCTGTTTCCTTGTGGTAGCTCAGTAAGCTCCCATGTCTGGAGTTGGTGAAGGGACTCCATCTCTTCATTAGCAGCATTATCCGCTTCTGCTTCTCGTGGACAGGCAGTTTTTGCATCTCTTGCCATGTCTGTGGCTCTGGTTCAGGTAGTGCTCTGACCATATAAGAAAGCCGTCTAGCTGGGATACCTTTGTTTGGCCTTTCTGTTCTCCTGACTGGAGGTTGGTTCTTCTGTGTCTTCCCTGGTGGCTTTAGAGCTTATCCATACTTCAGTGTTTTCCTATTCGGCATTTGGTGATAGAGATTCTTGTTCTTGCTTCTTAGATTGAATAACTGGTGTAACTTCATGGAATTTGAGCGATATCAGAGTTTTCATCAATCACTACATCTGTGCTGATTCTTACTGTATTGGTCTCTGGGTGCAGGATTCTGTATCCCTTTTGAGCTTTGCTATAGCCCACCAGGACTCCTTGCTTTGCATGTGATTCCCACTTGGAATGTTTTTCTTTGGGAATATACACAAATGTATTGCTTCCAAACATCCTGAGGTGCTTCAGGTTAGGCTTCTTGCAGTTCCATAGCTCATATGGAGTTTTATTTGTGGCTGTACCTGGCAGTCTGTTTTGAAGATAGCAAGTTGTCATGATGGCTTCTCCTCAATATGTTGTAGGTAGATTCGCATAAAACAACATACTTCTTCCATTTTCACAGAGAGTACTGTTCTTTCTCTCTGCAATGCCATTTTGTTCTGGGTTGTATGGGATGGTAGTCTGGAACACAATTCCATTCTTTTTCAAAATGATTTGCACCTTACCACTTGTATATTCGGTTCCATTATCTGGACGCAGGACTTTTGGTATTCTTCCAAATTTGTTAAACACTACAGCAAGATATTCTTCAAGATTCTGTGGAACTTCATCCTTACTGTGAAGCAGGTAGGCGACTGCATATCTGGAGTAGTCATTAATAAATGTGAGAAAATATCTCTTCTTGCTAGGAGTTTGAACACTCATTGGACCACATACATCTGTATGAATCCGATCCAGAGGCTGTGCAGATCTACTGGTGCTTATTTTAGGAAAGGATTTTCTGGACATTTTGCCTTTAAGACAGCTATAGCACTTCATCATTTGAGTACATTCCCTGATTTCAATACCATTTGCAAGTTGAGCTAGCTTCCTTACTGCTTCTGGGTCTCTGTGCCCAAGACGTCTGTGCCATACATACAGTTCTTTTGTAGATCTTGTCTAGCACTGTATACTCTTTCTTTGCATTTTAGCTGATAAAGTTGATCTTGGATTTTTCCTTCTGCAAGAGTGTGACCCTTCTTTGAGATGATGCAGCTGTTATCTCTAAATGTAACTACATACCCCTTTTGCATGAGCTTCTTTACTGACAGAAGAATGCTTTCAAGGCTGGGAACATAGAGAACATCCTTTATTGGGATCTTTCTGCTTTGTACTGAGGAAACTGGAGAGTGGAGGTAGCCGTCTCCTACTCCTTTTGAAGTCATGCAGTGACCATTAGCTAAGATGACCTTTTCTGACTTGCTTTCATTAAGGTCAGTGAAGAAATCCTTGTTGTTTGTCATATGGCTGCTTGCACCAGAATCTATACACCATATATGCTTTGCAGATGGGCCTGTACGGACATTAAATGCAGCTTCAGCACATGCAGAATCTAACTTTACAGCTGTTTTAACCTTTCGATGACTGTTCTGCTTTTTAAGCGGACTCATTCTTGCTTTCCAAATTCTGCAGTCTGCTTTTAGGTGGCGGGCTTTTTACAGACAAAACAGTCACGAGTTTCTTTTAGATTGCTCTTATATCTAGGGAAATCCTGTGTCTTTAATGCTGTTTCTGCTCTGGATTCATTACTGCTGCTTACATGCTGCGTTCTTCTCTTGAATCCATTGACAAGTTTGCCTTTAACATACTCTAGTGTCAGTTCATCATCTGGCTGTGCTTCTTGTGCTGTCATAAGTGTGTCATAACTCTCTGGAAAACCACTTAATAGAAGTGCAGCAACATGAAAATCTTTAATTTCTTTTCCAATACCCTGAGACGCTCCACGATCTCTAGGGTGCTTCTTAGATAGTCCTTCATATTCTGTCCATCACTTAGCTTAGACTGATACAGCTTTCTCATGAGATAAAGCGTATTGCTGAGATTTGATCTTTCATGCACTTTCTGTAACCCATCCCACATCTCCTTTGCAGTTGCACACTTGCATATATGCACAATCTGATTATCATCTACACTGAGGGAGATAGTGCTTTGTGTTTTCTTATCCTTCTCTAGCCAATCATCTGGTAATGAATGAGGCACTTGTTCCTGAGTATATTTCCATGTGCCTTCTCTTATGAGCAGCTTCTTCACCTTGAATTTCCAGGACTGGTAGTTCTGGTTAGTGAGGCTTGGCATTGAGAACTTGACAGGATTGCTGCTAGTGGACATCTTCTCTGTTGCTCTGTGCTGATTTTGCTTTGGGCTTCTGTTGCTGTGTCACTCTGGGGTCCTGTGTCACTCTGTGCCTATAACTATATATTGGCAGCAGATTATTTAGTATACTCTCCAAGCGTGTGACAACAGAGCTTCTTTATTCAGGAACAATCAGGAACAATATATGATAAGCTTAATAGATTAGGAATAAATCATTTGTGTGTCTCTATCTGTGCAGCATCTACAGCAGGCTGCTTCTCTCATACACAGACAAAACAGGAAATACAGTCACATGCTCTCCCTGAGTGAGCCTCTGGGAGTTTTTTTTTAACTTTATAAACAGCATACAAATCTAGCAACTAAACACTCAGACAGGAATGGAGTTGTTGCACCAAACATATTCCAACAATGGGGACACCTCCTCTGAGGCCTCTGCCTAGTAGGAAAAAAAGGATCTTGTGGCTTCCATTTTGCCAACTCATGGTCACAAAGAGGTGCAGTAGGACAGGATAAGTGCCTGTTACAAAAGTGGGAAAAACCAATTATGTTGCAGTTAAAAATTATATTAAAATATATATTTTTCTTTCTTCACAAAGAAAGCCCAATGTGAAAAGACATATAATTGTTCCTCGGAATTAGTGAACAATTTATCCCAACTCTGCACACAGTTGTAAAAGGTTGGTCGGGGGGTGGACTTACCAGCGACAGCTGTATTCTTCACGCTGGCAGCTGCTACATTCCTGGGGTGATTCCCACCCATTTCAGATTATAAGGAATAATTAGAGTCAGAGTTCAGAATAACGTCAAACAGTTCTGCTTTATATTCCTTCGGACACAGCACATCCAATTCACCATCAGCACGTCTTACACAATACCAGCAATACATCTTCTACTACTCCGCTTCTCTTCTTCAACTACACCAGACTGGACCACAAAGCAAAATCGGGACGATGAGCCCGGTGAAAATGGCACTTCAATCTCTTTCCCTCGAGAATCACTCAATCCAGTCATGGAAATTCACATCTACTACGTCATCCTTCCCCTTTTGGTTATCCTGCCCGCATACTCGCTGGTGGCCCACTCGCTTCTTCTGCTCAAGCACGCACACTTCTGCTGAGCATTCCCACAGTGGCTCTTCCACTGGCACTTCTGATCCATCAGCCCACAGACTATGGTTAACATTCCCACTGTGATTCCTTCACCGGCTGCACTAGGTTGCTGGTACCTTTCACACACTTCACTTCTTGTGTAGGCTATGCCACAGTCTGGGATCATGGACATCCGTACAGTAGCAGGGTCCACCCCCGACTCCTCACTAACTAGGAAAGTCCCCACATTAAATCCCGACCGACACTTCACCACTTAACCCAATGGTGTCCTGACAAGTCTACACTACCCTGGATGTGCTCAATGTCCTCATCTTGTGTCCTACCACTGTACTACACTGACCATCTAATAACTCTCTAACTGGATTCACTAATATGCCCCAACTAGTGATCCTTTGCAAAGCTATATCTACCCAGTCTATATACACTACACTACAAGTGCCCTCCTCTAATGTCCCCAAGAATGCACTGTCCTACCTAAACCTATATGAAATACCAGGCATAGAACACTGAAATATGACACTATACAGTACATAGAATATATCTACAAATACATACATTTACACAAAGCAGAATGAAAACATTTAAAGGGTTAAAACGTTTTACCTCCTTACATTCCTCCTTCCTAAAACTATTGCTGCCCCCGGCAATATGGAGGCATAATTACACACTTTATTATCTACTGACACATATACTATGCATTTTGCAAACATTAAACATTTTTAATGAGGTAGCATTGTAAACAAAAAAAGCAAAAATGTCCTTCTCTCCCCTTTCCTATGAAGGAAGTACTTCTCCAAAAAAAAAAAAATGAAAAACTTCAGTAACAAGACAGGATTCCGCTTGACGGCGCCCCAGGCACGACGTAGTAGAGTTCTTGCACCCTGAGGAGATGCAGAACAGTCCCCATCTTCTTGTGCAACATGCACTTAATGACAACGTCAATGCGAGGGTGCGAAGAGAGTCCAACAGGAGATCAACGGGGGTTTGTTACAGATTTCAGCGGTGCGCTCTCCACTCCGCAGCTCCTCCAGAACCTTCAGGTCTCATCTCCATCTTGCAAGGGTCCCACGGTCGAGTGCGGGCTGAAGAGGACTCTGCAGCCGCAGAGTCCTGGTGTCGCCTTATCAGAATCACCGGAGGAACGGGGTTTGCCGGGTCGGTGGGGGAGTGGTTCACTCACCTGCCTTGCTGTATGGTCGAGCCGCATCATTCCGCGACTGCATCCTAGCAAGGTTGGCCTGTACCTCCGCCAGCAGATGTTGCACCCCTGCTGCCAGGTCTGTGGAGTGCGCAGTCGCAGCTGTCCCGCCGTCTTCTACTACTCCTGCGGGTGCGGCTGTGGTCTGTCCCTCAGGCTCGGGCTCCTCAGGGGTGGATGTACGCTGGGTCCCCAACCGGGAAGAACGAGGCTCCGCATCCCACAGCCGTGGCTGTTCAGGTCTCGACAGTCGCCAGGGACCCCGTTCTTCGGGCAGCTTCTCCTCCGTCGTCTCGTCCCAGAGATGTAGGGAACGCATCCTCTCCTCCTCTCTTCTCCACCACCATTCAAGGCGGCTCACCCCCCTGCAGTGACCTCATGGCATCATGGCCGTCGCTTCGGGTGTGAATGGCGTCAGACCACTGCACTCAGTACATTCTTCAGGGCCGCTCCCGTTCCAGGGTGGGGCTCTCATCATCCTCTCCACCCATTTTCCAGCATTAGGTGGGAAAGGGCGAACGTCCATCTTTGCACTCTCCTCCTCGCAGGGGCAGTCTCGACATTGTTGACAGTTCTCGTTTGGCGCCATGCAGATGCTGTCACGCCCACGAAGTGCATCTTGTTGACAAGAACAGTCCTTTTTGGCTCCAGAATTTTCCATCTTGACGATCGCCATCTTGGGGTCTGTAGAATCATCCTTTAGCTTTTCCTTAGTCAAATCCAGTACTTTTGTCACATCCAATTTAAGGTACTTTTCATAACGTTCTTCAATCTGTATGTACAGGGTTACAGCTTCCAACTTAGTCTTCCCCATGTACTTCATCATCGCTCGGTTTCACTGCCAGATGGAAATAGAATTCACCGCACACTACCGTTAAATGTTATGCAACAACAAAGTATTTATTTGAAAACATCCAGTCTAAAAAGAAAAAAAGTGCCAGTGTTATAACAGTGGTATATACAGATTCAGATACCCAACGTTTTGATCCTCCCGGATCTTAATCATGGGGTACTTGACAATAGGTTTAATTGTAATAAGGCACTTGGTAGGAGCATCCGGAACCCCTTGCAGATAAGCCAGAAACTGTTGTATGTAGGCAATAAGGGTAAAAGTCGCAGTAAGTTGTTAGTTAACCTGCGGGGTTATAAGAGGTGGTATAGAACAAGCGGCGCTCCAGCGACCTGCCCTGGTTGCCAGAGCCCTGCAAAGGGTTCCGGATGCTCCTACCAAGTGCCTTATTACCATTATACCTATTGTCACTTTTTTCTTTTTGGACTGGATGTTTTCAAATAAATACTTTGTTGTTGCATAACATTCAACTGTAGTGTGCGGTGAATTCTATTTTCATATTGATATTGGTACCTTCATGGTCCAATTCACCGGCACCTCATTATCTTTATATGACCTGAGTGTGCACCATTCTATTATCACTGCTAGATGGGGCAGAAAGATCCTGCCGACTACGCCACTTGAGAAAGGTTGGCCGAGGGGTGGACTTATCAGCAACAGCTGTATTCTTCACGCTGGCAGCTGCTACATTCCTGGGGTGATTCCCACCCGTTTCAGAGTATAAGGAATAATTAGAGTCAGAGTCCAGAATAACGTCAAACAGTTCTGCTTTATTTTCCTCTGGACACAGCACATCCAAGACACCATCAGCACGTCTTACACGATACCAGCAATACATCTTCTACTACTCCGCTTCTCTTCTTCAACTACACCAGAATGGGCTACAAAGTAAAATCGGGATGAGTAGCCTGGTGAAAAAGACACTTCAATCTCTTTCCCTGGAGAATCACTCAATCCATTCACAGAAATACACATCTACTAGGTCGTCCACCCCCTTTTGGTTATCCTGCCCGCATACTCGCTGGTGGCTCACTCGCTTCTTCTGCTCAAGCATGCACACTTCTGCTGAGCATTCCCACAGTGGCTCTTCCACTGGCACTTCTGATCCGTCAGCCCACAGACTATGGCTAACGTTCCCATTGTGATTCCTTCACCGGCTGCACTAGGTTGCTGGTACCTTTCACACACTTCACTTCTTGTGTAGGCTGCGCCACTGCCTAGGATCATGGGGTTCCTTACAGTAGCAGGGTCCACCCCTAACTCCTCACTAACTAGGAATGTCCCCACACTAAATCCCGACCGACACTTCACCACTTAACCCCCTGGTGTCCTGACAAGTCTACACTACCCTGGATGTGCTCAATGTCCCCATCTTGTGTCCTACCACTGTACTACACTGACCATCTAATAACTCTCTAACTGGATCCACTAATATGCCCCCAACTAGTCATCCTTTGCAAAGCTATATCTACCCAGTCTATATACACTACACTACAAGTGCCCTCCTCTAATGTCCCCAAGGATGCACTGTCCTACCTAAACCTATATGAAATACCAGGCATAGAGCACTGAAATATGACACTATACAGTACATAGAATATACCGTATATACTCGTGTATAAGCCGAGATTTTCAGCCCATTTTTTAGGGCTGAAAGTCCCCCTCTCGGCTTATACGCGGGTCATATACGGGGTCGGCGGGGAGGGGGAGCGGGGGTGTCGGATTATACTCACCCCTCCGCCGGCGCGGTCTCTGCAGCCCCCCTGCTTCTCCCACGATCTCAGGCTCCTTCCTGCAGCGGTCACATGGCACCGCTCATTAAAGTCATGAATATGCACATATTCATGACTTTAATGAGCGGTACCATGTGACCGCTGTAGGAAGGAAGCGCTGTGGAGAGCACCGGGAGAAGAGGAAAGGCTGCAGGGACGCGCGGCGGAGGGGTGAGTACAGCGATATTTACCTGTCCCTCGGTCCACCGCAGCGCTGCTCCCTGACTCCTCTGGCTGTGAATGTTCAGGCAGAGGGCGCGATGACGTCGTTAGTGCGCGCCCCGCCCCCTGCCAGATCATTCACTGCCGAGGACCAGGAAGAGGGAGCAGCGCTGCAGTGCAGAGAGGACAGGTAAATATCTCAGGTGCCGGGGTCCTGAGCGATCGGTGACACCGGCACCTGTCCCCCAGTGTCGAGAGGTGAGTATGTCATTTTTTTTTTCTTGCAGCAGCATATGGGGCATAATCTGGAGCATATGGGGGCATAATATGGAGCATATGGGGGCATAAGCTGTGGAACATATGGGCATAATCTGGAGCATATGGGGGCATAAGCTGTGGAACATATGGGGGCATAATATGGAGCATATGGGGGCATAAGCTGTGGAACATATGGGGGCATAATCTGGAGCATATGGGGCATAATATGGAGCATATGGGGGCATAATATGGAGCATATGGGGGCATAAGCTGTGGAACATATGGGGGCATAATATGGGGGCATAAGCTGTGGAACATATGGGGGCATAATCTGGAGCATATGGGGGCATAATATGGAGCATATGGGGCATAAGCTGTGGAACATATGGGGGCATAATCTGGAGCGTATGGGGGCATAATATGGAGCATATGGGGCATAAGCTGTGGAACATATGGGAGCATAATCTGGAGCATATGGGGGCATAATATGGAGCATATGGGGGAATAATATGGAGCATATGGGGGCATAAACTGTGGAACATATGGGGGCATAATATGGGGGCATAAGCTGTGGAACATATGGGGGCATAATATGGAGCATATGGGGGCATAATATGGAGCATATGGGGCATAAACTGTGGAACATATCTGGGCATAATCTGGAGCATATGGGGGCATAATATGGAGCATATGGGGCATAAGCTGTGGAACATATAGGGGCATAATATGGAGCATATGGGGGCATAAGCTGTGGAACATATGGGGGCATAATATGGAGCATATGGGGGCATAAGATGTGGAACATATGGGGGCATAAGCTGTGGAACATATGGGGCATAATCTGGAGCATATGGGGCATAATCTGGAGCATATGGGGGCATAATCTGTGGAACATATGGGGGCATATTCTGGAGCATATGGGGGCATAATCTGTGGATCATACGGGGGCATAATCTGTGGAATATATGGGGGCATAATATGGAGCATATGGGGGCATAATCTCTGAAGCATATTGGGCATAATCTGGAGCATATGGGGGCATAATCTGGAGCATATAGGGGCATAATCTGTGGAGCATATTGGGCATAATCTGTGCAGCATATGGGGGCTTAATCTGTGGAGCCTCATATGGAGACATAATCATTTTTCACCCTAGGCTTATACGCAAGTCAATAAGTTTTCCCAGTTTTTTGTGGCAAAATTAGGGGGGTCGGCTTATACACGGGTCGGCTTATACATGAGTATATACGGTATCTACAAATACATACATTTACACAAAGCAGTATGAAAACATTTAAAGGGTTAAAACCTTTGACCTCCTTACATTGTCGTACCCCACCTGTGTACCTGTCACACAAGCTCCCACAATGCATGGCTCTCTAGATCAGTACAATTCCAAAAGATGGAGTTTTCCTTCAATTTCCTTGTTTTCTGCAAGAAGATGTTGGAACACCAATTCACAAACTGTCAGGTTCTGATTTGTACATCAGTCTCTTCTTATTTATTTCCAACCAGCCCTGTCAGAGAAATAAGGCGACAAACACTTGTTAATTGAATTTCTCACATATAAATTAAGAATATTCAATGACCTCACATATCAGCGCTCTCTGATATATCTATGTATTATAAGCAGCAGCATCCTTATGTTATAAAACTCTACATCTGAAAAAAATCACAAACATCTGAACATTTCTCAAGTAAACTCACTTTACACAGTATTTATTTCTTAGCATCATATTTATAAAGGTGGTTTCACACTTTTTGATTTTTTTTACATAAATTTCCTGCTTATTTAAATTTTTAAACATTATGAACAGATCTTTTTTTGTAAGTTTAAGGAAATCTGTCAGCAAATAATAACTGTTCGGATCAAGTACAGTATGTGCAGTCAATGCACCACTGAGCAGTTTGGTGCACCTTTCCACCAACTGGTTATACATCTTTTGCCGCCCTCCCTTCCGCACTAAGGGTGCACAGGGTTCCTGAGCTTAGATTGTAGTCGTTGTGTGCTTATAGACTCTCGTCAAAAGTAAAATATAAAAAGCATTATATTGCATCTTCTTGCGGAATATTACTCACTTTTTCTGCACACCCTTTAAAGAGGACATGTCAGCAGGATATTCTACCCCTTACTAAAGATATCACTGTAAAGCCCCTTTTACGCTGATTACAGTCATAATTTTCTAGCAGAATAGCATTGCAGCATTTTTGAGTAATCTGTATTTGACGTTTTATCAAGTGCAAAAGGGAGGGCATTTGACTCACTAGCTCTGCTGTACTTCCCCGCCCTTCACCAGATCGTTGATCAATAGTAGAGATGAGCGAACATCGTCGGCTCCCTCCTTATTCGGAAAGCGTTAGCGCTTACTGAAGAAGCTGCATCGAGAACCCGGATACCTGGACAGCTCCCGATAATCAGGTGTCCGGCGCCGCAGTTGCATGTGTCATGGCAGTGTGACAATCACAGCAGATGTATGGAGAGCCTGTTGTTGTAACTATTACACAGCCCTGACACATCCAGCTGCAGCGCCGAACAGCTGATTATTGGGAGCGCTCCAGGTATCCGGGTTCCCGATGCAGCTTCTTCAATAAGCGCTATAGCTTGCTGAATAAGGAGGGAGCCGACGATGTTTGCTCCTCTCTAAGAAGTCACTTCTTTTTCAGTGACCTGTCTTCCTTACACAGGCACTGTCATAATCTGGGTTTGTTTCATTAGAAGGGGCAACAGATGTTATTTGTGTTTATCTATTGGGTACAGAAAAGAATCCGGCACTCCAAAGACAAAGCAAAAATATCTTGAATTTATGTACAATCCAGTGCTGTGCATATACAGTATACATGACGTTTCGGTCAATCGGACCTTTCTCAAACATGCACAGGGTGGCTGGACTAAGGAGGGTTGAATATGATGTTAAGCGCAGCAGAAATGCGACAAGGTAGTCTTTGGGTAGTTCACAAGTCCTTTTTTTTCTGGACAGAATGGTCCTCACAAAAGTATGGATCAAACGTACCAATTTGAGATAACTGGATCGATCTGTTGAGGATCAAATTCGAGTCAAATTTCCTGAAATTCATAGTTTCATGTAAATTCAAACAACTTCAGATTCACGGCACTATTTCCCACACTGCAGAAGAATCAGAGAGCGGGCTAATATTTTTTTGCGTTGCCATGCTGGCTTCCCCATAGTACCCTGCAGCTCTGACTTGTTATGGCTTATCGTACCTTGTACTGTGGTGATTAGAGTTGAGCGAAATAGGTCGGTCAGATTCAAAAATCACTGACTTTCGCCAAAGTCGGCTTTCGCCGAGCGAAACCCGACCATACGGTGAGGTCGGCCATGCGGTTGTCGACCCGAGCGTCAAAGTTGGTTTTCCCAGAATGCTTGCAGGCGCCTTTTCTCAGCCAATGAGCAAGGATGCACACTGTGGGCAACGCGATGACATGGGCAGCGGCCACCACCATCTTACAGAAGGGCATTGCAGTGATTGGCTTGCTTTGTGTGGCGTCACAGTGGCTATAAAAGCCCTGACCGCCGACTGCCATTTTACTTCTGCCGATCTTAGCGTAGTGAGAGGTTGCTGCCGCTGTTTCTCAGTAGGGAGAGGGTTAGGCAGGAAAAAAAAGTAATTCTGTGCTTGTGCTGATAGCGATTGTGCTGTACAGTTAGTAAGCAGTGACGGGGAGGATTTTGTTGTGTGCAGCAGCGCTGGTTATTAGGCTGCCTGCCAGTGACAGGGGAGGAATTTCTTGTGTGCAGCAGCAGAGCTGATTATTAGGCTGCCTGCCAGTGACAGGGGAGGAATTTCTTGTGTGCAGCAGCAGAGCTGATTATTAGGCTGCCTGCTAGCTGTATTGCTGTGTGTACACTGCTGTGCAGACTGCTTTCTACACAGCACCTACACAGCACTAATACTTTTATTATTTTTTTCTGCACAGTTACCGAGCGTTCATTGTTTCCCACACAGTATAGTATGCTCCTCACACACTACCTTGTACCGGCTGGTATCACGGACAAATACATGCTGACTATCTGTGTGTGACTCCGGAAATATATATACGGAGATTTAAACTTTCCCCAAAACCGTATACAGCTGGTATCTTCTGATACAGTACCGTTTTTCTGCCTTCTGCATTACGGTCAAATCCATACTGAGAGAGCGTCTGTGTGTTACTCCGGAAATATATACGGAGATTTACAATTACCCCTACACTGTATACGCCTGGTATCTTCGGATACATTAGCCTTTTTTGCTTTTTATATTCTGGTTTACTCCATACTGAGCCTGTGAGTGTCTGTGCGTTACTCCGGAAATATATACGGAGATTTAAAATTACCCCAACACTGTATACAGATGTACGCTTCTGCTACAGTACACTTTTTCTGCTTTTCATATTCTGGTCTAATCCATACTGAGTCTGTGAGTGTCTGTGTGTTACTCCGGAAATATATACGGAGATTTAAAAATTACCCCAACACTGTATACAGCTGTACGCTTCTGATACATTACCCTTTTTCTACTTTTTATATTCTGGTGTGATCCATACTGAGCCTGTAAGAGTCTGTGTCTGACTTTGAAATATATACGGAGATTTACAATATTTTCACTATACTATATATAAAGAAAAAAAGCAAACCAGCTCACCAACTACCACGGCAGGTGCACGGAACGACGTCTGACGAACGTCCAGGAAGATCCCTGTCATACGTGGGGTGTACAACTAGAAAATTAAAAACAAGGATTTCGGAGCATTTATCTGATATTGGAAATACCACTAGTTTAAATCGAAATGTATCGGCGGCTTCTAAACATTTTATTCTTTCGCACGATCGTAATACTATGTCCTTCCAGGTTAGCGCCATAGAAAGAGTCACTAAATCAATGCGAGGTGGGGATATCGCAAGACATCTACTGACTAGGGAAGCCTTTTGGATCTTTTCCTTAAACACGAGACACCCAAATGGATTAAATAAAAGAAATGAGTTGATGTATCATTATAACTATTGATTGTGATCTCTTGCCATATTGTGTTTGTTTTTTTATCGCATTTTTTGTAATTTTAATGGTTTTTTGTATTGTCTTGAAAGGACCTTTGATTATTTGTGATCCCAATTTACCTTCTAGGACCTTCAGTTTATCATGTGATTGTTTATTTGAATCTCATTGGTCCGTGGGTTATATATAGGTCTGCATGTTTCACACATGTATAGCAGCCTTGATGAAGATCGTCTGATCGAAACGCGTTGCTGTATGCGGCTTCCTTCTTGGAGCATTTACCACTTTGTATTTTTACCAAATGGATGAATAAAATTTGAAATTTTAAGGAGCTGGAACACCTTCTTTTTTTCTTGGATCTTCCTGGACGTTCGTCAGACGTCATTCCGTGCACCTGCCGTGGTAGTTGGTGAGCTGGTTTGCTTTTTTTCTTTACCTATGTGACTTTACCGTGCTCCCATATGCTCCCTGTTCAGATTCGTTCTACAATTTGTATTTTATAATTGATTGGATCGCCGCAATTTTATACAATTTTTCTAACAATATGGCTACAAATCTGTTTAAGGATAGATCTAAGAAAGCTGCTTTGGTCTTTTCTAATGACCCCTATGCTTTGGATGATACACCAGATCTCAATAACACTGTGGATAAATTGGAGCAGCTGATGCTGCTTGAAACCAGACTCTGGTGGGATCAAACTACGCTCCAAAACTACCTCACAAAAGAAATGATACCGCGGGGTTTGCGTATTAAAAAAATCCCAACATGTGCGTTCTCTGAGGAGTTTAATGATGAATGGAACCAAATTTTGAGTACATGCTCTGCCAACCTCATGAAACTAATTGTGAAATATGAAGATGCCAAACTAAAAGAGGTACAAGAGCAAATGGACACAATCAATACTGCTCTAATTGAATTTAAGAACATGACACAATTTGATTCTGTACTGTCCAAAGCCCAGGATAAAGTATCTATCTTGGAGAAGGAAATAATGGACAGAAAAAAACGCAAGTTTGTGCGAGACACCAAGGATTACTCCATGAACAAGGTTTATGATTGGGGTAAATGGGAGTATATACCAAAAACTCAGAGATCCATTTTGAAACGCAACCATGCTCGCAATAAGCCAACTAATAAACCACATGTTTTTTTCACATCATCTGAACCTGAGTCAGCTGATAATTTTAGTGCTTCAGACGTATCACTAAATGAAGTCCCCTCTACTAGTTCCAGCAACAATTACCGCCATTCAAAAAACGCAATAGGGGGGGGCAGGAAACATCGCAAAGGACCAAGGAATGACTACACGTCGGAAGAGAAGTTTTTTCAAATAAATGAGAAAAAAAATGTTCTTAATTTATCTTCAGTTACTCTGACGGATTTTCAGCAGGAAGTTCTATCTTTGGGTTTGAATTTTGTGCCTGATCTTAATTTTGACCTTTTCCAAACCATTCTGGACGTAAATAAATTCATTAGGAATCTTACTATCAAGAAACATTTTTTTCATGAAAACTGTGATGATGACCATCGGGAAACTTTGTCTCCTTCTGCTAATGAATTTTCAGAGTTAGATTTTAGAGAACAAGTTTCATTAAATATATTACAGAATTTATCATCAGAATCGAATGAGTCATCTAATTCAAGAATTTCTGTGTCTCAATTTAAAATAAAAAATCCATCATTTTATCCAATTCAATCTAGATCCGAAAATATGGATAAATAGTTGAAAGGGAGTTAAGAAAATTGCATAATGATGTAAAAAGTCAAAATGGATATAAATATAAATCAAACTTGTCTTATAATCACAAAACAGCCTTGGAGGAGTTGAGAAACATGTCTGAAATTATTATCAAAATGTCAGATAAAGGTGGAGTGGTTGTTGTGATGAATAAAAATGATTATTATGATAAAATGATGGAACTTTTACTAGACAGAGACACTTATGAAAAATTAGATAGCAATCCATCTATCAAATTTAAATCTGAAGCTCATAATATTATTAAAGAGGGCCTCACTCTAGGAGTGATAACTAAGAAGCAAGCAGAATATTTAGAAGTCTCACATCCGATTCTTCCAATTATGCATGGGTTACCGAAAATTCATAAAGAGAATAAAATCCCTCCTATGAGACCAATTGTTTCGGGCATCGGTTCAGTTAATGAACACTTGGGAGAATGGGTGGACTCTCTGCTACAACCTTTGGTGCGCAGGACTCCTGGCTTCATTAAAGATTTGAAAGACGTCCTTAGAATGTTTTCAAACAAGATCTGGAGTAGTAATTTCACGTGGCTCTGCTGTGACGTTATTTCTTTGTATACCTGTATTCCACATCATATTGCAATGACAGCGCTTCAGTTTCATTTACAAAGGTTTAGTCAATATTCTGATGATTTAATTAATTTTCTTTTGCAGGTCACTTTTTTTCTTCTTACTCATAATTTTTTTACGTTTGATAATCAGTTTTTTTTGCAACGTACTGGAGTAGCGATGGGTGCTAAATTTTCACCATCGCTGGCCAATCTTGTTATGGCCTTTTGGGAGTCTAATTACATTTTTTCTGCTGAAAATCCCTTTTGTGACTCTTTGGTCTGGTATGGCAGATACATCGATGACATCCTAATTATTTGGGGTGGCGATGTATCTGCCATACCGAAGTTTATTGATTATATTGGAGATAATAATTTCAATATTTGTTTCACAAGTAGACATCACTCTAGTACTATTTCATTTTTGGATTTGGATTTATGTGGAATTGAGGGACAAAACATTTGTACCAAAACACATATTAAACCATTTGGGGTAACACCATTTTACATGCCGGCAGTAGTCATCCTAAGCATACGATCAAATCTATTCCCCTGGGCGAGTATATCAGAATTAAGAGAAATTGTAGCTCACAGATTAATTTGGAGGAACAGTTTAAAATGGTAGATAATAAATTGATTAATAGAAAGTATCCGCGTTGGATGATAAATAGAGCTCGGCGAATTGTAACCCAGAGGGAACGTGATAATCTCATCAATTCTGACGGTGGAGTTTCACGATCGCCCAATAGCGATCCATTTTGTGATCGCTCTTTTGTTAGTCTTCAGTTTAGCCCACAATTTGGAGAAATAAAAAAGATTATCAATAAATTTCTACCGATTTTATATGAAGATGACACTTTATGTGAAATTTTACAACCAGGTGTTAATATTATAGCCAGAAAGGCTCCATCTATAGGCAATAGGGTTTCCCCCAGTATGTTTCATGCTCATATTAAAAATGATACATGGTTAAAATTCAAGGGTTTTTTCAAATGTGGCGCAAATAATTGTAGGACATGTAGACATGCCTTAGTTACTAAATCCTTTAGCAATAATAACCAATCTGTTAGTTATGATATCAAACAGTATATTAATTGTAATTCAACACATGTGGTTTACAAAATTAATTGTGTTTCTTGTAGCCTGTCATACGTGGGGTGTACAACTAGAAAATTAAAAACAAGGATTTCGGAGCATTTATCTGATATTGGAAATACCACTAGTTTAAATCGAAATGTATCGGCGGCTTCTAAACATTTTATTCTTTCGCACGATCGTAATACTACGTCCTTCCAGGTTAGCGCCATAGAAAGAGTCACTAAATCAATGCGAGGTGGGGATATCGCAAGACATCTACTGACTAGGGAAGCCTTTTGGATCTTTTCCTTAAACACGAGACACCCAAATGGATTAATTAAAAGAAATGAGTTGATGTATCATTATAACTATTGATTGTGATCTCTTGCCATATTGTGTTTGTTTTTTTATCGCATTTTTTGTAATTTTAATGGTTTTTTGTATTGTCTTGAAAGGACCTTTGATTATTTGTGATCCCAATTTACCTTCTAGGACCTTCAGTTTATCATGTGATTGTTTATTTGAATCTCATTGGTCCATGGGTTATATATAGGTCTGCATGTTTCACACATGTATAGCAGCCTTGATGAAGATCGTCTGATCGAAACGCGTTGCTGTATGCGGCTTCCTTCTTGGAGCATTTACCACTTTGTATTTTTACCAAATGGATGAATAAAATTTGAAATTTTAAGGAGCGTGAACTATACTATATATACCTGGTATCTGGTATCTGGTGATACAGTACCCTTTTTCAGCTTTTCATATTCTGGTCTAATCCATACTGAGCCTGTGAGCGTCTGTGTGTTATTCCGGAAATATATACGGAGATTTAAAAATTACCCCAACACTGTATACAGCTGTACGCTTCTGATACATTACCCTTTTTCTACTTTTTATATTCTGGTGTGATCCATACTGAGCCTGTGAGAGTCTTTGTCTGACTCTAGAAAAATATACGTAGATTTAAAATTACCCCAACACTGTATACAGCTGTACACTTCTAATACATTACTCTTTTTCTACTTGGGCGTGGGGGGCCAGCTGGTACTGATGGAGGTGGTGCATCTGCTGGAAGTGCCAAAAGCACAATAGCACCTAAGGCAGGAGGTGTTGAGCCGGCGTCGCTTTTCTGGGAGTAGGTAAACCGCTTTTAAAGCTGGAGCATCAGGAACAGGTTTTGGCTTACATTGCAGAAACAGCCTCCAGCTCTATCGCCTCCTCTTCTGAAGGTTCAAAGAATGCAAGCAGTGAGTCGTCAGTGCAGGCTCCTGGTCAGGAACAACACCTTTCCTTGTGTCCTTCACCCCCACCAAAAGTGAAGGATGCGGCTGCCCACACTTCAGATTACTCCATGGAGCTCTTTTCACATACCATGCCTGGGTTATCAAGTCAAATCCTGAATTCCCCAGTCCAACATGAATCAGAGATGGAGTGCACTGATGCACAGCCACTGCTAGATAATTCTGCTTGTACATTCACCCACAGCACTACATTGCCCTCGCATTTCTACTGAGGCAGAATCTGACCCTGATGAAACTCAGGTGCCCCTTCCCACATACTATACCACCTTACACGGTGACACAGAGGAAGGTGCAGATGAAATTGAAGAGGAGGTGATGGATGACTCAGTTGTTGACCTGGATTGGCATCCATTGGGGAAGAGGGTGCCGCTGGCAATAGCTCAGAATAGAAGAAGGATCCGCAGCACAGGCATTGACATCGTAGCAGCGGTTATCTGGCAGGCCCGTAGCAGTCCAAAAACGTGTTAAAAAAACAAAAGAGTTGCAGGACAGCTTGGCCAGACGGTCACATTAGCACAGCGTGCAAGCCCTGAAAATTTATACCATAGTAAGAAGAGTGCAGTGTGGCACTTTTTTGATCAAAATCCTATTGATAAGGCAAAGGTTATCTGTAAGAAGTGCGGAAGGACCTTAAGCCGAGGGAAAAATCTCCGAAATTTGAATACCAGTTGCATGCTTAGACATTTAATCAACATGCACTTGCAAGCGTGGACGGACTACAAAACCTCAGGGAGCACGTGTGCACCTGCTCCGACTGAAGGTAGCCAGCAACGCTCCATCGCTTCCCCCACTGTAAGCCGACCGGTTAGCACACCACCAGCAAGAAATGTTGAGGTGTCGTCGCAAGGCCAAAGCAGTCAGGGAATCACAATGTTTTTGCAACGAAAGACTGAATCTAGGCCATCACCACCACCACCACCATCACCAACCCCCTCAGTCCGCCATGTTCACCCCTATTTCACTCATATGCAGCTCTCAAGTTCAGCTCACCCTAGCAGACACTCTGAGTAGGACAAGAAAGTACTCATCCTCTCATACGCGTACACTGGATTTGAACGCCTACATTGCCAAACTGATCTCATTAGAGATGATGCCCTTCCATTTGGTTGAAAGCGCAGCATTCAGAGACCTCATGGCCTACGCTGTTCCATGCTATGACCTACCCAGTCGGCACTTCTTTTCTAGAAAATACATCCCTGCCCTCCACCTGCATGTGAAAAACCACATTGTCCAGGCACTCAAACAATCAGTGAGTGGAAAGGTGCACCTCACAACAGATGCATGGGCCAGTAGGCATGGCCAGGGCCGTTACTGTGTCCATCACTGCGCACTGGGTTAATGTGGTGGATGCAGGGTCCACAGGGGACAGCGGCGGTGGCACAGTGCTGCCTAGCCCACGGTATAGGCAACAGTTGGCTGTAGGCGTTCGACCCTCCTCCTTCTCCAGAAGCGAAAGCTCGTCAACAGAGCGCAGTCGCACGAGCACTCCATCAGCAGCTGCCAGTGTTGCACACGAGGTGTCCCACTATCGAACAGCTAGTGGTAAGAGTCAGCAGGCTGTTTTAAAGATGATGTCTTTGGGCGACAACAGACACACCGTGGAGGTACTAGCCAACTACTTGTAGCGAGAAACTGAGTCATGGCTGGGCAGTCTACATCTTGCGTCAGGCAAGGTAGTCAGTGATAACGGCCGTAATTTTGTGGCGGCCATAGCCCTGGCAAAACTCAGACACATTCCTTGCCTGGCTCACACCTTGAACCTGGTGATGCAGTGCTTCCTAAATAATTATCCGGAGTTAACAGCCCTGCTCCATAAGGTGCGAAGACTGTGCTCGCCCATAGACTCCAGTCGTATGCAGAGGCTGCAGTGATCGCTCCACCATCCCAAGCACCGCCTAATCATAGACGTTGCAACAAGGTGGAACTCCACCATGCATGTGGTTGAGAGGCTGTGCGAACAGAGGCAGGCTGTAATGCATTTGTGGGAGGATACACGGGCAGGCAGTTTGAGGGCAGACATGGAGTTGTCGGGTGTGCAGTGGTCAAAGCTGAAAGACCTCTGAAAAGTCCTTCAGTGTTTTGAGGAATGCACATGGCTGGTAAGTGCAGATGATGCCATGATAAGCATGAGCATCCCACTTATGCGTCTGCTCATGCAAACTTTGATGCACATTAAGGATCAGGCGTCTGCAGCGGAGGAGGAAGAGGAGGAGGAGGGACACCTTGATGACAGTCAGGCATTGTCTGCTCAGGGAACTGTCATGGACGAGGTGGAGGAAGAAGAGGAAGAGGAGGAGGAGGATGAAGGGGATGATTATTTTGGGAAGGAGGATGCTTCTCAGGGGGCAAGAGAAAATGTTGGCTTGCCAAGGTCAGGTACAGGGTTTGTGCGTGACTGGAGGGATGTGGATTTGGCAGAAAGTGCTCCTCCACCCACCACTGGCAGTGCATTATTGACACCAGGAACATTGGCCCACATGTGTAATTATATCTTGCGGATCCTAAAAAGGGACACCCGCATTGCCAAAATTATGAAGGATGACGACTACTGGTTGGCCAGCATCCTCGATCCACGCTATAAAGACAAATTACAGAACATCATGCCACAAGAGAACCTAGAGCTAATATTGGCGAACAAACAAGCAACTCTGGTAAACGGTTTGTTAGAGGCATTCCCAGCACACAGCAGCGGTGCAGGTTCTACCACGAGCCGTGCTGGGCCAAATGGAAGAGGTGTTCGTGGTGCACACAGCCGAAGTGGCATTGGAGACAGGGGTTTCATGACCATGTTGTGGACTGATTTCTCGAGTAACGCTCACACGACTGGTAATAATGAATCAATTGCAACAGACAGGAGACAGCAGTTGTCAACTATGGTTCAAAATTACCTCTCCTCCCCTATCGATGTACTCCCTCACAGTTCATTCCCCTTTGACTACTGGGCCTGTAAACTGGACACCTGGCACGAATTGGCACAATATGCCTTACAGAAGCTCGCTTGCCCTGCTGGTAGTGTGCTATCAGAAAAAGTCTTCATTGCAGCTGGATCAATCCTGACAGAAAGAAGGACCCGGCTGTCGACCCAAAATGTTGTTGATCTCACCTTCATTAAAATGAACCATGCCTGGTGTGGTGTAGTGACCCATGCTGCAGCTAGGGGGCGCTGTATATGCTCCTCGGGATATGCATTGAGGCGTGTTTTGGATGGAAAAACAGACCCCGGCATGGTTGTAAATGGCAGGTATGTGTCGCAGAGATTCTCTGCGCTGTAAGCCAGGAATGTGGTTCTGGGACTTGTAGTCCTACAAGAGTTCTGTTTATTGTCTAGGGTGGCTTACAGGGTTAGCTTATGAGCTGGGTGAGACTGGCTAACCACACATACACCGCCCACTGGTGGTTATGAGTTTGTTAAGGACCTGTGATGAGATCATGAACATGTGACCAGACCATGTGCTCCATACATCACCTGTGGGAGTGGCTACAGGTATGTAAGGGAGTGTTTGGCACATGGTGGGGGTAGTCTGTCTTAACCCCTTCACCCCCAAGGGTGGTTTGCACGTTAATGACCGGGCCAATTTTTACAATTCTGACCACTGTCTCTTTATGAGGTTATAACTCTGGAACGCTTCAACGGATCTTCGCGATTCTGAGATTGTTTTCTCGTGACATATTGTACTTCATGTTAGTGGTAAAATTTCTTCGATATAACTTGCGTTTATTTTTGAAAAAAACGCAAATATGGCGAAAAATTTTTAAAATTTTGCAATTTTCAAACTTTGAATTTTTATTCCCTTAAAACAGAGAAATATATCACACAAAATAGTTAAGAAATAACATTTCCCACATGTCTACTTTACATCAGCACAATTTTGGAACCAAAATTTTTTTTTGTTAGGAAGTTATAAGGGTTAAAAGTTGACCAGTAGTGTTGAGCGATACTGCTCGATATCTAAAAATATCGTATCGAAATGGTATCGCCGATATCACTAAATATCGTCGATATCCGATTCCGATACCGGAAGTCCAATGTAAGTCTATGGGAACAAAATATCGCAACTAAAAAAAACCTTTATTTCCTTGTAAACACTAAATATACACACATAGAATACATATATATATATATACATGTCATTGTGACATATATATATACATATATGTATAGTTTATACACTTCTACATAGTAAAATATCCTCTGATTCAATTGCCGGGTAAAGCCGGCTTCTGTGAAAAGACAGAAGCACCCGACATGAAATGACACTTGATGTACATAGGGTTAACAATGTCTTTTCATGTCATTTGCAATCTGATTTGCACAAACAATTACATCAGTCTATGTGTGCAAAATTTCACACCTGTAGGGGTTAATTAAAGGTGTAAATTCGTAGCAAAAAAGTCCGTTTTTTTTACAACGAATTTACACCTTTAATTAACCCCTACAGGTGTGAAATTTTGCACACTTACACTCATGTAATTGTTTGTGCAAATCAGATATCAAACTACATGAAAAGACATGGTTAACTCTATGTAAACCAAGTGTCATTTCATGTCGGGTTCTGCATTTTCACAAAAGCCGGCAATTGAATTAGCGGCTATTATACTATGTAGAAGTGTATGAACTATAAATATAAATATATATATATATATATATATGTGTCACAAATTCAATGACATGTATATATATATATGAGGTGTAAAATTGCTGAAAAAAAATGCGTGGGCTCCCGCCCTATTTTCGCAACCAGACAGACAAAGCCAGTGAGTGGGGGCAGATAATAATAGCCCAGAGAGGGACCATTATTTTTGGCCCCCCCGGCTACTAACATCTGCCCCCAGACACCCCAGAAAGGGCAAATCTCTAATTAGATTTGCCCTTTCTGGCACTTTGCCCGTCTATTCCCATTGCCCTGTAGCGGTGGCGAATGGGTTAATAAGGGGTTAAAATGACCTTGCAATTGAAAGGTCACTTTAAGCCAGGTTAATAATTGAGAGCTGTCAATCAGACAACTATCAATTATTAATCCTATTGTATGAAAGAAAAATCAAACACACACACTTTAATAAAAAAGAAGTTTAATGAAATAATCACACAGTTTTTGACCATATTTTATTTACCTGCTAAAACCATTTCCTGTAATAAAAATAAAATAATAAAGCAAAATTATTCTTACCAATCCGATGTACAGTCAGGTCCCACGGTGTAATCCATCAGAAAGGGTTAATGTTTACTGCAGGGACCGCAGCTAATGCTGCAGCCTCACAGTAAACCCCCAAATGAATGAGTTCCTCTCCTGGCTGACAGGAGAGGAAGTGGAAAGCTTAATTGATTGCTTTCCACTTTCACTTCAGGTCAGCCAGGGACACAATCCGTGATGTCAGAGGGAACTGGTTAACAAAAATAGGGGATCCCCTCGAAAAAAATTGGCGTGGGGTCCCCCCTATTTTTGTTAACCAGCCAGATGAAGTAGACCGCTGAGGCCTGGATTTTCAGGCTGTTAGGGAGCCAAGATCCATGGACCTTGCCAGCCTGATAATACCAGGCCACAGCAGTCTGCATATCTTGGCTGATTAACAAAAATAGGGGATCCCCTCGAAAAAAATTGGCGTGGGGTCCCCCCTATTTTTGTTAACCAGCCAGATGAAGCAGACTGCTGAGGCCTGGTTTTTCAGGCTGGTAAGGATCCAATATCCATGGACCTTGCCAGCCTGATAATACCAGGCCACAGCAGTCTGCTTAGCTTGGCTGGTTAACAAAAATAGGGGATCCCCTCGAAAAAAAAAACGGCGTAGGGGTCCCCCTATTTTTGTTAACCAGCCAAGTAAAATGCAGACTGCTGCGGCCTGGTATTAAAAGACTGTCAAGGCCCATGGATTTTGGCCCTCAACAGCCTGATAATACCAGGCTACAGCAGCCCCACATTTGGCGCATCAAAAGATGTGCCAATTGTGGCACTTTACCCGGCTCTTCCCACTTGCCCTGTAGCGGTGGCAAGCGGGGTAATAAGGGGTTAATGTCACCGTTGATTGCACGGTGACAATAAGCCCGGTTAATAATGGAGAGGCGTCAATAAGACACCGATCCATTATTAATCCCAAAGTTATTAAATGCATAAAAAAAAGACAAAGCAAGAAAAAAGTATTTTAATGAAATAAAAGAGACAACACAGTTTTCATTTCTTTTATTATACTCTCATTCCTGCGACGCCATCGATCTCCTGTAAAAAAAGAAAAAAAACAAACCAACAGTATACCACCTGTCCGACGCAGTCCATAGTAACGACTGTCCCACGACGATCCAGCTCTGCTACATCGCAATGACAGGCAGAGCCTGTCATCGCGACGCAGCACAGCTGATTACCTGCTTCCCCGGCGGTGACGTCATCGGACTGACTGCTTTACGGCCGGGATTACCCAGCAGTCACTGCAGTTATCGCGAGAAACTGCATGTGACCGCCGGGGAGAAGAGGATGGCGGCCATGAAGCAGTCCAGCCCGTGACCGCCGGAGATCTTCTGCCAGGTAAGTGCCGCTGACTCCTGACAGACCCGACCGACGGACACTGACAGTGACAGACCCGACCGACGGACACAGACAGTGACAGTGACAAATCCGATTCCGGTATTCGATATGACGAAAATATCGGTATTCAGAATCGAAAGGCCGATACAGCTAATATCGGCCGATATCCGATATTTGCAGTATCGTATCGCTCAACACTATTGACCAGCGATTTCTCATTTTTACAACAAAATTTACAAAGCCATTTTTTTAGGGACCACCTCACATTTGAAGTCACTTTGAGGGGTCTATATGGCAGAAAATACCCAAAAGTGACACCATTCTAAAAACTGCACCCCTCAAGGTACTCAAAACCACATTCAAGAAGTTTATTAACCCTTCAGGTGCTTCACAGTAACTAAAGCAACGTGGAAGGAAAAAATGATATTTTACTTTTTAGCCACAAAAATTATCTTTTACAAACTTTTTTTTATTTTCACAAGGGTAAAAGGAGAAAATGGACAGATAAGGTTGTTATGCAATTTCTCCTGAGTACGCCAATACCCCATATGTTGGGGAAAACCACTGTTTGGGCACACGGCAGAGCTCGTAAGGGGAGGAGCGACGTTTGACTTTTTCAAACTAAAATTGGCTGGAATTTAGATTGGATGCCATGTCGCGTTTGGAGAGCCCCTGATGCGCCTAAACAGTGGAAACCCCCACAAGTGACACCATTTTGGAAACTAGACCCCCTAAGGTACTTATCTAGATCTGTTGTGAGCACTTTGAACCCTCAAGTGTTTCACAAAAGTTTATAAAGCCTGGGTGTGAAAAAAAAAAAATCAATTTTCCACAAAAATGATTTTTTAGTCCCAAATTTTTGAATTTTCCCAAGGAAATTGGACCCCAAAAGTTGTTGTCCAATTTGTCCTGAGTACGCTGATACCCCATATGTGGGGGGGGGAAACTGTTTGGGCGCACGGCAGGGCTTGGAAAGGAAGTAGTAACGTTTTGGAATGCAGACGTTAATGGGGTCATGTTCCGTTTGCAGTGCCCCAGATGAGCCTAAACAGTGGAAACCCCCCACAAGTGACACCATTTGGAAACTAGACCCCCTAAGGAACTTATCTAGATCTTTGGTGAGCACTTTGAACCCCCAAGTGCTTCACACAAGTTTATAATGCCCGGGCATGAAAATAAAAAATCCTATTTTTTTCCCACAAAAATTATCTTTTAGTCACTAATTTTTTATTTTCCCAAGGGTAACAGGAGAAATTGGACCACATAAGTTGTTGTACAATTTGTCCTGAGTATGCTGATACCCCATATGTGGGGGGGAACCACTGTTTGTGCGCACGGCAGAGCTCGGAATGGAAGGAGCACCATTTGACTTTTTCCAACCAAAATTGGCTGGAATTGAGTTTGGATGCCATGTTGCATTTGGAGAGCCCCTGATGTGCCTAAACAGTGGAAACCCCCCACAAATGACCCCATTTGGGAAACTAGACCCCCTAAGGAACTTATCTAGATTTTTGATGAGCAATTTGAACCCCCAAGTGCTTCACACAAGTTTATAACGTAGAGCCGTAAAATTTAAAAATCATATTTTTTCCACAAAAATGATCTTTTCACCCCAATTTTTATTTTTCCAAGGGTAACAAGACTCCAAAAGTTATTGTGCAATTTGTCCTGAGTGCGCTGATACCCCATATGTGGGGGTAAACCACTGTTTGGGTGCATGGCAGAGTTTGGAAGGGAAGGAGCGCCGTCTGACTTTTTCAACGCAGAATTGGCTGGACGCCATGTCGTGTTTGGAGAGCTCCTGATCTGCCTAAACAGTGGAAACCCCCATAAATGACACCATTTTGGAAACTAGACCCCTCAAGGAACTTATCTAGATGTGTGGTGAGAACTTTGAACCCCCAGGTGTTTCACTAAAGTTTATAACGTACAGCCGTAAAATAAAAAATCTTTTTTTTTTTTTTACAAAAATGATTTTTTCGCCCCCAATATTTTATTTTCACAAGGGTAACAGAAGAAATTGGAATGCAAAAGTTGTTGTCCAATTTGTCCTGAGTACACTGATACCCAATATGTGGGCGAAAACTACTGTATGGGCACACGTCGGGGCTCGGAAGGGAAGTAGTGACGTTTTGGATTTCATACTTTGATGGAATGGTCTGGGGGGGTCATGTCACATTTTGAGAGCCCCTGATGCACCTAAACAGTGGAAACCCCCCACAAGTGACCCCATTTTGGCAAATAGACCCCACAAGAACTTATCTAGATGTGTGGTGAGCACTTTGAACCCCGAAGTGCTTCACAGAAGTTTATAACGCACAGCCGTAAAAATAAAAAATCCTTTTTTTTTTTACAAAAATGATTTTTTCGCCCCCAATATTTTATTTTCACAAGGGTAACAGGAGAAATTGGACCCCAAAAGTTGTTGTCCAATTTGTCCTGAGTACGCTGATACCCAATATGTGGGAGAAAACTACTGTATGGGCGCACGTCAGGGCTCGGAAGTGAAGTAGTGACGTTTTGGATTGCAGACTTTGATGGAATGGTCTGGGTGCGTCATGTCGCATTTGGAGAGCCCCTGATGCGCCTAAACAGTGGAAACCCCCCACAAGTGACCCCATTTTGGAAAATAGACACCACAAGGAACTTATCTAGATGTGTGGTGAGCACTTTGAACCCCGAAGTGCTTCACAGAAGTTTATAACGCACAGCCGTAAAAATAAAAAACTTTTTTTTTTTTTGCAAAAATGATTTTTTCGCCCCAATATTTTATTTTTACAAGGGTAACAGGAGAAATTGGACCCCAAAAGTTGTTGCCCAATTTGTCCTGAGTACGCTGATACCCAACATGTGGGAGAAAACGACTGTATGGGTACACGTTGGGGCTCGGAAGGGAAGTAGTGACATTTTGGATTGCAGACTTTGATGGAATGGTCTGGGGGCGTCATGTCGCATTTGGAGAGCCCCTGATGCGCCTAAACAGTGGAAATCCCCAACAAGTGACCCCATTTTGGAAAATAGACCCCACAAGGAACTTATCTAGGTGGTGGTGAGCGCTATGAAGTCCCAAGTGCTTCACAGAAGTTTATAATGTACAGCCGTAAAAAACAAAAAAATAATTTTTTTTGTACAAAAATGATATTTTCGCCCCCAGTTTTTTATTTTCCCAAGGGTAACAGAAGAAATAGGACAAATTGCACAATAACTCTTGGGGTCCAGAGTACGCTGATACCCCATATGTGGGGATAAACTACTGTTTGAACGCATGGCAGAGCTCAGAAGTGAAGGAGCACCGTTTGACTTTTTCAACGCAGAATTGGCTGGAATTGAGATCAGACGCCATGTCACATTTGGAGAGCCCCTGATGTGCCTAAACAGCGGAAACCCCCCAATTCTAACTCCAACCCTAACCCCAACACACCCCTAACCCTAGTCCCAACCCTAACCACAAACCTAACCCTAACACACCCCTAATCCCAACCCTAACCCTAATCCTAACTTTAGCGCCAACCCTAACCCTAACTTTAGCCGCAACCCTAACCCTAACCCTAATGGGAAAATGGAAATAAATACATTTTTTTAATTTTATTATTTTTCCCTAACTAAGGGGGTGATAAAGGGGGGTTTGATTTACTATTTATAGCGGGTTTTTATGATTGGCAGCTGTCACGCTAAAAGACGCTTTTTATTGCAAAAATAATTATTTGCATTGCCACATTTTGAGAGCTATAATTTTTGCATATTTTGGCCCACAGAGTCATGTGAGGTCTTATTTTTTGTGGTACGAGTTGACGTTTTTATTTGTACCATTTTTGAGCAGGTCACATTTTTTGATCGCTTTTTATTTAGATTTTTGGGAGGTTAGAATGAACAAAAATCAGCAATTCATGAATTTCTTTTGGGGGAGGCGTTTATATTGTTCCGCGTGTGGTAAAATTGATAAAGCAGTTTTATTCTTCGGGTCAGTACGATTATGGCGATACCTCATTTATATCATTTTTTTATGTTTTGGCGCTTTTATAGAATAAAAACAATTTTATATAAAAAATAATTATTTTTGCATCGCTTTATTCTGCGAGCTATAACTTTTTTATTTTTTCGCTGATGATGCTGTATGGCAGCTCGTTTTTTGCGGGACAAAATGACGTTTTCAGCGGTACCATGTTTATTTATATCGGTCTTTTTGATCGCGCGTTATTCCACTTTTTGTTCGGCGGTATGATGATAAAGCATTGATTTTTTGCTTCGTTTTTTTTTTTTTTTTAAGGGGTTCACTAAAGGGGTTAACTAGTGGGACAGTTTTATAGGGGGGGTCGTTATGGACGCGGCGATACCAAATATGTGTACTTTTATTGTTTTGTTTTTTTTATTTACAGGAAGAAATGAATTTATTGGGGAATATTTTTTTTTTTTTTATTTATTTTGGATTTTTTTTTATAACATGTTTATTTTTATTTTTTTAACTTTTTTACTTTGTCCCAGGGTGGGACATCACTGTATTTTATCAAATCGCTGGTGTGACAGTGTGCACAGCACTCTGTCACACCAGCGATCGCTCAGGTATAGCTGCAGGCTTCTCAGTGCCTGCTCTCAGCAGGCACTGAGGAAGCCGCCTCCCTCCAGGACCCCGGCGCCATCTTGGATCCGGGTCCTGGGAGGGAGGAAGCCCTCAGAACAGCGCGATCACATCGCGCTGGTCTGAGGGTCTCAGGGGGGCGCGCAGGGAGCCCCCACCCTGCGCGATCCTCCCCTGTGCCCCCAGCACACCGCGATCATGTTTGATCGCGGTGTGCTAGGGGTTAATGTGCCGGGAGCGGTCCGTGACCGCTCCTGACACACAGTCACGGGTGTCAGCTGTGATAATCAGCTGACACCCGGCGGCGATTAGCTGCGCTCCCCTCAGGAGCGCAGCTGATCGCCTATGACGTACTATCCCGTCCATGGGCAGAATGGCACGGGTTTTATGGACGGGATAGTACGTCTAATGTCAGAGAGGGGTTAAGTAGTCTGTCTTAGTGTGTAGTCTGTCTGAGACTGTGAGGAGTCTGTGAGTGTGCTGGGAGTCTGTCAGGCTGGACAGAGCTCCCTGACATCCAGGCTGGATGTAGCAGAGACTGAGGAAGCAAGGCTGGTGAGCTTGAGCCAGCGAATGGACGGTCTTGAAAACCGTGGTGACACTGACCGGGGTCAGAGTGAAGTGAGAAGTGTGGATTGGATACCTCTGAGATTGAGGGATCCGGAACCTGCGTGGCCAACAGGTGACAGACAGGAGTCTGTGGTGAGATGACCGGGGTCATGAAGAATGTGTTCAAGTCGTGAGAATTATTGGTAAGAAAGAGACTGTTTGGTGTTTTCTGGATACCTCTGAGGTTGAGGTCTCCGGGAACCTGTGTGGCTGATGCCAACAGGTAACGGTCTTGAAAACCGTGGTATGCTGATCGGGATCAGAGAGAAGTATTTGTGAGATAAAGACTGTATTTTTGCGTCAAGTTTGCTGTAATAAACGAAATGGACTTGTTTTAACCCTGAGCATGCTAGTGTTTACCTCTAAGACCAGCAAAGCGAGTGATCCCTGTCCACACAGTGTGGAACGTCACACTGGGTTTCAAAGGATTTTGTACCACCTTCCCCTGATGACACATAGGTTGCCAGCAAAATGGCTCGCTTTGTCCTCCTCTTCCTCTGACTTCTCCAATTCCTCCATTTGCAGCAGCTGAACATCCAGCCTTCACCTCAACATACACCAGTTTTCCACCTCACTAACTAGGCTGTACCCCCCCAGGGCCGACGTCATCACCTGGCGCACCCGGGCAAGTGCCAGTTCCCTGAGCAGGTGGGGGGGCCGACTCGTGGGCGACGACACTGGCACAGGGCCCCTCATAGTACGCAAAAGTGTCTCTGATGGTGAGGGGCCCACTCACCTTCAGACACACCAGCGCACTATGAGGGGCACTGTGCCAGTGCAGTCGCCCACGAGTGGGTCCCCCCTGCTTGCTCAGGGCCACAGCACTTGCAATACTTACCTCTCCCTGCTCCACCGCTGTGACATCTTCCGCGTTTCCTGACAGTGACATTCAGGTCAGAGAGCGCGATGACATCACGTCTGTACGCCCTCTGCCTAAACAGTCCAAGTGCAGAGAGCTGGAAGATGGCGACGCTGGGGAGTCCAGAGTAGAGCAGTGCCCAGTGAGGAGAGGTATTTCATTTTTTTTTTAATGTTGGGAGCAATATATGAGGAGCATTATACACTGGAGAATGATATATGGGGCCCATCATACACTGGAGCACCATCCATGGGGGCCCATCATATACTGGAGCATTCTAAATGGGGGACATCAGACACTGGAGCAGCATTTACGGGGTCCATTATACACTGGAGCATTCTAAATGGGGCCCATTATATATGGAGCATTATATTGGCCCATCTTACACTGGAGCATCATCCATGGGGCCCATCATATACTGGAGCTTTCTAAATGGGGGACATCAGACACTGGAGCAGCATTTACGGGGCCCATTATACACTGTAGCATTCTAAATGGGGCCCATTATATATGGAGCATTATATTGGCCCATCATACACTGGAGCATCATCCATGGGGCCCATCATACACTGGAGCAGCATTTACGGGACCCATCATACACTGGAGCATCACCCATGGGGCCCATCAAATACTGGAGCATCATATGGGGTTCATTATTTATGGGGCATCATATAGAGTATGGAGCATCATACGGAGCACATATGGGCCTATTCTGTATGGAGAAATATATGGGGCCCATCATATACTGTATGGAGCTTTATATGCGACTCATTATACTGTATGGAGCAATATGTGGGGCTCATTATACTCTATGGGGACTGTCCTATACTGTATGGCACATTATATGAGGAGCATCATATACTGGAGCATTATGTGGAGCTCATCATATACTGTATGGAACATTATATGGGACCAATTATTCTGTATGGAGCAATATAAGGGGCTCATTATTCTGTATGGCGCACTATGTGGTGGCCATAATACTGTATGGAGTAATATACTGTCCGGTTTTTGAGCTACTGTAGAATTTAAAATAGATATCAGTCATGTAATGTAAGAAGTGAAGTATTTGTCATTGTACTATACCTATATTTCTGTGCCGTATCGGAGAATCATGAATTGTGGTATGTGTTAAAGGGGCCCACTGACACTCTTTCGACCGGGGCTCACGAAAACCTGGAGCCAGTCTACCCACAACAACAACTTTAGCCAAATAACCCCCAGTTTTCAATGCGTAACTATTATTATAAAGTAAATGAAGGTTGCCAAGCTTAAGTAATAAGATTTGATGTCGTTGGCATTGAAATGGGCACTGTAGGTGTGTTTATTGTCCTACACTCTCTGCCAACTTTGCTTCCCCATTAACTTGCATTGGGTTTCGTGTTTCAGTCGGACCTCCGACTTTTCCTGATAGTCGGCCGATTTCGTTCAACTCAACTTTTGTGAAAGTCGGGTTTCATGAAACCCGACTCGACCCTAAAAAAGGCAAAGTCGCTCATCTCTAGTGGTGATCAGTACCTGGGTCATCAGAGATCAGCGGTGCACAGTGGAGCACAGGTTGTACGGCAGAGCTCTTTTCCATCTCCAGAGTCACTGGGTAAGTCTGTCTCTTCTGTAGAATGTAAGCTCTTGTAGTCAGCTGGTTTATTTCTCTATCACTCCCTTCTCCCCACGTGTATTTTCCAAGAATTACAAGCTTTGCAATGTTGATGTTTGTGCAAATCAAATTTAAGGAAAGCTTGGCAAACAAATTGAAGAATTCTAATTTCAAAAGATCCGCTCATCTGTATTGTCAAGGCAAGTCTGGGGATCCTTAAAAAAAATTGGACAGCACTCAAATGCCATCTGTGTGTTGTCCATTTTTCTTGCACTGTTTGAAATAAGAAGCTTGATAAAATCCATAATTTGTTTACTAATCTGAGAAAACTGATGAAAGATTAACAAAACTGATGGTTAAAACTGGCACGAGCACAAACTCAGATGAAAAACAGTGCAGACATTCTGACCATTTTTTGCATACAAGAAAAATCACTGATATCTGAATGAGCCTTAAGAGTGAGTTTCCACGATCAGGATTCCTTCAGGAAATGCTGCGTGTTTCGCGCTGTGTGCTGGTGCAGCGCCAAACACGCAGCGTCCAGATGTTACAGCATAGTGGAGGGGATTTCAAGAAATCCCGTCTCCACTATGCGTAACAACACGCAGGCGGAAGACCTGCGTATCCGGACATGCGGCGCGTCTTTTCAGACCGCAGCATGTCCTAGCGTATTGCGGCGACGCTGCATCGCCGCAACGGAATTTAACACGGCTATGTAGCCCTGCGTTCTTTCCGGATGTGTTCCGGAGGTGTCCTGAACACATCCGGAAAGAACGCGCGTCAAAAAGGGGCGGGGCTTAGGACAGAGCGGAATTTCCGCTCCGTCAAATGCGCTGTGGTTCCGGACCGTGAAACCACAGCCTTAGTTGCAGTGTTGGCGATTCTTATTCCCTGTAAAACTCTTTTTTTAAAAAAAAAACTTTAAAACTAGTTTCCAAGCCGGAGTGTGTATTTACACATAATATAATTGTTTTTCATTATAAAAAAAAATACTTGACATTTAGATTGCTGGAAAGCATGGTGGGTAATTAAACCTATTTACGTTTTGAAGGTCTTTCAATAGTTAAAACTAGGTTAAAAATATTGAAATGCTGTGCAGCCAACAAGACATAAGAACACTGGCCATATGGTGTTATGGTCTTCTCCCTGTAATCTGGCTAGTAAAGTAACAAGAGCAGATTGGTAATGCTCAAATATAGGAAGGACGGCCAAGCAGGATATGCTTAGAGCTGATCTCCTGTCATTATACACGCTAAGATCTTTAACTCTCCATTATGTTTAAAAGGCACATATCCATGAGCCAGTATATAGCACAGCAGCTCAGCAGGGTACACATTACTGTCACGTTATAAGGTATTACGACTCATCACACATTTAGCTTCCTACATTTTAGAAGATTTGTGTAGAACACCTGATTTCAGCTCAGTATTTTTGCTACAACAGAGTTTGCTCTGGGAAAAGAAAACCCAAAGCTCAGTCTGTGCATACATCTGCTCTCTGTCAGGATTTCACTCGCAGCGTTTACCGCCAGCGACCATTCTGCATCAAATGCAAATCTTGAAGACAAGCAGGGAGCATGAAATTCTCTCTCATATTGACGATCTGACTTACTGTCTTCATTTCCCTTTCCTAATTGTCCAGGGCGGTGGAGGAGAGACAGCCTGACATGGTGTTTTCAGCCTTGCAGTCCACTAAATGAATCATTTGACTTGAATTAATCAATTCATTAGGATTTAAATTCCCTTCTCCATGACAAGGCAAAGGAAGGTTGCTTCATAAGGTTAAATACCAGGAGATCCTGACATACTCAATTTTAGTAATGCAAAAATGAGCAAAGGAGAAAATGTAATTAAGGAAGTTAACACAGATAAGATGGATCTGCATTGTTTTATGAGCTCACTACACAGGGCAATTCTTTACTTTATATTATATACAGTACAGACCAAAAGTTTGGACACACCTTCTCACTCAAAGATTCTTCTGTATTTTCATGACTATGAAAATTGTAGAAAAATTGTAGAATCACACTGAAGGCATCAAAACTATGAATTAATGTGTGGCCCAGCTGCGCTTGGTACACATGTTTCCTGGAGAGTGCACAGGAAGGTAATTGTAAAGCCTGATATTCATTCACATCTCACACATTTCCCCAGGAGCCACCAGATGGAGCCCCTTAGATTCAGGTATTTAGGGGCGTGGAGAAATGCAGCAGTAGGCATTCTAGCCAGACAGCTATTCTAGTTGTTGGTTGTACGTCAGACAGTTAGTTCTCCTCAGGACACCAGAGTGAGAGGATTGCTGTCAGCTCAGTCTGAGCTAGAGAGAGAGGAGAGACAGAAGGAGAGAGATTGAAGCCGTTATCTCAGAACAAGCTGCCTGTGTTCCCTAAGAACGTGGAAAGTGACTCTCAGAGCGAGCATGAAATCAGTTTGACAGAGTTCCTGATAGCCACTCTGGACAGAGTTTTAGAAAGGAAAGAAGGAAGGGGACTACAGCAGTTATAACATCGAGCCAACTGAGATCAGGTCAGTGAGCTTGGAAGAACAACTGGCTATTATACCTACTGCTACCCGTGCTTATGTTAAGGGTAAGAGCAGGGCGACAGGCGAGTGGTGAAAAGAAGGACAAGTGACTTAGGTGACAGATCACCTTCACTAAATTGACCGGACACCGGTCCGAAGCATTGATAGTACTTCACGACTAGTGATAGAAAATCCGGAGGCCTTGCTGGACTTCAAGTCGCAGAAGGTAGCCCCAAGTGTTGATACGTAACTGGAGTCAGCGAGAACAAGGACTTTGAGCAGGACGCTGCAATAGGAGGACTTCGTTCTTGCCAGCATCTGATTATCAGAGACAGAAAAGGCTCTACCACAATGTCGACCGGGCGTAGCTGCTATAGGAAGAGTTAAACTTGACTTCATGCAAGTTAGGACTCACATACACATCAAAGGTAAAGGAGGCCTTAAACCTGCTCAGCAATACCCTGAATGTGCATTCTCCAACCTGACCAGCTTCCCGGGACATACCTGCCAACAACATCAGTAAAGGTATGGAAAGAGACTGAATTGTGTGTGACTGACTTCTTATCTGCACCCTGCAACACCATTGACTTTGAGGGAACAGTCCCACCTGTGGGGGACTTAACATCTAGCTGCCTAATAACATCCCCTCAGAAGATTAACCCTGCAGCGCTGGTCTATCTGATCAGAAACCACAGGTGGCGTCACGAACAACTATTACTACAATCCCCTGTAAATATCCCCCATTGCATGACCGCCCAGGGCCACGGACCGAGCTCTGCTGCCAGTGACATCCCCCATAGACTTCCATGGGCTCGGTGCCGAGTACCCCATAATGTCACGCTGTATAGCAGATATATATATGAGATGTCTGTAATCTATATCAAAAAGGGCAACATACTATATAACATGCGCATAGATATATTATAACATGGATTTACCTGACAGAATGTCCACTGGGTCAAAACGGAATCCGTTATACGCTGTCTCCGGCTAGAGGGTGACCGGGGTCTAAGCTGACCCTGAACTGGGGTCCTAACTAATCCCTCAACCTGGAGGTACTGTTAAAGGTACAGAGGTCCAGGCCACCAGCGTAAACCCTGTCTCCTATCAATCCCTGCCAACTGTATTCTAGTCCTAAGAAGGACCCTGAATACCACCAAAGGGAATGAACAGGTAACGGATAATGAACAGAAAGACATACAAGAAAGAGAAGGAATAAAGTAAATAAAGTCTTACATACAACACTCACACACAGTAGGAACACCTAAGGTCTCAGAGATTAACTATAAGCTATAAGAGTAAAAACACCTAATGAACTCTTAGCTTAAATATTCTCAGAACCGATCCAGTCTGCTGAACTACATGAATGCTTTCACCGGCCTCTAACACCCAGACTGGCAGGTATATGAAGGAAACTAATTAGAACATAATCAAAAGCAGCCGGGCGAGGCTGCACCTAGCCTTAGCAAAGAGCTAGGAAAAATTAACTCTCACATTACCAAAAAACAAAGAAACAGAAGCTCAGCTGTGAGAAGTCAGAATGTGCAATCGCGACGATCTTCGTGGCGATGCACCCATGACAGTACCCCCCCTTCTACGAGGGGCCTCCGGACCCTCATGACCAGGTCTGTCCGGGTGAGTTGTGTGAAAGGTCCGTCCACGTTATCATTGACCACCACTGAAGGAGGTAGAGGTGACGGTATGACTGGTGCCACATACTTTTTAAGTAATGACTTGTGAAACACATTATGAATTTTAAACGTAGGAGGGAGGTCCAGACGAAATGCCACAGGATTAATTATGGAGCTGATCCTGTACGGCCCGATGAATCTGGGACCCAACCTCCAGGAGGGAACTTTAAGTTTAATATTCCTGGTAGACAACCACACCAGATCATTCACCTTCAGATCTCGACCAGAAACTCTCCCCCTATCAGCCATCCGTTTGTAACGGTTCTCCGTAACCTTCAGTCTTAACTGATCTGGAACTATCAGTCTCCCTGGAAGTCCCACAGGGGCGTCCCCCTGAGCCCCCAATACCTCCCCCTCAAGCTCAGAGCATACAGCTGACACTACAACTCCCTCCTGAGGAATAGGAACCGGATATTCCATCCTCCCGGTCCCTGGGAAAGTACGAGATAAGGCATCAGGAAGCAACTTTATTGAGCAGTCATATGCGCGATGAGGAGGTAACTCTTTACACCCCTCCTCTGAGAACATCTCCCCAAAGTCCTCCAGAAAAGGAGGCAAAGTCCTAGGTACAACCGCACCGATGACCGTGCTCATGCAGTTATTCTTGCAAAATTCACCCCACTGGCTAATCTTTCTGGATTGCCAATCAATCACTGGGTTATGTTTAGCCAACCAAGGAAGTCCCAACACAATAGGAGTAGGTAGACCCTCCAACACATAACAAGACAATTGCTCTTTATGTATTGCCCCTACTCGAAGATCTATGTTATGAACAGCTTGAACCAAGCTACCTTGACCAAGAGGTCTAGAATCAATAGAGAGTATAGGGACCGGTTTGGCCAATACACTCAGTTGCATACCATGCACCTGGGCAAACCGAGCGTCCACAAGATTAGCCCCGGACCCACTATCAAGAAAAACAGAAATCCTCTCAGTTCTAGTACCAATCACCACCTCCGCAGGCACGATAAACTGAGAGGGATTTGGGGACGAAATACACACTCCCAGGTTAACTCCTTGGCTCAAAGAGGTCCGGGATGGACAACCCCCAACAAAATGTCCCTCTCTCCCGCAAAAGAAAACACCTTCTAGTCTTGCGGCGCACCGCCGATTCCCTCCTACAAAATGATGTCCCTCCCAACTGCATGGGTTCCTCAGAACAGACCAGGGGAACCTCAGTATAAGGGACTTTAGTAGTAGGTGGAGTCATCATGGGGGGCGGAGTTACCTCGCGTCTTCCCCGAAGTCGTCTATCAATGCGAATAGCGAGGGCCATAGCAGCCTCCAGTGATGGAGGAGAATCATACTGAGCCAACACATCCTTTAATTTGTCAGACAACCCTTGACAAAACTGGCTCCTAAGAGCTGGGTCATTCCACTGAGTATCTGTTGCCCATCTACGGAACTCAGAAGAATATTCCTCCGCTGGACGATTTCCTTGCCGTATTTTACGTAACTTTGTTTCAGCAAGGGAAACTCGATCCGGATCATCATATACCAGACCCAGGGCAGTAAAAAATCGATCCACTGACTGGAGATCTGGGGAGCCTGGAGGAATAGAGAACGCCCAAGATTGAGGGTCCCCTTGTAAGAGCGAGATAACAATTCCCACCCTCTGCTCTTCACTCCCAGATGACCGAGGCCGCAGCCGAAAGTACAATTTACATGCCTCCCGGAAAGTAAAAAATTTGTCCCGCCCACCAGTGAACCTGTCCGGGAGAGCAACCTTAGGTTCAGATCTGGTTTGCTCTGGGAGGGACAAAACCTTGGACTTAATGTCTGCAAATTCCATGGACAACCCCTGCAACTGTCGGCCAGCTGGGCTACTGGATCCATGACAGCTGGGAGAATCTTTAGTTTTGGCCGGTGAAAATGTCACGCTGTATAGCAGATATATATATGAGATGTCTGTAATCTATATCAAAAAGGGCAACATACTATATAACATGCGCATAGATATATTATAACATGGATTTACCTGACAGAATGTCCACTGGGTCAAAACGGAATCCGTTATACGCTGTCTCCGGCTAGAGGGTGACCGGGGTCTAAGCTGACCCTGAACTGGGGTCCTAACTAATCCCTCAACCTGGAGGTACTGTTAAAGGTACAGAGGTCCAGGCCACCAGCGTAAACCCTGTCTCCTATCAATCCCTGCCAACTGTATTCTAGTCCTAAGAAGGACCCTGAATACCACCAAAGGGAATGAACAGGTAACGGATAATGAACAGAAAGACATACAAGAAAGAGAAGGAATAAAGTAAATAAAGTCTTACATACAACACTCACACACAGTAGGAACACCTAAGGTCTCAGAGATTAACTATAAGCTATAAGAGTAAAAACACCTAATGAACTCTTAGCTTAAATATTCTCAGAACCGATCCAGTCTGCTGAACTACATGAATGCTTTCACCGGCCTCTAACACCCAGACTGGCAGGTATATGAAGGAAACTAATTAGAACATAATCAAAAGCAGCCGGGCGAGGCTGCACCTAGCCTTAGCAAAGAGCTAGGAAAAATTAACTCTCACATTACCAAAAAACAAAGAAACAGAAGCTCAGCTGTGAGAAGTCAGAATGTGCAATCGCGACGATCTTCGTGGCGATGCACCCATGACACATAGCCCTGGTACCCACATGTGGTGCGCGTCATCTTTGGCGTCACGAACAGGATCCGAAGCTTACTGGATGTGAGTCCTGTGTGCCTAATTGGACTGTTTTTGTGAAAAAGACTGTGTGCAGTTTTTGTGATTTTTGGCGCCATTTTCCGCCATTTTGCCGCCATATTCGCGCCCTGAGGCGCTGGTGAAGAAGGTGGGCGTGCATTCGTGGGCGTGTACCCCCCTGTGGCGCGAAAGTGATGGGCGCCCTCTCTAAATGCTACTATAATGTGAGAGCCTGCCCCACTGCTAAGGAGATCCGCCTCCTCTTCATTTTCTATGCCAAGAAGAGGAAGCGCAAATCCCGCCTCCACGGAAGAGACCAGATTGTTCCAGATGGAAAACACAGTCTGGCCTGGAGAGAGATGGCGGAAGGACAGGAGACGCTGTGTGGAGGAGCGGCGGCGTGCAGGCCCCGTTCCCCAGAAAAGCTACTGCCTGTGCCGGAGCCGTCCCCAGTTAGGGACACCGACCAAATTATGCTAGAATTGGAGGAGGTGAATGCGGTGCTCAAGGAAATGATCCAGCGCCGTGAAGAGATGGATGAGACGGAGAGAAGCTGGCGTGCCCGGAAACAGCGGTTGCTGTGGGACGCAATGCTCTCTCCCCCAGGAACGAAGCCATTACCTGTGCTCCCTGTGCCACCACAGTCAGCGGCTGAAGAGAAACCGGAGGCCGGCCCCGAAAGAGCTGATCCCGACTCCACCGATGATCCGGTCGGAGGGACGGAGGCTGAGGAGGCCCTGCCCAGACCGGAGTGCCAGCCAGGCCAGGAGGCCGCAGCAGAATGCAGTTCCCCGGTAGGGACACCGGAGGGAAGCCAGCCGTCCATGATGGAGGTCGACTGGGACGTGATGGAGTATCTGGACGATGTGACCTATGATATCCAGACCAACAACGAATGGCGACGCAGAGAGCAGGAGCAGCGACGCCAGCAGGAAGAGAGAGAGGTGCAGCAGTTCCGTCAGCGGTACCATGAGGAGTTCCTCGCCGACAAGGAGAGTGTCCGGAGGGATAAAGGTACGCTCCGGGAACCGCGGCGTCAGGGGTGCATTAGCGATTTTAAACTCCGCAAAGGCTGGGGTTTCATCCATGAGCCAGGCCTATACCAAGGAGTTTTTGTCAGCCGCAGAGATGTGGAGTCCCATCTGCCCATTGGTCACCCGGGAAGGGACCTTATGAACGGGGACATAGTCAGCTATACGCGGCACTGGGGACTTAAAGGGTGGTATGCCTTAAACGTCACCCGTGTCAGCGACCCCATCCCTGCATTCGGCAACACACCCCATAGCTCAACATCCCAGGCTCCAGTCGCATCAGCGCCAGACCGTGCATTAGCATCGCAACCTGCGTCCTCCTCAGCATCAAGATCTTACCCAGCACCACAACCTGCGACCGACTCTGTATCGCAACCCACGACCGCTTCTGCATCGCAACCTGCAGCCCATTATGAAGAGCATCAGGATTGTGCGTCCTATACTGCAACGCAACCGGATGGTGCGACCACAGTTAAATCACAGTGCAAGTCTGCGTCTTCAACGGAAGATTTGTACCAGCTTGAGGCACCAGTGGGGACCCAAGAAGATAGCTCAAATGCGACAAGAACTGTGTCAACGCAAACGCAAATTGCAGGCCATGACTTGTTTGTTATGCGTTCAAAAGAGCACCGCGTCGTTCCAGCCCCAGGAGTGGAAGACGTTGTTGAAATCTGCAAAGAAGAAAACCAGTAGGACCCAGACAGGATTTACTGTACTTGTATAAAGTTGGAAGAAGTTGAAGAAATTTGCACTTTATTAATATCGTGATAAATGTTTAATAATGTTATTTGCCAAATGTGATGATGTTTGCATAGTATGCATAGAATACCCCAGTTGGGTAATGAGAGTTAAAAGGAGTTAATGAGGAATACCGTAATAATGTGATTTTCTAAGTTTCAAATGTGATTTTACTTGAAAAATGTTTCTATTCAAGGACTGCGTGGCTGTGGACTGTGCCAGCCCAAAAACTTTATTTGTAAATAGTTCGCACTTCGGTGCCCCATCTTGGTTTTACATAAAGCCTTAACTACCTCTGAAGAAAAACCCGTATGGTGTGGCCTAGAGTGAGGTCTGCAGCTCAGAAGTCCTGCAGCCCACCCAGGACCCACGTGGGAGGTTTTTGGTGCGGGTCCTCCACAAGAATCTTGTCTTGTATATATTATGTGAAAAAATGTTTTGATATTTTTCTAATGCCATTGTACAAAATGTAACGTTAAAGAGTCCTTACCTCCCGCAAGGGATGAGTTATATGTTAATGTTATATGCAAAACAAAAATGTTTTTCTTTTCTATTTCAGCCCGGGAGTGCTGAGTTTAACCAGGGGGGGATGTGTGGCCCAGCTGCGCTTGGTACACATGTTTCCTGGAGAGTGCACAGGAAGGTAATTGTAAAGCCTGATATTCATTCACATCTCACACATTTCCCCAGGAGCCACCAGAGGGAGCCCCTTAGATTCAGGTATTTAGGGGCGTGGAGAAATGCAGCAGTAGGCATTCTAGCCAGACAGCTATTCTAGTTGTTGGTTGTACCTCAGACAGTTAGTTCTCCTCAGGACACCAGAGTGAGAGGATTGCTGTCAGCTCAGTCTGAGCTAGAGAGAGAGGAGAGACAGAAGGAGAGAGATTGAAGCCGTTATCTCAGAACAAGCTGCCTGTGTTCCCTAAGAACGTGGAAAGTGACTCTCAGAGCGAGCATGAAATCAGTTTGACAGAGTTCCTGATAGCCACTCTGGACAGAGTTTTAGAAAGGAAAGAAGGAAGGGGACTACAGCAGTTATAACATCGAGCCAACTGAGATCAGGTCAGTGAGCTTGGAAGAACAACTGGCTATTATACCTACTGCTACCCGTGCTTATGTTAAGGGTAAGAGCAGGGCGACAGGCGAGTGGTGAAAAGAAGGACAAGTGACTTAGGTGACAGATCACCTTCACTAAATTGACCGGACACCGGGTCCGAAGCATTGCTAGTACTTCACGACTAGTGATAGAAAATCCGGAGGCCTTGCTGGACTTCAAGTCGCAGAAGGTAGCCCCAAGTGTTGATACGTAACTGGAGTCAGGGAGAACAAGGACTTTGAGCAGGACGCTGCAATAGGAGGACTTCGTTCTTGCCAGCATCTGATTATCAGAGACAGAAAAGGCTCTACCACAATGTCGACCGGGCGTAGCTGCTATAGGAAGAGTTAAACTTGACTTCATGCAAGTTAGGACTCACATACACATCAAAGGTAAAGGAGGCCTTAAACCTGCTCAGCAATACCCTGAATGTGCATTCTCCAACCTGACCAGCTTCCCGGGACATACCTGCCAACAACATCAGTAAAGGTATGGAAAGAGACTGAATTGTGTGTGACTGACTTCTTATCTGCACCCTGCAACACCATTGACTTTGAGGGAACAGTCCCACCTGTGGGGGACTTAACATCTAGCTGCCTAATAACATCCCCTCAGAAGATTAACCCTGCAGCGCTGGTCTATCTGATCAGAAACCACAGGTGGCGTCACGAACAACTATTACTACAATCCCCTGTAAATATCCCCCATTGCATGACCGCCCAGGGCCACGAACCGAGCTCTGCTGCCAGTGACATCCCCCATAGACTTCCATGGGCTCGGTGCCGAGTACCCCATAGCCCTGGTACCCACATGTGGTGCGCGTCATTAACACATGTGGAATTATACATTATACTTTACAAAAAAGTGTGAAACAACTGAAAATATGTCTTATATTCTAGGTTCTTCAAAGTAGCCACCTTTTGCTTTGATTACTGCTTTGCACGCAGAAAAGGTGAACGGATGGACTCTACATGCCTGGTTCCCACCGTGAAGCATGGAGGAGGTGGTGTGATGGTGTGGGGGTGCTTTGCTGGTGACACTGTTGGGGATTATTCAAAATTGAAGCAGTGAGCGGTCCAGCTCACCCCAAACCATCTCGATTGGGTTCAGGTCTGGTGACTGTGGAGGCCAGGTCATTTGGCGTAGCACCCCAACACTCTCCTGCTTGGTCAAATAGCCCTTACACAGCCTGGAGGTGTGTTTGGGGTCATTGCCTTGTTGAAAAATAAATGATGGTCCAACTAAACGCAATCCGAATGGAATAGCATGCTGCTGCAAGATGCTGTGGTAGCTATGCTGGTTAAGTATGCCTTCAATTTTGAATAAATCCCCAACAGTGTCACCAGCAAAGCACCCCCACACCATCACACCTCCTCCTCCATGCTTCACGGTGGGGACCAGGCATGTAGAGTCCATCTGTTCACCTTTTCTGGGTGCAAAGCAGTAATCAAAGCAAAAGTTGGCTACTTTGAAGAACCTAGAATATAAGACATATTTTCAGTTGTTTCACACTTTTTTGTAAAGTGTAATGTATAATTCCACATGTGTTAATTCATAGTTTTGATGCCTTCAGTGTGATTCTACAATATTTACAGTCATGGAAATACAGAAAAATCATTGAATGAGGTGTGTCCAAACTTTTGGTCTGTACTGTACATGGTTGCTCATTCTTACTACTGACATTTACTCACTGCTACAACCCATTTTTTATCTCATGCCCCTTCCTCAAATTAGAAATTGGACACCAGGGCTTAGGCCTCATTCAGACATCTCTGATTTTTCTTATAAGTGGACCGCTATTCATCAACATTTTAGATTTCAGTCTCATCAGTGTTTGACTAGTTTTTCAGTTTTTACCATCAATTGGGTGATTTTTCACTTCCACAATGAGAAGAAAAATAAACTGCAAAGCTTCTCCTATTTATAATGTTAATCATACAGAGCACACAGATTGTACTCATGTCATCCATGTGCTGTCCCTGATTTTCACAGACACATAGACATGTATGGATAATTTTGATCTATGACTCAGATCAAAAATGGATGTCTCCATAATTTTTTGCAGGCCACTAGGTCTACAAAAAACACAGACATGTCAATAGCCCCATAAACTATCATGCATGAAAAACATGGATACAACACACATGTGACTTCCAAATGTCCGAATGAGGCCTTTCTCTGATAGTGGATTATCCTGGCTTCACACACAAAAAGAATTTCAGAAGTGCTGGTTTTCAGGAGGGCTTGAGAGGCCTAAGAGGTGCCCAGAGATTTGCCAATTCGTCAGAGGTCCAGGGTTTAATTTGTTTTGTTTTTCTATGACAGACTCCAAGAGATTTTTGAGCAAAGCATATAAAAAGCAGTAAACCCAACGCTGCACATGTCACCAAAGATGACACAACATTACTAAAGGTCCCATGATTATATATTACATTTCTCTGTTAGATCGTGCAAAACATAACTATTTGATTTGTGATGCTACCTTTAGGCTCTCCAACCTAAAAGAGTCAGCGCATTAGGAGTTAAAGCTTGGCTCAAATGGGTCTTCAAAACATAGGCAGTGTACAAAGGGGGTCTGTTAAGTAGAAAACAAAAGAATTAGAAAAAATTCTAAAAAATAACCTTTATTTGTATTCTTAAAAATACTATTAAGGACCCGATTTACTATGCATCCTACTGTGAATATTTAATTGCGATATTTCTACTATCTGGTTTATGTTGACTAGCATTTTTATGGTCTGATATATACAGTGGTGGCCAAAAGTATTGGCACCCCTGCAATTCTATCAGATAATACTCAGTTTCTTCCTGAAAATTATTGCAAACACAAATTCTTTGGTATTATTATCTTCATTTAATTTGTCTTCAATGAAAAAACACAAAAAGAATTGACCTAAAGCCAAATTGGATATAATTCCACACCAAACCTAAAAAAGGGGGTGGACAAAAGTATTGGCACTGTTTGTAAAATCATGTGATGCTTCTCTAATTCGTGTAATCACCAGCACCTGTAACTTACCTGTGGCACCTAACAGGTGTTGGCAATAACTAAATGACACTTGCAGCCAGTTAAGATGGATTAAAGTTGACTCAACCTCTGTCCTGTGTCCTTGTGTGTACCACATTGATCATGGAGAAAAGAAAGAAGACCAAAGAACTGTCTGAGGACTTGAGAAACCAAATTGTGAGGAAGCATGAGCAATCTCAAGGCTACAAGTCCATCTCCAAAGACCTGAATGTTCCTGTGTCTTCCGTGCGCAGTGTCATCAAGAAGTTTAAAGCCCATGGCACTGTGGCTAACCTCCCTAGATGTGGAAGGAAAAGAAAAATTGACGACAGATTTCAACGCAAGATTGTGCGGACGGTGGATAAAGAACCTCGACTAACATCCAAACAAGTTCAAGTTGCCCTGCAGTCTGAGGGTACAACAGTGTCAACCCGTACTATCCATCGGCATCTGAATGAAAAGGGACTGTATGGTAGTGTGGAGCCCAGCTTCGCTCAGTTCCACAAATCCAGAAGGGTGCATGAAGGATTGTACCACTAGAGGTCTCACTATACATACACATACCTTCACCCGTCCCCTAAGACCACCAGAGGGAGCCCTAATAGGAATATAAAAGGAGGGTGAAGGTAGGAAGCCAGACAGACTTGACAGACTTGAGAGACTTGAGAGAAGTGCAGCTCAGTGGAGCAGAGTAGTGCAGCTCAGCAGAGTTGAGCAGAAGGCTGCAGTCTGCAGCAGAGTGAGTTCAGCTCAGTTCAGTAAAGAGCTAGGAGCGTGCCGACGCTCTGAGAGCGGCAGAAGAGGCAGCCCATCAACTGCCAGTGTGTATAATCGTGTGAGGGCCCGAGTAGGCCGAAGGCAAGAGGAGAGTAGCAAAGGGGCAGAAGAGCCTAACCAGCTCACCCCAGCAAGTATACACCGGACGCCGGGTCCGAGCCTATAGGGATCTCCACGACCCATTAGGAGAACACCAAAATTCCTGGAGGACTACAAGTCCCAGGAGCACAACAGAGCTGATACGTAACAGGGCCAGGAGGACGGAGTTCAGGCAAGCAGGGATACTGTACTTCAAGAGAATGTCCAACCACAAGGTCAGCCGGGTGCAGGACAGAGATTAAGTTAGGCCCAGCTGCAGGCAGGCCAGAAACTAATTACGGAAAGGCAAGGAACAAGGAGGCCTTAAACCTACTTAGTGGGAGAATCTGGATGTGCACCCTTCACCCTACAGTGCTCCGGATGTGCCTGCAACATCTTCAGTAAAGGTACCAAAGTGACTTGTGTGTGTGTCCACCTTCTTGTCCCTAACCTGCCGGGTTCCCATCCGTCCTGCATCCCTACACATCTACCTGCCCTGGAAGGACACAGCCTCACCTGTAGGAGGCCTAACATCTAGCTGCACAACACTATCCTTCCAGAGGATCTGCACAGCAGCGCTGGTCACCCTTACCAGTACTACAGGTGGCATCACGAATCATCATACAAACATTTATTCCCCTGTAAATATCCCCCATTTATGGTGGCGCCAGGGCCACGGACTGAGCTATGTTGCCGTGACATCCCCCATAGGAGTTAATAGGCTCGGATCCGAGTACCCCGACTGCCCTGTGAGGGCGGCTCAGTAGGATACCCAGGAAGACCCCACTTCTTACCCCAAGACATAAAAAAGCCAGACTGGAGTTTGTCAAAACTTACCTGAGAAAGCCTAAAACGTTTTGGAAGAATGTTCTCTCATCAGATGAGACAAAAGTCGAGCTTTTTGGGAAAAACCATCAACATAGAGTGTACAGGAAAAAAAAGAGGCATTCAAAGAAAAGAACACGGTCCCTACAGTCAAACATTGCGGAGGTTCCCTGATGTTTTGGGGTTGCCTCTGGCACTGGACTGTTTGACTGTGTGCATGGCATTATGAAGTCTGAAGACTACCAATAAATTTTGCAGCATAATGTAGGGCCCAGTGTGAGAAAGCTGGGTCTCCCTCAGAGGTCATGGGTCTTCCAGCAGGACAATGACCCAAAACACACTTCCAAAAGCACTATAAAATGGTTTGAGAGAAAGCACTGGAGACTTCTACGGTGGCCAGCAATGAGTCCAGACCTGAATCCCATAGAACACCTGTGGAGAGATCTCAAAATGGCAGTTTGGAGAAGGCACCCTTCAAATATCAGGGACCTGGAGTAGTTTGCCAAAGAAGAATGGTCTACAATTCCAGCAGAGCATTGTAAGAAACTCATTGATGGTTACCGGAAGCAGTTGTTCGCAGTTATTTTGGCTAAAGGTTGTGCAGCCAAGTATTAGGCTGAGGGTGCCAATACTTTTGTCTGGCCCATTTTTGGAGTTTTGTGTGAAATGATCAAGGATTTGATTTTTGCTTCATTCTCTTTTGTGTTTTTTTCCTTGCAAGCAAATTAAATGAAGATAAAAAATAGCAATTAATTTGTGATTGCAATCATTTTCAGGAAGACACTGAGTATTATCTGACAGAATTGCAGGGGTGCCAATACTTTTGGCCACCACTGCATTACTGATTACATTGTTACTAGGAATAATTTCCACTATTTGCATGCATGGATCCTATTGTGGATATGCCCTCTTGTTACTGGTTATGCATGATGTACACAACTGATATTATATATATTTGCACTTATTCATCTGGTTGCAGATAAAAATACCCATTTAAATTACCTTACAGTTGTTTAGATACATAACATCAGATATCTTCTACATCCTATCACAGACCTCAGAGTATTGGACGTTAGATAAGACTTCCTATATGAAACTTTACATTCAAGAGACTCACTGAAGTAACTAAGCCAGGCATTATCTACAATTTTAAAGCACTTAAACACTTAATTTGGGTGTTAGTTGTGGCTCGCTTAGGGAGGTCCGCTGAGGATCAGTTAGGGACAGCCAACACTGAATGGGGGCGCTCTGTCAAATCCCTAGGGTGCCAACCTCCGCTGTCAGGAAGGGTGACTAAGGGTAAGACACTATTTATTCCCTAAAAATTTCCTTGTTATTTTGATTTATTACTAGTGATGAGCGAACGTGCTCGCCACTACTCGTTACTTGCCCGAGTATCACTGTACTCAATGCACTTGGCGAGCACCAAGCATTTCCTGTATTATTCGGCGGGAGCTTGGGTCTCTGCCCTGCAATTTTGGTGCTCTTTAGAGTGCCAATGAACATGGAGGGATTGTCTGCTTTGCACTGTAATGCCTCAGCCATCTTTACTCTGGTATTACAGTGATTGGCTGGCCACACAGCGTCATCAGGTCTATAAGAGACTGGACCCCGTCCTGCTCGCGCATTCAGCTCCGGATTCAGACAGTGTAGGGAGAGTTGCTGCTGAGATAGGGAGAGATTTGTGCTTTTATTAGTTACTGTGAGTCTACCATTGTTCAATTCACAAATCCAGCTAAACCAACAGTCCTTTAAAGGGCTATTTAACCCCTTCATGACCCAGCCTATTTTGACCTTAAAGACCTTGCCATTTTTTGCCATTCTGGCCAGTGTCCCTTTATGAGGTAATAACTCAGGAATGCTTCAACGTATCCTAGCGATTCTGAGATTGTTTTTTCATGACATATTGGGCTTCATGTCAGTGGTAAATTTAGGTCGATAATTTTTGCGTTTATTTGTGAAAAAAATGGAAATTTGGCGAAAATTTTCAAAATTTCGCAATTTTCAAATTTTGATTTTTTTTTTTCTGTTAAACCAGAGAGTTATGCGATACAAAATAGATAATAAATAAGATTTCCCACATGTCTTCTTTATATCAGCACAATTTTGGAAACAAAATTTCTTTTGTTAGGAAGTTATAAGGGTTAAAAGTTGACCAGCGATTTCTCATTTTTTACAGCAAAATTTACAAAACCATTTTTTTTAGGGACCACCTCACATTTGAAGTCACTTTGAGGGGTCTAAATGGCATAAAATAAACAAAAGTAACACCATTCTAAAAACTTCACCCCTCAAGCTACTCAAAACTACATTCAAGAAGAATATTAACCCTTCAGGTGCTTCACAGGAAATAAAGCAACGTGGAAGGAAAAAATGGACATTTTAATTTTTACACCAAAAATTTTCCTTTAGCATCATTTTTTCATTTTTACATGTGCAACAGGATAAAATGGATCCTAAAATTTATTGAGAAATTTCTCCTGAGTACACAGATACCTCATATGTGGTTATAAACCACTGTTTGGGTGCACGGCAGGGCTCAGAAGGGAAGGAGCGCCATTTGACTTTTTGAATGGAAAATATGCTGGAATATTTAGCGGTTGCCATGTTGAATTTCGAGAGTCCATGTGTGCCTAAACATTGGAGCTCCCCCACAAGTGACCACATTTTGGAAACTAGACCCCCAAGGAACTTATCTAGGTGCATAGTGAGCACTTTGAACCCCCAGGTGCTTCACATATTGATCCGTAAAAACAAGAAAGTACTTTTTTTTCACAAAAATATTCTTTTAGCCTCAGTTTTTTCATTTTCACATGGGCAACAGGATAAAATGGATCCTAAAATTTGTTGAGCAACTTCTCTTGAGTACACCGATACCATATTATGGTCATAAACCACTGTTTGGGCGCACGGCAGGGCTCAGAAGGGAAGGAGCGCCATTTGACTTTTTGAATGGAAAATTAGCTCCAATCGTTAGCGGACACCATGACGCGTTTGGAGAGCCCCTGTGTGCCTAAACAGTGAAAAAAAAAACACATGTGACACCATTTTGGAAACTAGAGCCCTTAAGGAACTTATCTAGATGTGTTGTGAGCACTCTGAACCCCCAAGTGCTTCACAGAAGTACAAAACGCAGAGCAGTGAAAATAAAAAAATCATTTTTTTCCTCAAAAATGTTTTTTTTTAGCCCGCTATTTTTTATTTTCACAAGGGTAACAGGAGAAATTGGACCACAAAAGTTCTTGTGCAATTTGTCCTGAGTACACCGATACCCCATATGTGGTGAGGAACCACTGTTTTGGCGCATGGGAGAGCTCAGAAGGATAGGAGCGCCATTTTGGAATGCAGACTTGATGGAATGTTCCGCGGGCGTCATGTTGCATTTGCAGAGCCCTTGATGTGCCTAAACAGTAGAAACCCCACATAATTGACCCCATTTTGGAAAATAAACCCCCCCAAGGAGCTTATCTAGATGTGTAGTGAGCACTTTGAACCCCCAAGTGCTTCACAGAAGTTTATAAATGCAGAGCAGTGAAAATAAAAAAATCATTTTTTTCCTCCAAAATGATTTTTTAGCCTGCTATTTTTTATTTTCCCAAGGGTAACAGGATAAATTGGACCCCAAAAGTTGTTGTCCAGTTTGTCCTGAGTACAATGGTACCCCATATGTGGGGGGAACCACTGTTTGGGCACACGGCAGGGCTCAGATGGGAAGGAGCACCATTTGATTTTTTTTTAATTGAAAATTAGCTCCAATCGTTAGCGGACACCATGTCGTGTTTGGAGAGCCCCTGTGTGCCTAAACTTTGGAGCTCCCCCATAAATGACCCCATTTTGGAAACTAGACCCCCTAAGTAACTTATCTAGATGCACAGTGGGCACTTTGAACTCCCAGGTACTTCACAGAAGTTTATAACGCAGAGCCGTGAAAATAAAAAATCATTTTTTTCCTCAAAAAATTATTTTTTTTAGCCCCCTATTTTTTATTTTCACAATGGTTACAGGAGAAATTGGACCCCAAAAGTTGTTGTCCAGTTTGTCCTGAGTACGCTGGTACCCCATATGTGGGGGAGAACCACTCTTTGGGCACACATCAGGGCTTGGAAGGAATGTAGTGACGCTTTGAAATGCCGACTTGATGGAATGGTCTGCGGGCATCTTGTTAGGTTTGCATAGCCCCTGATGTGCCTAAACAGTAGAAACCCCCACAAGTGACCTCATTTTGGAAACTAGACCCCCAAGGAACTTATCCAGATGTGTGGTTGGTGAGCACCTTGAACCCCCACGTGCTTCACAGATGTTTATTACGCAGAGCCGTGAAAATAAAAAATCATTTTTTTCCACAAAAATAATTTTTTTAGTCCCCAATTTTTTTTTCCAAGGGTAACAGGAGAAATTAGACCCCCAAAGTTACTGTGCATTTTTTACTGAGTACGCTGATACCCCATATGTGGGGGTAAACCACTGTTTGGGCACACGTCGGGGCTCGGAATAAAGGGAGCACTGTTTGACTTTTTGAATGCAAAATTGGCTGGAATCAATGGAGGCGCCATGTCACGTTTGTAGACCCCCTGATGTGCCTATATAGTGGAAACCCCTCAATTCTAACTCCAACCATAACCCCAACACACCCCTAACCACAAACCTAACCCCAAGACACTCCTAACCCAAACCCTAACCCCAACACACCCCTAACCCTAATCCCAACCCTAACCATAACCCTAACCACAAGCCTAGCCCTAATCCCAACCCTAACCCCAACACACCCCTAACCCTAATCCCAACTCTAACCCTAAACACAAGCCTAACCCTAATCCCAACCCTAACCCTAATTCCGACCCTAACACTAATTCCAACCCTAACCCTAATTGTAACCCTAACCCAAATTCCAACCCTAACCCTAATTCTAACCGTAACCCTAATTCTAACCGTAACCCTAATTCTAATACTAATGCTAACCCTAACCCTAGTTCTAACAATAACCCTAATAGAAAAATAAAAAATATATATTTTCTTTATTTTATTACTTGTCCCTATCTATGGGGGTGATAAAGAGGGAGTTTATTTACTTTTTTTTTTATTTTGATCACTGTGAGAGTTTATCACAGTGATCAAAATAAATGTATGGAATCAGCCGGCGGGCCCACTGCGCATGCACCCGCCATTTTCCAAGATGGTGGCACCGATGAAGAATCCCGGATGGACGCTATTGCAGCATCAGCCATGGCTGGATTGTAATATTTCACCATATTTCATCGGCGATCGCTCTGATTGGCTGTTTCACTTTTAACAGTCAATCAGAGCGATCGCCGATGTGAGGGGGTGGTGCAACCCCCGGCGCTAAGTGCAGAGATGGTCTGTTGTCAGGGACAGCAGCCATTGGAGCCCGGTCACCGCGCGATGCCACGCTGTGACCGGAAAATGGCGGCGCGTACTAGTACTTTTTTTTTTTGCACCTGAATCCTGCTAATTTTATTACAAAGCAATCCAGACACCCCATTTTTTGTACATTTATTTGCTTGGTCACACTGCAGACTACAGCCAGGTCATTTTAATAGAACAGCGTTAAAATCTGGTAAATTAAAAGGCATCAGATCTGATTTTCCACTGTATTTGATATCTGTTACCCTAGTTCTTTACAATATTTTGGGGTATAACCTTAAAGGCTCAATAGAGTGACCAGTGTGGTATCTGTGTCAGACTCCTATTTCTTTGTGTGCCAAAAATTGTGGCATATCAGGGAAACATTACCCTTTTTTGCTCTGTCTTACCCTATTTCTAGACAGTCTTTTTGGGTAAAAAAAAATTAAAAAACTCCAGGGCACATATTGAACAGTCTGTTATCTCCGTCAGACGCCAGTTGTATCTGTGCTCTACAAATAGTTGCTTTTCAGGCCTACCTTGCCTTTTTTTCTGTCTACTACCCTAGGTCTAGTATACACTATTTTGGCCAAAAAAATGTAAAAAAAAATACCGGCCTCATATTGAATAGTCTGGTATCTCAGTGGCATGCCTTATCTATCTGTGGGCTACAAAGTGTGCTTTTGAGCCTACCTTCAGCTTTTTTTGCTGTGTTACAGTAGCTCAAAACAGTTTTTTTGGTGTAAAAAATACAAAAAGACCGGCGACATATTGAACTGTCCGATATCTCTGTGACATGCCTCATGTACCTGAGGGCTACAAAGTGTGCTTTGGAGGCTTCCATTCACCTTTATTTGCTGTGTGTTACCATCGCTGTAAACTCTATTTAGGGCTAAAAATGTCAAAAATACTGCCCACATATTGAACAGTGTGGTATCGCTGTCAGACGGCTGAGCTGTTTGTGGCCTACAAATTGGGGCAATTCAGACCTACATTCCACTGTATTTGCTGGCTGTTACCCTAGTTCTGTACAATATTTTGGGGTATAAACTAAAAAAAATACAGGCTACATAGAGTGACCAGTGTGGTATCTGTGTCAGACTCCTATCTTTCTGTGTGCTTAAAATTGTGGCATTTCACGACATTAGACAGTTTTTTCTTCATCTTACCACAGTTATTGACATTGACAGCAATTTGTTAAACAAATAAAGTACATTCCAGATATTTGAAAGTGCATTTTGCCTGCACACGGATCACATCTAATTTTGCTCAAAATTGTGACTTTATTGAACGTTGACAATATTATACTACTTTTAAAATGGGAAAGGCGCGTGGCAAGGGATGGGGAACTGGATGTGATGGTGATAGTGCATGCAGAGGCAGAGGGAAAGCTGCAATTGCGCCACAACAAACACCCACATTTTATCACAACAGATTCCTGTCAGAATTCATAGGGACGGTAGAAGACCACTCTTGACACCAGAGCAGTATGGAAAGGTAGTTGGTTGGATGGCGGATAATACTTCCAGTCAGTTTGGCACCACCACCAGCACCCTGTCTTCCACATGGTCAAGTCTGAGTAGCCGTGAGTCTGGACCGCATATTCCTCACCCTGATCCTCCTATGACCTCCCATGCCGAGTGCCCGCAGACAACTGATCCCACACTTGGACACTCCGAAGAGCTGTTCAGTTGTCCATTTATAGATTCTGGCCTCTTGCCCGGTCCACTTGAAGTGGGGCAAACTGATATTGCATGTAGTGATGCCCAAATACTTGAGCAGCCACGTTCACAAGAAGGCGACGGTGGGAATATGTCACAAGAGGTGGACGATGATGAAACACAATTGCAGAAAGTCAGGAAGAGGACCAGGGTGCGGAAGTTGAAGAGGAGGTGGTGGATGATATAGTAAATGACCCAACCTGGCAGGAGGACATGCAGAGCGAGAACTGCAGCACACAGGGGGAGGGAGGCGTAGCACCACAACAGGCAGGAAGAAGCACTGTGGTGGCTGGAGACAGAAGGCGGGGAACCGTTCCTCGTAAAATCAACATAACTGAAGTTGTCATTACAACTGTTCAGTCTTCCCGAGTCTGTTTGTTTTTTAAAGACTCTGCCGATAACCTCAAACAGGTCATTTGCACCACCTGCCATGCCCGCATCAGCAGAGGTAGCAAAACTACCAGCCTGACCACCACCAGCATGATCAGGCACATGGCAGCGAAGCCCCCGGCTTTGTGGGCTGAACCCCAGAGTCCAGGAACAGTGTTGTTACACCCGATCCCCGTGCTGGCTCTTCACCCCATTCTGGTCACTCACCTCCTGCTTGTCACGCTGTCACTGTGCCGCAGAGAGCTCCCTGTCTGGGGTCTCATGCTCTCTCTGCTTCTCAGCATCCTGCTTTCTCTTCCAGCCCCATTTCCTGGCATGCCGTCAGCAGATCTTCAGGGAAAGCTATTAGGACACGAATGCGCACTATTCTGGTTTCTTAAAAGGACAGCGTGCATTTTTTGAATTTGGTAATTATCCAATGACAGCGCACTGATTAATATTTCTGGTCTCTCCTCCATAGGGAGAACGCCGGAGCAACGAGTATCTACCATTGCTACATCTGGTTCTGTCTCTGACCTGTCTGCACTGCGTTAGCAGTCTCTGTGCACTTGCTCATATTATTTGTCTCTACGGAGTATCAGTATCGTGTATCCTGCTATACCTGACAACCTCTGCAATCACCTGTGCAAGACAGCACAGTCATCCGAATACGTGGACTGTGACAAGGTTACTGGAGCCAGCCTGCTACCATCTACCCGGAACCAGGACCTTCCTCACCTGTGTCCACCTCTCTATGGTCTCTTCCATTATATCTGTTACCCCTTTTTGTCCCGCTGCGACAGCTGCCACGTGTCCGGGGTCTAACTGGAGGTAGCACCTGTGTCCTCCGGGTATTCCACTCTGGTCCTGTTCGAGGGGCCTTACTACGGGTACCCGGGGCTCACTAGTTACGCCCCCTTCGGAGCCTCCCGGACCGTGGTCCCGAGGTTCCACTTTAAAAATAAAAAACGAATGTGAACTTCACCATCTCTGCTTCCGCTTCCATTCATTACAAGTGTCTGCAGGTGACACCACAGCTTCTTCCGCTGTTGTGCATTGAAGCCAATCCCCTGTCCATGGTGCCAGCGAAAATGCCTCCTGCCCTGCACCTGTCGTTGCACACACTCAACTACCACCATCAGCAAGCACGTCCATGTCCTTGTCCCAGCGCAGCCTTCAGTTGTCCATACCCCAGTCATTGGAAAGAACGCGGAAATACGCATCCAACGCCCCACAGGCCAAAGTACTAAATTCACACATTTCTCAATAGCTTGAGCTCGAAATGTAGCCTTTTAGGCTCTTGGAGACTGAAGCTTTCCGCAACCTGATGGGGGCGGCCGTCAAAGGGTGCTCTGTCCCCAGCCAACACTATTTTTCCTGGGGTGCCATCCCAGAATTACACAAGCACTTGTCCCACAACATAACCTGTGCCCTCAACAATGCAGTTACAAGGAAAGTACACTTAACCACGGACACGTGGACAAGTGCTTCTAGGCAGGGACGGTACATCTCGCTGGCGGCACACTGGGTTAACATAGTAGAAGCCGGGACCCAGTCTGACCTAGGGATGGAACATGTCCTACCAATGCCGAGGATTTCGGGCCCTAGCTCAATCAGGGTTGCCCCCACAGTCTACAGCTCCTGCATGTCATCCTCCTCCTCCACCTCTTCAGCCTGCATCTCTGAAATGACCACATCAGTCGCAAGCTGGAAGCACTGCAGCACTGCCTCAGCCAAGCGTCAACAGGCTGTGCTGAAGCTAATAAGCTTAGGTGACAAACTTCACAATGCTGAAGAGTTGTGGACAACTTTGAAAGAGCAGGCAGATATGTGGCTGACACCGCTGAACCTACAGCTAGGCATGGTGGTGTGTGACAATGGCCGTAACCTGGTGGCGGCTCTGAGGCGATGCGACCTCACACACATACCATACCTGGCCCATGTGCTTAACCTGGTGGTTCAGCAGTTTCTCAAAACCTACCCGGAGCTGCTGGATCTGCTTGTGAAAGTACGCCGCCTGTGTGCCCATTTTAGAAAGTCAGCTACAGCTTCAGCCGCCCTTTCCATGCTTCAGCAGCGTTTGCAGCTTCCGGCTCACCGACTGGTGTGTGATGTCCGCACATATTGGAAATCTACGCTGCATATGCTGGAAAGGATTTGTGAGCAGAAGAGGGCCGTTGTTGAGTACTAGCATCAGCAAGGGCATCGGTATTCAGTTCAGACTCCACACATAAGACTTCAGGAGTGGAAATGGATGTCAGACATATGTACCATCCTACAAAACTTTGAGGAGCCCACCAAGATGGTGAGCGGCAATGACGCCATAATTAGCGTCACCATCCCGCTTCTCTGTATTCTGAAAAGCTCTCTGCTCACAATGAAAGAGGATGAATTGCAGGCAGAGCATGATGAGATGGAGCAAGGAACCATACAGGGTGATTACACAGAGCCCAGCATCATGTCATCCCAAAGTGGATTGGTTGACAATGAGGAAGAGGAGTAGGAGGAAGAACAGGAGCTACTTTCCTGCGCCATAGATGGTACTACAAGCACAACTGTCATACAGTCTGTTCAGTGTGGATGGCCTAAGGACAGGGAGGAGGAGGAGGTGGAGGACAGCATGGTCAGTCATCCTGTTAGTGAGGACATGGAAGGCTTCCCAGTTATCAGTCTGGCATGCATGGCAGACTTTATGTTGCGCTGCCTTTCCCGTGACCCTCGCATTATCAAAATGTTTGCGGACACTCTGTACTGGTTGGCGACACTTCTAGACCCACACTACAAGGAGAACTTTCAATCTCTTATTCCAGAGTCAGATAGGTGTATTAAAATGATACATGTTATGATTTGGTAGCTGAGGAGAGCAGGCAAAAAAAAGGCAATACACCAGAGAGGTTGGAATCTACTGGATTGCAGTACCCTGACTAACCACCACAACTAAAGGCAGCCATGGAGCGTACCTACGTTGGTCCTAGACGCCTCGTCACAGCCTGAGAAGCTAACTACACCTAAAGATAGAAAGAGGAAAACTATCTGCCCCGGAGCAGATCCCCAAAGAAAATAGGAAGCCCCCAAACATGTAATGGCGGTTAGACAAGAGGAAATACAGACACAGACAGAAAATAGTATGAGCAAACATTGGGGCCCAATCTTCCTAGAAAGAAAAGGATAGGAAGGACACTTGCTGCAATCCAAAAAACCCTAAAAAAATACCAACACACTAATTGCAAAAACACCTGAGATCACACGACCTCTACCACCTAAATTAGTTCTCTGGTGTAACAAAACTAAGCAGCAGCCACTGAAAAAACTGGAAAAGGCAAATGAACAAATAACAGTGGTTCAGATAAACTGAGAGGAGCACAAGCCCCCGGAGGGGACCTGGCTGACCTCCACAGAAGTGCAGGACAAAATGCAAAAAGCAAGCACAAAAATAAAAGCAGAAAATATCTTATCTGTTAGCAGAAGATGCAGGCAAGACACAGCAAGCTACCAAGTGAACCAGGAACCAAACTTGAGACAAGAACAATTGATCACCGGCAACCATGATGGGAGGGAACCTCCCTTTATATAAGACCAGTCTGTAACACCTGATTGCCAATCTTCACAATCTTCATTGAATAGTTCAGTACTGTTTGTAACCACCAGAGGGAGCTTCTGCTCAGAATTCATTTCTAACACATTCACAACAGATACAGTACCAGAGGGCCATTGTTGCGGAATTACTGAAAAAAATTCCCATCTGAAAACGCTGGCGGCAGAGGTCACAGTTCGTTGGCCAACCATGGAGTAGAGGTGAGAGAGACCCAACTACAATCCAGCAGAGGCAGGGAAACACTGGCAAAGTACTGGGACACTTTTCTCAGACCCTCCCATCACCCTGGCATAAAGTCGCGGGGTAGTCTCACAAGGAAAAATAAGAAAATAAGCCAGCTCACCTGTAGGCATGTGTTGTGGGAAGCACGGACCATGTGCAGTCATCATGCAAATTGCAAGACAAAAAAGGGGTGAAAGGTCCAGCTTCACAAAGTCCAATTTATTGTAATAAAATAAAGTCCAAAAAATCAAAGATCACATAATAGCAGGCAGTAGGCAACGCGTTTCGAAAAATGTCTTGTTCTTTCTCAAAAGCCTTTTGAGAAAGAACAAGTCAATGTTCGAAACGTGTTACCTACTGCCTGCCATTATGTGATCTTTGATTTTTTGGACTTTATTTTATTACAATAAATTGGACTTTGTGAAGCTGGACCTTTCCCCCCTTTTTAGTCTCACAAAGCCTGTTGTTGTGAATGCTCTGGATTTGACTTCTGAGCTTGGGCTTCCTCTGGTGGCTGCTGATAGCAATGAAGCTGCTTTGGCTGACAGAGGTTCTTCAGCTGGGAGTGATGATTGGCAATCTGGTGTTGAAGAATGGGGAGATTTAAGGGAGTAACCTTCCCATGATCCTCGCCGGTGATTAGGTTTTCTTCCTGGTCCCATTTGGAAGTCAGCTTGCTTCCTGCTTGTCCTGCAAATTTCAGATAAGTTTTTTGCTGTTTATTTCTTTGGTATTCATTTTTGTCTATCTCAGTTTTCTGCCTTCCTGGAGTTCGTGCAGCCAGGTTCCCCCGCTGGGGCCTGTGCTGGCCTCTATTTCTCATTTGCTATTATTTTGTATTTTCAGTTCCCTGTTATATCAGTATCCGCTTATTTGCTACCAGTTACACCGGAGTTCTGATCTAGCGAGGGAGAGACCGTGTGGTCTCAGTATTTTTGTATATCAGAACGTGTTGGAGTTTTTCTTACGGTTTTTGCTGGATTGCAGACAGTATTCTTTCCTGTCCTGTGCTATCTAGACAGATTGGGCCCCAGCATCTTGTCTCACGCCAATATATGTTTGAGGGCTACCTATTCCTTTGGAGGCTCTACTCCGGGGCAGTTAGCTTTCCCCTTTCTGTCTTTAGGCTTAGTTATCTCTCTGGCTGTGTCGAGGCATCTAGGGCACCTTAGGCACGTCCCACAGCTGCTTCTAGTTGTGCGGTCAGTTTAGGGGTCTGCAATCCGCTAGTTACCAACCTCTCCGGTGTCTGGTTGTCTGTCTATTTTTGCTGCTGTAATCCTCGGCTACCGAATCATAACAGCCTGGAAAGTTTGGGAAGAAGTTGAAGGAGTACCTTGCTGACCGAAATCAAATTTCCTCAATGATGCCTCTGTACCTTTAATTATTGGGTATCCAAGGTGGACAAGTGGCATGAACTGGCTCTCTACGCCTTGGAGGTCCTGGCCTGCCCGCTGCTAGCTTTTTGTCAGAGTAGGCTTTTAGCGCTGCTGGTGAAATAATAACTGATAAGCGCATCCGCCCGTCAACAGAAAATGCTGACAGGCTGACTCTTTTTGAAAATGAACAAGGCATGGATTGGGTCAGACTTCTGAACACCAGAGAATGAGAACAGCGAAACATAACCTTCAGTACAGTATATTTTTGAGGAGGTGTATTTCCATGCACCTCTTCACACCCACACATGGGTATACACTTCCTGACTTTGGATATTTGGTGTGTTATTATCCTTCTCCTTTTCCTCATACTCATCATCCACCACCACTAGAACATGCGGGTGACTGTGGTCTGTGATGCAACAGCCAGTATTAATTTTTTTCAAGAGTATTTTACTGCCCGTTCAAAAAATGTTTACACTCTATGTTGAGGTGTCACCCCGCAAGGTGAAAATGTTAAGCAGCCTATGTTAGTGTATGGGCAGTTAGTGTATGGGCATTACAAGTATAGGATACCCACTCCTTTAAACTGGGCAGACCTTTTACGTAGGCTGTACTCCACGTCTCTTCCTATACCACCCATAGATCACCAGGGTGACCAGGTTCCGTGATGAAACAGCCAATATATTGTTTGGCCATGGTGTTTAGGATGTCCGTAACTAGAAATATTTACACAGTTGGTTGATGTGCCCCACCCCAGGGGAAAATGTTTTTCAGCCTATGCACTTAGTGTATGGCCATTCCAAGTATAGGAGACCCGCTCCTTTGTAATGGAAACTGATTTTTAGGAGGACGTTATACACGTCTCTTCCAAGTGGTATTTTGGTTTGTCCAAATTTGGGGCTCCATTCAATGCATAGGCAAATAGTATGTGAGACCCACTTCATAATAATGTGAACTTTATTGGTTGTTAATATTCTTAAACAATGCAATTCTTCTATGCCAGTTCTTCAGCCTCAACACTGCAATGCTAAAATGCAGGCTCTTCTGACTCACCACAGAATTCATCAATGCTGGTTCTTAAGCCTCAACAGTACAATTATCCACTGATGGGTCTTCAGGTTCAACACTGAAATGCTCCACTGCTGTGTCTTCAGTGTCATCACTGCAATTGTCCACCACTGGGTCTTTAGCATCAACACTGCAATTGTCCACTGCCAGGTCTTCAGTCTCAACTATTGACTGCGAAGCCAAACAATATGGGAGTAACAAATTAATAGGAATAATGCATTCAGGTGTCCATCAAGTACGTGGGTTCAAAGGCTTATTGGGGTGTGTGTTACTTTGATGCAGGGCGGGCCTTGCAGTCAATGCATAGGCTAACAGTATGGCAGAAAAAAATGAATAATGTGAACTTGGTTTTCCTGTGTACATCCACTAGGTCACTTCTAAGCTTTTTTAGGGTGCGTTTCAATTTGATCCAGGCAGAGCCTTGTATTCAATGCATCAGCTAACAGTATGGCAGTGGCAAAAGAGTAATGTGAACGTGGTTTTCCTGTGTACAAATGTGGCGCCCTGAGGGTCCAGTCGCCACAGAGATGTTGCATCGCACCCAGCGGTGTGACACCTGACTCTCAGGTAAGGAGGAAACACCCCATTGACTCCAACCACTGCATTCAACAGTACACTATGCCAGCTGAGTGTAGGCGGACCCAATGGGATGGTCTAGCTCAAGTTGGTTAGAATAGGGTGTGGCTAGTTGGATGGGAGGGGCTGGAACAGCCTTATGCTGCGAATGTTAGTTTTTGAATTTCAGTTGGAGACAGGCGGCCAGCCTGAGTACTGGCCGGTCCTGCAGCTCTCTGAGTTTACCTCAGAGAGCCTTGCTGAGGGAAATGAAGGGGTCCGGGTCGGTACAGCAATTGACGCTGTCCCCCATCCTCACTGGAGGAAGGACCAGGCAACACATCGGGGAGATGGTTCCCAGGCTAGTGGGTCAGTTCAGCGCCATTAGCAAACACCGCATCTAGTGGGACTCTTCAGGAGCCACTAGCTACCATAATCTCGTCCGGAAGCAGCTCAGTGGTCAAGTACGTCCAGGTTTCCGACGTTGTCTCGGTCTCCGTGAAGAGGAGGTGATCAACCGGGCATCGGGCTGCATCTGCAAACTGAAAAGGCCTAACACTGCTTTGCTGAGGGCTCTGTGGTAGGGAGGTGCAGGTAGAAGTAAGGAGTATTGCACAAACGCCGGAAAGGAACATAAAAGGGAGTCTTTGGAAGTGTGACCAACTTACCTGAGGGTTACTGGACTGCTCACTGGAAGGACACAGTGCCCGGCTGGACTCTGTAAAGCGCTTAACGGATCGTGAGTAAACCCTTGAAACTGCATAAGAACTGTCTCCTGCCTTATTACTCCGTCGCATACTCCACTCTGCTACATCTCTCTTGCACCATCCCTTTACCTTTCATCTACTTGCCCTGGGAGGACACAGTCTTTCCTGTAGAAGACTCACCATCAAGCTGTACAACACCATCCCTCCCAGAGGACCTGCAAAGCAGCGCTGGTCACCCTGACCAGATACTACAGGTGGCGTCACGACAACTTACACGAACATTTCCATCATCCCCTGTAAATATCCCACATTATGGTGAGCGCCCAGGGCACGGACCGAGCTGGCTACCCGTGACATCCCCATAGACTTCCATGGGCTCGGTGCCGAGTACCCCAAAGCCCTGGTACGTGCGCATCATCATTTTTGGCGTCACGAACAGGATTCTGAAGCTCGTGAAACGCGAGTCCTTTGTGCCTAAATTGACTGTTTTTGTGCTTGAGAACTGCCAAAATCATCAGAGACTGTATTTGCCATTTTATAAAACAACCGCCATTTTGCCGCCATATTCGCGCCCTGAGGCGCTGGTGAAGAAGGTGGGCGTGCCTTCGTGGGCGTATTCCCCCCAGTGGCGCGAAAACGATGACCGCCCAGTCTAAATGCTATTGCAGTCGGAGATCATGCCCAACAGCCCTGGAGTTCCGCCTCCTCATCCTCCTAAGTGGGTGGAAAAGACCACAAAGGTCCCGCCCCTCTACAAAAGATGGGGCCTCTCCTGATGCTAATGACACATGTGACTTGGCAGAGATGGCGAACGGATGTGAGCAGATGTGGGAAGGGATGGAGGAGCCAGAGCTCTCCCCCCACGGAAGCGACCCGATCGCCACAGAGCCACCGGTGAGCACCCGGCCTGGAAACCCTCCTACGCTGGAAGAAGCGGAGGATACCCTGAGAGGTCTGGCCCAGCACCGGGAGGAGGTCGCCAGAATGGAGGCGAGCTGGCGGGCCCTAAAGCTGCATTTGGAGCGGCGACAGTCTGTCTTACCTCCAGCAGTGTCTATGCCGGAAAGTGAGGCACCCGTTTCAGCGGAGGAGGCCGCGCAGACTTCTCCGATCCTACAACCCGAACCGGTTGCCAGTACTGAAGCGGAAGCACCTGTTCCTTCAGAGGACGCCGCACCAGCATGTCAGTCTCCACTGCCTGCAACCGTTACTGATTCGGAGAAGGCGACACCCGGCCTCGAGGAGGAGGCCGCGCAGGTCCCAGAGCCTTACCTGATCACACCGGAGTCCCCGCCATTATCATCAGTTCTGGAGCCGGCTGCATCTGCTTCAAACGAGCGCCGCCAGGCCTGGTGGGCGCCGGAGAAGCTGCAACAACATGCAAGCTGCGAGCAGCTTTACGATAGCGGGCATCTGGAGGTGCTCGTGGAAGAAAACTATAATCAGCGCCAGGAGGAAGAATGGAGACGCCGGGAACGAGAAGCAGAGCGGCAGAGGGAACAGAGAGAGTCCAGCGACTCCGGCAGCGTCAGCAGGAGCAGGACCTGGCAGACAAGAATAAGATGCGAAAGGACAAAGGTACGCTGAGGGAGCCGCGGCGTAAGGGGGCAGTCAGGGACTTCAAATTAAAAGGCGGTTGGGGCTTCATCCAGGAGCCCGGAGTATACCTTGAAATTTTTGTAAACCGCCGGGATGTAGAGGCTCACTTGCCAGAAGGACACCCGGGGAGGGACCTGTTGGTAGGAGACCTAGTTACGTACACCCGACACTGGGGTTACAAGGGGTGGTATGCCCTAAATGTTAACCGGTGTGACCCCTCTCCGCCAGTAAGCAGGGAATTCAGTATGCCCTCAGCAACCCAATCCTCTCCCGATCAGGCCTCTGCCAGTGCACCAGCCCCACGCCGCACATCTCTTCCGACTCCCTCAGCGGCCTCCTTGGCAATCCCAGCAAGGGAAGTAGTACAAATAAAAGGCCCATACCCGGTACCCGTTAGGCCCCCAGGGGTCCGTACAGTTCGGGACATTGGGATCCAGACCCATCAGGAGACGAGTGAAGTGGACGTCCAGACTTACATAGCGGGCCATGATCTGACCGTACAGGCCACCCGACGTCATCAGGTCCGGGTGAGCCCTGGAGTGACAGATGTTTGGGAAGCTCCGGTCGAGTATCAGGTGGTACCTGGCGTCCCACCCAGCCAAAAGAAATAAAGAATAACCCGGACAGGGTATCAGTATGTAAATAGTTAATTTATTGCTACACCCGGACGGGTGAATGTTATTTGGTAAAAGTTTTATAAGTGTTTGTTGAAATACCCTGGTTGGGTAATGGTAATAATAGTATGTGTTTCTTTATTTATTTATTTTTTTTTATATTTTAAAATAATTCATGCATGAACTTTGTAGCCATGAACTGTGCTGGCTCACAAACTTTCCTGTAAATAGTTGGCACTTCGGTGCTCCATCTTGGTTTTACAAAAAGCTTTACCGTGCACTATTTGCACAACTACCTCAGAAGTTAAAAGCCCGTTTGGTGTGGCCTAAAGTGAGGACTGCCAAAGGAATGTCTTGCAGCCCACCCAAGACCACCGTTGGAGGTTTGGAGCGGGTCCTCCACAAGCACTAAATAGGATACTGTGAAGTTACCCCGTTGGGGGTAGTCCTAAGAAGTCTCAGTGAACTTCGACAGAACCATTATTTATACTTTTCAATGTTATTATTAAAAAAATGTTATTTATGCAACGTTAACCTGAAGTGCCTCCCATAAAGGGAAGATGCATTTTGATATTGCCTGTCTAATGTTGAATGCATTCATAAAAAATTTTGTATGTTTTTGTATAACATCTTTACTCTTTTACAGCCCGGGAGTGCTGTGTTTAACCAGGGGGGAATGTGGCGCCCTGAGGGTCCAGTCGCCACAGAGATGTTGCATCGCACCCAGCGGTGTAACACCTGACTCTCAGGTAAGGAGGAAACACCCCATTGACTCCAACCGCTGCATTCAACAGTACACTATGCCAGCTGAGTGTAGGCGGACCCAATGGGATGGTCTAGCTCAAGTTGGTTAGAATAGGGTATGGCTAGTTGGATGGGAGGGGCTGGAGCAGCCTTATGCTGCGAACGTTAGTTTTTGAATTTCAGTTGGAGACAGGCGGCCAGCCTGAGTACTGGCCGGTCCTGCAGCTCTCTGAGTTTACCTCAGAGAGCCTTGCTGAGGGAAATGAAGGGTCCGGGTCGGTACAGCAATTGACGCTGTCCCCCATCCTCACTGGAGGAAGGACCAGGCAACACATCGGGGAGACGGTTCCCAGGCTAGTGGGTCAGTTCAGCGCCATTAGCAAACACCGCATCTAGTGGGACTCTTCAGGAGCCACTAGCTACCATAATCTCGTCCGGAAGCAGCTCAGTGGTCAAGTACGTCCAGGTTTCCGACGGTGTCTCGGTCTCCGTGAAGAGGAGGTGATCAACCGGGCATCGGGCTGCACTTGCAAACTGAAAAGGCCTAACACTGCTTCGCTGAGGGCTCTGTGGTAGGGAGGTGCAGGTAGAAGTAAGGAGTATTGCACAAACGCCGGAAAGGAACATAAAAGGGAGTCTTTGGAAGTGTGACCAACTTACCTGAGGGTTACTGGACTGCTCACTGGAAGGACACAGTGCCCGGCTGGACTCTGTAAAGCGCTTAACGGATCGTGAGTAAACCCTTGAAACTGCATAAGAACTGTCTCCTGCCTTATTACTCCGTCGCATACTCCACTCTGCTACATCTCTCTTGCACCATCCCTTTACCTTTCATCTACTTGCCCTGGGAGGACACAGTCTTTCCTGTAGAAGACTCACCATCAAGCTGTACAACACCATCCCTCCCAGAGGACCTGCAAAGCAGCGCTGGTCACCCTGACCAGATACTACAGGTGGCGTCACGACAACTTACACGAACATTTCCATCATCCCCTGTAAATATCCCACATTGCGGTGAGCGCCCAGGGCACGGACCGAGCTGGCTACCCGTGACATCCCCCATAGACTTCCATGGGCTCGGTGCCGAGTACCCCAAAGCCCTGGTACGTGCGCATCATCATTTTTGGCGTCACGAACAGGATTCTGAAGCTCGTGAAACACGAGTCCTTTGTGCCTAAATTGACTGTTTTTGTGCTTGAGAACTGCCAAAATCATCAGAGACTGTATTTGCCATTTTATAAAACAACAACCGCCATTTTGCCGCCATATTCGCGCCCTGAGGCGCTGGTGAAGAAGGTGGGCGTGCCTTCGTGGGCGTATTCCCCCCAGTGGCGCGAAAACGATGACCGCCCAGTCTAAATGCTATTGCAGTCGGAGATCATGCCCAACAGCCCTGGAGTTCCGCCTCCTCATCCTCCTAAGTGGGTGGAAAAGACCACAAAGGTCCCGCCCCTCTACAAAAGATGGGGCCTCTCCTGATGCTAATGACACATGTGACTTGGCAGAGATGGCGAACGGATGTGAGCAGATGTGGGAAGGGATGGAGGAGCCAGAGCTCTCCCCCCACGGAAGCGACCCGATCGCCACAGAGCCACCGGTGAGCACCCGGCCTGGAAACCCTCCTACGCTGGAAGAAGCGGAGGATACCCTGAGAGGTCTGGCCCAGCACCGGGAGGAGGTCGCCAGAATGGAGGCGAGCTGGCGGGCCCTAAAGCTGCATTTGGAGCGGTGACAGTCTGTCTTACCTCCAGCAGTGTCTATGCCGGAAAGTGAGGCACCCGTTTCAGCGGAGGAGGCCGCGCAGACTTCTCCGATCCTACAACCCGAACCGGTTGCCAGTACTGAAGCGGAAGCACCTGTTCCTTCAGAGGACGCCGCACCAGCATGTCAGTCTCCACTGCCTGCAACCGTTACTGATTCGGAGAAGGCGACACCCGGCCTCGAGGAGGAGGCCGCGCAGGTCCCAGAGCCTTACCTGACCACATCGGAGTCCCCGCCATTATCATCAGTTCTGGAGCCGGCTGCATCTGCTTCAAACGAGCGCCGCCAGGCCTGGTGGGCGCCGGAGAAGCTGCAACAACATGCAAGCTGCGAGCAGCTTTACGATAGCGGGCATCTGGAGGTGCTCGTGGAAGAAAACTATAATCAGCGCCAGGAGGAAGAATGGAGACGCCGGGAACGAGAAGCAGAGCGGCAGAGGGAACAGAGAGAGTCCCAGCGACTCCGGCAGCGTCAGCAGGAGCAGGACCTGGCAGACAAGAATAAGATGCGAAAGGACAAAGGTACGCTGAGGGAGCCGCGGCGTAAGGGGGCAGTCAGGGACTTCAAATTAAAAGGCGGTTGGGGCTTCATCCAGGAGCCCGGAGTATACCTTGAAATTTTTGTAAACCGCCGGGATGTAGAGGCTCACTTGCCAGAAGGACACCCGGGGAGGGACCTGTTGGTAGGAGACCTAGTTACGTACACCCGACACTGGGGTTACAAGGGGTGGTATGCCCTAAATGTTAACCGGTGTGACCCCTCTCCGCCAGTAAGCAGGGAATTCAGTATGCCCTCAGCAACCCAATCCTCTCCCGATCAGGCCTCTGCCAGTGCACCAGCCCCACGCCGCACATCTCTTCCGACTCCCTCAGCGGCCTCCTTGGCAATCCCAGCAAGGGAAGTAGTACAAATAAAAGGCCCATACCCGGTACCCGTTAGGCCCCCAGGGGTCTGTACAGTTCGGGACATTTGGATCCAGACCCATCAGGAGACGAGTGAAGTGGACGTCCAGACTTACATAGCGGGCCATGATCTGACCGTACAGGCCACCCGACGTCATCAGGTCCGGGTGAGCCCTGGAGTGACAGATGTTTGGGAAGCTCCGGTCGAGTATCAGGTGGTACCTGGCATCCACCCAGCCAAAAGAAATAAAGAATAACCCGGACAGGGTATCAGTATGTAAATAGTTAATTTATTGCTACACCCGGACGGGTGAATGTTATTTGGTAAAAGTTTTATAAGTGTTTGTTGAAATACCCTGGTTGGGTAATGGTAATAATAGTATGTGTTTCTTTATTTATTTATTTTTTTTTTATATTTTAAAATAATTCATGCATGAACTTTGTAGCCATGAACTGTGCTGGCTCACAAACTTTCCTGTAAATAGTTGGCACTTCGGTGCTCCATCTTGGTTTTACAAAAAGCTTTACCGTGCACTATTTGCACAACTACCTCAGAAGTTAAAAACCCGTTTGGTGTGGCCTAAAGTGAGGACTGCCAAAGGAATGTCTTGCAGCCCACCCAAGACCACCGTTGGAGGTTTGGAGCGGGTCCTCCACAAGCACTAAATAGGATACTGTGAAGTTACCCCGTTGGGGGTAGTCCTAAGAAGTCTCAGTGAACTTCGACAGAACCATTATTTATACTTTTCAATGTTATTATTAAAAAAATGTTATTTATGCAACGTTAACCTGAAGTGCCTCCCATAAAGGGAAGATGCATTTTGATATTGCCTGTCTAATGTTGAATGCATTCATAAAAAATTTTGTATGTTTTTGTATAACATCTTTACTCTTTTACAGCCCGGGAGTGCTGTGTTTAACCAGGGGGGAATGTGGCGCCCTGAGGGTCCAGTCGCCACAGAGATGTTGCATCGCACCCAGCGGTGTAACACCTGACTCTCAGGTAAGGAGGAAACACCCCATTGACTCCAACCACTGCATTCAACAGTACACTATGCCAGCTGAGTGTAGGCGGACCCAATGGGATGGTCTAGCTCAAGTTGGTTAGAATAGGGTATGGCTAGTTGGATGGGAGGGGCTGGAGCAGCCTTATGCTGCGAACGTTAGTTTTTGAATTTCAGTTGGAGACAGGCGGCCAGCCTGAGTACTGGCCGGTCCTGCAGCTCTCTGAGTTTACCTCAGAGAGCCTTGCTGAGGGAAATGAAGGGGTCCGGGTCGGTACAGCAATTGACGCTGTCCCCATCCTCACTGGAGGAAGGACCAGGCAACACATCGGGGAGACGGTTCCCAGGCTAGTGGGTCAGTTCAGCGCCATTAGCAAACACCGCATCTAGTGGGACTCTTCAGGAGCCACTAGCTACCATAATCTCGTCCGGAAGCAGCTCAGTGGTCAAGTACGTCCAGGTTTCCGACGGTGTCTCGG
>JARQOD010000005.1:109689101-109751975 GCA_033576555.1 Oophaga sylvatica
TTGATGACAATTTTTTTAATAGCTTTTACCCCTAGTCCACGGTCCCCCGGGGGCTTATTAAAAAAAAAAAAAAAGAGGGTGGCATTTTATTATACCTCACTCCAAGTCCCTTTTTCACTTATTCTTTATATGCTACAGATGTTTTTATAGCTACAAGGCTGGGGGGTTGCCCCCGTCCCCCCCCTTTACCACACTTACTCTTTCATACACCTGATACTCCTCTATTCAATTTCCCCTACTAACGATCATGATATACCTTTCCCCTTCTTTACTTTCTATTCCTTTTTTTTTTTTTTCCACCCCCTTCCAATTTTTAAAACCCCTTTTCATTTTCCCCCCCCTCTACCCCATATCCCCCCACCCCCCATCACCACACCCCTTGCAGTTCCAATTAAGGGTTAACCTCCCCCTTTTTTTTCCATCGGGTGGCAGTGAGGTTTTGTGGCTAATCTCCCCAAAAAACCGGTTTAAAATTTATTTACATTGTTATCGCTATTAGCCCTCTTTACGGGTTGCCACTTCTATCTTTTTGAACGGGAGGGACCGCCTGGGGGAAGGGGACCTCACTGTTACGTCATTAATTCCAGGGTTGAATTTGAAGGAAGCGACACCACTTTAAAACTTAAAAACTTCCGCTCGTGAAAATTTCTGCGGAAACCCATTTCAGACAAACAATGACCCCGCTCCCTACACCTTTTTCCCAGGGTTTTTCATTTTTAATACGGCTGGGCTCAAAGGGTACGATTGCCTCCCACTCGCCCTTTTTCCAAAAACCCAAGGGGAAACATCAAGAGCGGAGGGGGCTATCTTTGACGGGGTACTCGGGGGGACATCCTACACTTTTCTAATCCATCCCTAACCAAGCCAGACACGTGGTTAAATTAAAAAATTAACAAGCTCCGCTCGTTGACGGGGCCCTGTAACCTAGGGGTTTTTTTAACCTAGTTTTTTCCCTCACTTATGCTTCCCCGGGGAAATCCAATAAGTGGATAGCATTACTAGAGTTCGTTTCCCTTTAAAGACTTAAATTGTGGCGCTTGCTACCCTAAGCTTGGAAAAAAATAAAATCTATTCAAACCACACAAATCTAAAAAGCCTGACACCTTTTGTCTCCAAACTGTTTTGCACAACTTCCCCCCCGCATTATTCCCCCCCCTCTCTGACCATGCCCCCTTTCACTTAACTCCACTTGCCAGCTGCCATTTAAACAGTATGCTGGAGTTTGAATGAGAACCTCCTTAATGATGCTTCTATCGATCAAGGTCCGACACTTGACCAATTTTCTTTAACTATAATGACACGGGGGTCCATTTCCCGGGGATGGGAAACCCAAGGCGGAACGGGGCTTCTCATTCAGCTAGGCACTAACAGAAAAAGGAACAAAAAAGGCCCCTTTGACACTCTCCAATAAAATAGGGTTTTTGGGGAAAAAAATTTCACAAACATAAAAAAACCCCCTCGGGGGCTTGAAGCGAAAAACTCCTGCGGGGGGCAAAACCATGCAAGACAAAACATGCTAAGCACACTTATTGAGACAAAAAAAATCTATCCCGGGGGGAAAAATTGGCCGCCTCTGACATCACCTTAAGAAATCTAGAAATCAATCACATTAAAATTTTGGGGGCGCTGAGGGAAAATATTAGCAAGGGGGGCATTGCAAAAAAATTTTCAATTTTCTATACAGACTTAAATCTACGGGGAAACTCAGGTGCAAGGATAAAATGGTCCGAACAAAAGATTTTTTGAACTCCTTTCCCTCCCAAACAAACCAAAAACAGACTCTTTTCTTTTACCGTTTTCTAGATAAATGTCGTGTGATTAAACAAAACCACCAAAAAAGCCCTGGCCGGACGGGGCATCGTTTTCTTAACAAATTTCAGATATCTTGAAACCACACCCTTTTAACATTATCAACCCCTTCTTAAGGGGGGGGAACCCCCCAAGCAATCCCTTGAGGCCTTTTACTTTCACCTAAACCCTAAAGAGCCACGAGGCTCCAGTTACGACCAATTTCCTTTTTGAATATAATATAAAGCTGTGGGGGGGGTCTTTTGGAAAAAATGCACACTTAGACCTAACTAGTCATACGACCAGGGGGTTTTTTTCGGGGGGGGGGCAAAGACCAGCCCCAAACCGTCATGGATGGCAGCGGCAAAAGGAAAAAGGGAACCAGCCCCCTGTTGGGGGAACCAAGAAGGCTTTCGACAGGGACTGGTCCTTTGCGTCAACACTATTTTTAAATTTTTTTTCCCTTGATTCATTCGGCCTCTTTACTTTAATGGGGGTGCCGGCTTAACTCAAGGGGAACGGGACGCCCCTCGCCATCCTTTCGGGGTCACTAAGGGCAAGGGGGGGGGCCCTCTCCCCCACACTCTTTGTTCTTATTTTTAACAGTTTAGCATAGTGCTCGATATCAAAAAATCGATCGAAATTGTATCGCCCTAGCACTAAATTGTCGATATCCGATTTCGATACCGGAATCCCATTAAAGTCTATGGAACAAAAATAACAAAAAAAAAAACCCCCTTTTTTTGTTTTAAAACAAAAATACACACATAGAATACATATAAATATAAATAACATTCATGTGCAATAAATACTAAATTTTTTTTTAAAACCTTTACATAAAAATAGACTCTGATTCAAAATTTCCGGGGGAAAACCGTGACATCCCCAAAAGTCACGGGCTCGGTCCGAAACCCAAAAAACCTCTGGCTCTGTCACCAACTGGGCGTCACAACGGATTCTTAGCCCCTATAAGCGATCCTGTTGCCTAATGAACTGTTTTTTGCTTAAAAAATTTCTAAAATCATCAGAAAGTATTTCCCTTTTTCCCCCCATACGCGCACGACGGGCACTGGTGAAAAAGAAGGGGCTCTTCATGGGGTAACACTCACTCAGTACGCGAAAAAATGGCCTAATGACTGCAATGTAAGATCGTGCCCCACACCTTCATTCCGCCTCCTCATCCCCTGGGGCGAAACTAACACAAGGGCCCCCCGCCTCCCTACAAAGGGGGGCCCTCTCCAGATGCAAGACACAGTGATTTGGCAGAGATGGCTAATGGACACAGCAAAGTGTAAGGGATGGAGCATCGAGCTCTCCCCCCCGAACGACCCGACGCCAGGAACCACCGTTGGCACCCGGGCCCCGGAAACCCTCCTAAGCTGCAAGAAGCAGGATACCCTAAGAGGCCGGCCCGGAACCGGGAGGAGGTCCCAGGAGGAAGCCAGCTGGCGGCCCAAAAATAAACTTGGAGCGGCGCCAACCCTCTTCCGAAGTGTCCTTACCGGAAATGGGCACCCGTTCCTAGAAGGACCCTTGCAATGTACCCGGTGACGTTGTCGCAGGGAGCACCCGTTCGTGAAAAAAAAACCGCCCCAGCACCCCAGATCCCTGTCTGCCCCCGTCGCTGAAAGAAGAAGCGACAACCCGCCTCAAGGAGGAGGCCGCGCAGGCACCAAGCACTACCTCCTTACCGGAGCCCACTGTCATCTGTTTCCAGAGGCGGCTGCTTCCCCGCAGTGAGCGCCGCCAGGACTGGGGGCACCAGGAAGCTCCGCAAACCGACACTTAAAGCGGCATTTGAGGGAGACATGGAGCACTGTGGAGGAAATACAACCGGCGCAGGAGGAAATGGAGACTGGGGAGCGGGAACAGAGCGACAAAGGGAGCAGCGAGAATCCCAAAAACATCGCCAACCACCGAAAGGACCGGGCAGATAAGGCCGATGAGAAAGGATAAAGGAACCCTGGTGAGCCCGGCGTAAGGGTCAGTACGGAGCTTAAATTGAAAGTGGTTGGGGCTTCACCAGGACCGGCCTTTATTTAGAATTTTTGTGAACCGCCGGGACGGGAGGCTCACCTCCCAAAGGACACCCGGGAGGGACCTTTCCAGAGACTTGGACTTAACCCCGACCTGGGGTTACAATGGATGGTACGCCCTAAATTTACCAGTGCGACCCACCCCCAAGTTCAGAACCTGGAGACCCTCGGACCTTCAGCCCCCAACCAGGCCTCGCAAAAGTGCCACCCCACCCGAAATCCCCACCTCCCTCAGTGGTCTCCTCAGCAGCCCCACATGGACATGAAAGTAAGCTCCCTACCCGCGCCTGTTAGGCCCCGGGGTTCGTTCATCCGGACATAGGGTTCCAGACCCAGAGATGAAAGAGGACCACACAGACCCAATAGCGGTCACATCACTGTACAGCCCACACTTCACAGCCGGTGCCTTGGTCCCGGATGTTTGGCAACATCAAAAGTACCAGGTGGATCTGGAAACCCCCCAAAGAATTATAAATTAACCGGACAGGTCCGTTTTAAAAAATAGTTAAATTGTTTTATGACCCGACGGGTAATGTTCAAAAAAAGTTTTTTAATTTAATAAAAAAAAAAAAACAATTTTCATTACTTTATTACATCTCATCCGCGACGCCATCGATCCCTGTAAAAAAATAAAAAAAAAAAAAAAAAAAGTTACCACCTGACCGACGAGTCCAAGTAACGAGTGTCCCCCGATACCAGCCTGCTACATCAAATACACAAGCCGCACCCGGCGCACACAGCTGATTACCTTCTTCCCCGGCGGGAGCATCGACTGACTCTTTAAAACGCCCTTACCCACACACTGCAGTAATCGCAAAACGCATTACCGCCAGGAGAAGAAATGGCGGCCATCAACAGTCCAGGACGGACCGCCGGAGATCTTCTGCCAGTAATGCCGCGACTCCTCAACCCGACCGACGGACACCACATGACAGTGACAAATCCGATTCCGATTCGATAAGACGAAAATATCGAAACGAATTACGAAAAGGCCGATAGAGCTAATATCGGCCGATACTGATTTTTTGCATTATCGTTCGCTCAACACTATTTGGAACCACTGTTACAACAGGTCAGGGAAATGCGAAGTGGAAGGAGTGGACAAGCAACTACAAACAAAAAAATTTTAGCATACCCGATGATCTGCTTTGTGGTATCAACCCGCCAGACTTGCAGACCTACAGGGTTACCCCAGGCTTTGGCATCTAACAATTACAATAAATTTAAAATAAATTTTTGAATATTGGAATTCAAAACAGCACAGATTACACATTAAATCGAATACCTCATTTGCATGGGAGTCGCACATTACCTATTGGGAGTCAAATTTCCGTTCCCTTGCGGATCTTTACCAATATAATTACCCCCCTTTACTACAAAACAACTGGTTACGATACAATGACTTTCCCCGAAATTTTTTGGAAGGACGGATTAACTAGTGAAACAATATTATCCTTGCTTACTGTATCAAGGCTATGCACCCATTCCATTGCCCTTCTACCTTTAAAAAAAAGATAAAATTGTTCCCAACAACGTCGGAATAAACGACCCCAGGTTAACTTATAAATTACTGACCAACACAGAACTGCGGGAGGACTGGGATTACCTGATCCGCAAAAGTACTACAACGCTACAGCTACACGCGCTAAATATGTCACCCAACAAGACCTTTAGGGCTGGACCCAAGAAACTGAATAAGGTCCCAGGGAACAGGAATTAGGTTCCCTTTTTGAGGGCATACTATAAATATAAACACGCAATCTGACATAATTATTTGGCGAGCCAGCTAACATGGCTTAAATATAGACACCAACTCAACAAATACCATCTTGCCCTTTGCCGCGAACCTATTGCCGCACCTAAATCTGCTGTGCAAATGACACAAGCGTGGGAGGTGCTTAGCCATCTTACTATTCGAACATACTACACAGGGACCTAAAAAAGAAGAGGGACGACAGCACAACGCATTGGGGCGCCGTCTCAACCCAAGGTACCTTCTTGGACACGAATCAATGCAATAAAAAACAGCGCTCCATCCAGGTGAAATAATTTTCAAAAAGCTTTAATCCGCCCTATAATGCACTTTTTCGACCCATAACAGGTCTTTTTCAAGCATACACCAGGGAACTATTCCCCTTGGACAACTGCGTGACCTATATCAGGAGGAAACAAATTTTCTTACCATCAAGGTTTTCATAACACATTCGGGAGGCCCTCAACTGATGGAATGAAAGATTGCCAACCCTTTGATCTTTAATTGAGTACCACCGTCGCGCTCATGACCATTACGGATTATTCCCACCCCTTGATTTCAACTTCAGAGAACATCTTCCAGTATTAGACCATGGAAAGGAGAACAAGGAATATCTTTACGCACACCAAAAATGCGATTATACACCACGCCAAAGGTTACCATGTGTTAGACTCAAGAAAACCTTTTAAATACTTTGCGGGTAAAGACCCCAAGAAACGTTTGCTTACCCTAGCTCCTTCGGCGTTAGCTGGAGATTACGCGCAACAGGTTCTCTATTCCAAATTGGTGGTCCCGCAGAAATATCCAGCCTTTGGCAAAGTCCTTCAGAGATCAAGCGGTAATGGCTGGGATTCGGTGTTTTAAGGGGTCCTTCCAGCACTTGCTTCACATACCTAATCACACAACAACCGACAGGTTCAATTTAGCTACACACTCTTGATTGCGCCAATGCAGTTATTCCCAATTACTGGCTGTCTGCAACTGCCCTACCACCACTACAGGGCGCACCAAATGGAGACAAAGGTCTTTTGAAAATTACAAGTAAGGTACAATTCAACCATTTTGATAACTTTGGCTCCTGGCCCGAAGACTTTAACAGGTGTTAATCGTGGATACAACCTTCACCCCCCTTCCTACCCACCCCTCCCCCCCCTTGTCTTTCTCTAATCTAATTCCCCCCCCCCCCTCTACTTTTCTTTTTTTGCTTCTCTTGAGTACCATTGAAATTTTGATACACTTACGTTTCTCTAGCTTCGGAGGACTTAGGCGCTTAGGAACCTATTTTTTTGTTTCCCAGGTTATGTGACTTTAGCTAACACTTGAGGAAGCTGAAGAACCCAGAGTGCACTCTGGAATACATTTTTGTTCTGGCGAGCACATGACTTAATGTTCCCCCGGACCCACACAGGACCACTTCGGCCCCAAGCTCATCAGGGGTACATGGCTTAGGGGGGGTGGGTCATGTACATTCGACATTTGTTGGCAAAGTATTACATTACTGCTTAAATTTTTAAAAAAAAAAAATTCTATTTTTGTGGTTGTTGATTCATTATAAAATGCTTTTCAAAGGTTTGTACAGCATTTACCTTCTGTACTTTATTTTCCGTACAATAATAAAAAAACAGTTTAAACACAAAACGGAACACAGTCCAACAGTTTCCATGAATCCCGTCTTGGAAAAAATCAAGAATCATCCAAAAAAAATCAAAATTTTTCCCAAAACCCTAAAATGCATTCATGAGGACGGAAACAGAAGGAGCATTATATCCCAAAAAGGGGATCACATACCAAAAACCCCTCTGAGGTATTAAACGCCGTCTTCCCATTCTCCCCGTGCTTTAATGCAAAAGGTTATACGCCCCCCTGAGGTCAAGCTGGAAACCAAGACACTTTTCACCCGGAAAACAGGTCAAAATCAAGGTAACGGATTTGATATTTCACAGTGATATGTTCAAAGACATAATCAATACACCCTTAATGAACCATCCTTTTTGGGCCACAAAGAAAAAACCCACCCAAGGTGAAGAGGGATGTCTGATATGCCCTTCCCAATGACTCCTTTAAAACCGCATGCTCATTTCAGGTACGAAAAGTTAAAAAAGGCACCTTAGGGAATTTACTCCACACTAATTCAATAGCGCGTCATAGCCCATGGGGGGGCAAGGATGCAGATTTACTTTCGCTAAAAAAACAAGAAAAATCAGTCAAAAAGTCAATAACATCCTACCTGGGGAAGGGCCCAAAAAAAGTGGCATTAACCACGGCAGCCCCAACTGTTACAGACACAGATTCCAACCAAAACGATTATAGACTGAAAACCCAAGGAAACCTAGTACAATAATTCATGCAGATTATACAGCACCAAAAATTTGCAACTCTCCATGATCGGCAACCCCCATTATCACCTAGTAGAGAACGGGTTTTATTTCTCAGCCAAAGGTAGAACAATCCCCCGTAGGGGAATAACTCCGTAGGTGCATCAAGGAAACCCACAAACGTTTAGCAAAATCAAAATCCACATTTAATAGCTGCTCCCAATCAAACAAAAGCCTGAGCACAAAATGGGACAGGACAAATCAGGTAACAGTCAACAAAATTTAGTCTGAACACTACCCAAACAACTGAGCATGCAAAACGTCTTCCCCCTTAGGGCAGACTGAAAAGCAAAGAGGCGTCACCACAGTAAAACAACCCATTGCTTTTTCGAAACTCAGACGCGTGGCCCCAGAAGCCCTCATCAACGCAGGATTGGAAGCGTTCACAAGGCAAAAACATTCCACGCGACGTTGTAATGGTTTGAATAGTTCTGAGCAAGGCCCCCTGGTGGTTACAAGCGGTACATGAATTGTGAGGACGGGAATCAGGGTGTACTGATTGGTCTTATAAAGGGTCATTTTCCCTCGGTTTCCGGTGATCATTTGTTCTGGTCTGAACCTTCTTTCCATTTCCCTTGACCTGTGTGTCCTGTCTGCATCTCCTCATCAATAAGACAATTTCTTATTTTGGTTTTTTTTCTATATTTTTGCATTTTGTCCTCACTTCTGTGGGGGCCTTCGGTCCCCCCGGGGCCTTTTGCCCTCCAGTTTGTCCCCACTGTGTTTTGTACTTTTGCTTTTCCATTTTTTTTTTCGGGCTCTGTTTTTGTTTTTGTTACCCAGAGAACAATTTGTGGAGAGGTCGTGTATCTCAGGTGATTTTGAAATTAGTAAGTTGGTGTTTTTTGGTTTTTCTGAGAATTGCATAAACCCTTCCATCCTTTTCTATTTAGATAGTTGGGCCCCAGCGTTTGCTCATACTATTTTTCTTTCTTTCAGTATTTCCTCTGCTAACCGCCATAACATGTTTGGGGGCTTTCTATTATCTTTGGGGTTCTGCTCCCGGGGGAATACTTTCCTATTTCTATCTTTAGGGTAGTTAGTTCTCAGCTGTACACGCAGGACCAACTAGAACCCCACGCTCCTCTAGTTGCCAGATTGTTTTAGGGGATCGAGCTAAGTTTCAGAATTTCAAAAATAATTGTAAATTGTTTCTTGCCTTAAAATCTAAGTCCTCAGGAAACGCAGCGCAGCAGGTTTCAAATTATCATCTCTCTCCTGCGCGGCGATCCTCAGGATTGGGCTTTTTCCCTGATACCTGGGATCCTGTTTTGAGTGATGTTGATGCATTTTTTCAGGCTTTGGGTTATTGTACGATGAGCCTAATGTCACTGATCAAGCTGAAAAAGCCTTGTTGGCATTAAATCAGGGCTTGATGACGCTGAGTTATACTGTCAGAGATACCCCCCGACCTACTGTCTCCTGCCTCACAATCCTGTAGAATGTAAGCCCGAAAGGGCAGGGTCCTCTCCCCTCTGTATCAGTCTGTCATTGTTAGTTTGTTTACTGTAAGTGATACCTGTAATTTGTATGTAACCCCTTCTCATGTACAGCACCATGGAATCAATGGTGCTATAGAAATAAATATTAATAATAATAATAATAATAATAATAATAATTCCGTAGGTGGGCAGTCCTGACCAAGTGGAATGACGACGCTTTGGCGGCCCTTTTCCAGAAGGGTCTGTCGGATAATGTAAAGGATGTTATGGTGGGATTCCCTGTCCCCTCTGGTCTCAATGATTCTATGTCATTAGCGATTCAAATTGACAGACGTTTGCGTGAGCGAGAAGTATGCGTGGAGTGGTGTTGCCTTGTGAGCCAGCTGCTGAGCCCATGCAGTGTGATGGAGTGGTGTCTGGGGCACAGCGTCATGAGTTTCGAAAGCGCAATGGGTTATGTTTCTACTGTGGTGATGCCTCTCATGCTATTTCAGTCTGCCCTAAGCGGGGAAGACATTTTGCACGCTCAGTTGTCTTGGGTAGTGTTCAGACTAATTTTTATTAACTGTCACTCTGATATGCTCTCTGTCCTCATTTTCTGCTCAGGCTTTCGTTGATTCTGGAGCAGCTATTAACCTGATGGATTATGATTTTGCTAAACGTTGTGGGTTTCCCTTGATACCCCTACAGAAGTCTATTCCTTTACTGGGGATCGATTCTACCCCTTTGGCTGAGAATAAACCCCAGTTTTCTACTCAGGTGATAATGAGGTTGAACCTGATCACCAGGAGTGCTGCAAATTTTGGTTCTATATAATCTGCATGACATTATAGTGCTGGGTTTCCCTTGGTTACAGTCTCATAATCCTGTTTTGGATTGGAAATCTGTGTCTGTAACCATTGGGGCTGCCAATGTGTTAATACCAACACTCCTGTTTTTCTGCCTCCCCCCAGGCTGAGGATGTTCCTGACTTTTTGTTTGATTTTTCTGATGTGTTTAGCGAAAGTAAATCTGCATCCTTACCTCCCCATAGGAGCTATGACTGCGCTATTGAATTAGTGCCAGGTAGTAAATTCCCTAAAGGTCGCCTTTTTAACTTGTCTGTACCTGAACATGACGCTATGCGGTCTTATATCAAGGAATCATTGGAGAAGGGTCATATCAGACCATCCTCTTCACCCTTAGGTGCCGGTTTTTTCTTTGTGGCCAAAAAAGATGGTTCATTAAGGCCGTGTATTGATTATCGTCTCTTGAACAATATTACTGTGAAATATCAATACCCGTTACCCTTGATTTCTGACCTGTTTTCCAGGGTGAAAAACGCTACTTGGTTTACCAAGCTTGACCTCAGGGGGCGTATAACCTTATTCGCATTAAGCACGGGGATGAATGGAAGACGGCATTTAACACCCCTGAAGGGCATTTTGAGTACCTTGTGATGCCCTTTGGGCTCACTAATGCTCCTTCCGTCTTCCAGTCCTTCATGAATGACATTTTCAGGGATTTTGTGGACAAGTTTCTGATTGTTTATTTGGATGATATCTTGATTTTTTCTAATGACTGGACTCTCATGTGAAACATGTTCGAACTGTATTCCAGATTTTGAGAGAGAAATGCTCTGTATGTGAAGGGATCAAAGTGTCTTTTTGGCGTACAGAAGATCTCATTTCTGGATTCATTTTGTCCCCATCTGTTATTGAAATGGACCCGTCAAGGTTCAGGCCATCTGTGATTGGGTCCAAACTACTTCATTAAAGGCTCTTCAGAGATTTTTGGGTTTTGCCAATTTTTATCGTAAATTTATTGGTAATTTCTCGGTTATTGTTAAACCATTAACTGATTTGACCAGAAAGGGTTCTGATGTGGTGAATTGGCCTCCTGAGGCAGTCTCTGCGTTTCAGGAACTTAAGCAGAGATTCACTTCTGCTCCTGTTCTACGGCAGCCTGATGTTTCTCTGCCATTTCAGGTGGAGGTTGATGCCTCTGAAATTGGGGCAGGTGCCGTTTTGTCCCAAAAAGATCCAGAGACCTCTAAAAGTAACCCTTGTGCCTTTTTCTCTCGAAAATTTTCTCCTACTGAACGCAATTATGACGTGGGTAATCGGGAGTTATTGGCCATGAAGGGGGACTTTTGAAGAGTGGAGACATTGGCTGGAGGGAGCCAAACATCAGGTGGTGGTCCTTACGGACCATAAGAATCTGGTCTATCTGGAATCTGCCAAGCGACTCAATCCTAGACAGGCCAGGTGGGCCTTGTTTTTCACACGTTTTAATTTTGTGGTTTCCTTTCTTCCTGGCACTAAGAATGTTAAGGCGGATGCCCTCTCGAGGAGTTTCCTTGCGGACTCTCCTGAGCTATCTGATCCCTCTGTTATTTTGAAGGAGGGTGTAGTTCTTTCCGCCATCTCGCCCAATTTGAGACTTGCTCTGGAGGGGTGTCAGGAGGATAGGCCCGAGCGCTGCCCTGTTGGAAAATTGTTTGTCCCGGACCAATGGAAAAAGAGTGTGATGTCTGAGATTCATTGTTCCGCATTGGCTGGGCATCCCGGAATTTTTGGTACCAGAGACTTTGGTTAGTCGGTCCTTTTGGTGGCCTACCTTGTCTCGCGATGTCAGGGAATTTGTGCAGTCCTGCGGGACTTGCTCTCGCTCCAAGCCTTGCTCTCGCTCTAGTGGTTTGTTGATGCCATTGCCTGTGCCCAAGAGACCATGGACCCATATCTCTATGGATTTCATTTCCGATCTTCCTGTTTCTCAGAGAATGACCACCATCTGGGTAATTTGTGATAGGTTTTCCAAAATGATACATCTTGTGCCATTACCTAAGTTGCCTTCCTCCTCTGAATTGGTGCCTTGTTCCTTCAGCACGTGGTTCGTTTACACGGCATTCCTGAGAACATTGTGTCTGACAGAGGAGTCCAGTTTGTTTCCAGATTTTGGAGGACTTTTTGTTCTAAACTGGTGTTCAATTGTCTTTCTCCTCGGCATTTCATCCTCAGACCAATGGTCAAACTGAGAGAACAAACCAGACATTGGAGACTTATCTAAGATGCTTTGTGTCTGCTGATCAGGATGACTGGGTCTCTTTTTTGCTTTGGCTGAGTTTGCTCTTAATAATAGGGCTAGCTCTGCCACTTTGATGTCTCCGTTTTTCTGTAATTCTGGGTTTCACCCTCGATTTTCTTCAGGACAGACGGAGGCTTCTGTCTGTCCAGGTGTTGACTCTGTTGTTGAGCGTATGAGCAGATTTGGGACCAGGTAGTGGAGAGGTTGTCCCTCCTCAGGAGAAGGCCCAGCGGTTTGCTAACTGGCATAGGACTGATGGTCCTCGGTTTAAAGTGGGGGACTTGGTCTGGTTGTCCTCAAAGAATATTCCTATGAGAGTAGCATCTCCTAAATTTAAGCCTAGGTTCATTGGACCTTATAAGATCATGGAGATTATTAATCCTGTTTCTTTTCGTTTGCTTCTTCCAGGGACATTTAAGATCCATAACGTGTTCCACAAGTCCTTGTTGAAGAGGTTTGTTGAGCCAGTGGTTCCTGCTGCTGTGCCTCCTGACCCTGTTTTGGTTGAGGGCAATCTGGAGTATGTGGTTGAGAAAATATTGGATTCTCGTTTTTCTAGACAAGACTACAGTATTTGGTTAAATGGAGAGGTTATGGTCAGGAAGACAATTCTTGGGTGTTTGCTTCGGACATCCATGCTAGGAGACTTATCCGTGCGTATCATAGAACTCATCCTGACCGACCTGGTTGCTCAAATGAGGGTTCGGTGACCCCTCCTCAAGGGGGGGTACTGTTGTGAATGGGTTTGAGATGAGTTCTGAGCAGAGGCTCCCTCTGGTGGTTACAAGCGGTACTAGTGAGGATTGTGAGGACTGGGAATCAGGTGTTACTGATTGGTCTTATATAAGGGAGTCATTTTCCCATCAGGGTTGCCGGTGATCAATTGTTCTGGTCTGAATCCTTCTTTCCAGTTTCCCTTGTAGCCTGCTGTGTCGTTTCTGCATCTCCTGCTATCAGATAAGACAATTTCTTATTTTGTGTTTTTGCTATATTTTGCATTTTGTCCTGCACTTCTGTGGGGGCCTTCAGGGTCCCCTCCGGGGGCTTTTGCCCTCTCAGTTTAGTCCAGCCACTGTGTTTTGTACTTTTGCTTTTTCCAGTTTTTTTTTTCAGTGGCTGCTGTTTTGTTTTTGTTACACCAGAGAACTAATTTAGGTGGTAGAGGTCGTGTGATCTCAGGTGATTTTGAAATTAGTAGAGTTGGTGTTTTTTCAGGGTTTTCTGAGATTGCAGTAAGTACCCTTCCTATCCTTTTCTATTTAGATAGTTTGGGCCCCAGCGTTTGCTCATACTATTTTCTTTCTGTGTCAGTATTTCCTCTTGTCTAACCGCCATTACATGTTTGGGGGCTTTCTATTATCTTTGGGTTCTGCTCCGGGGCAGATAGCTTTCCTATTTCTATCTTTAGGTGTAGTTAGTTTCTCAGGCTGTGACGAGGCGTCTAGGACCAACGTAGGAACGCTCCACGGCTGCCTCTAGTTGCGGTGGTTAGTCAGGGTACTGCAATCTCATAGATTCCAACTGCTCTGGTGTATTTCCTTTTTTACCTGCACTCCTCAGCTACCGTAACATAACAACGTTACCTCTACGTCCACGCAAATGTCTGTCAATTTGAATCGCTAATGACATAGAATCATTGAGACCAGAGGGAGCAGGGAAACCCACCATAACATCTTTTACATTCTCTGACAGACCCTTCTGAAAAAGGGCTGCCCAAGCATCATCATTCCATTTGGTCAGGACTGCCCACTTTTGGAATTTCTGACAGTACAACTCAGCGTCCTCAAGCCCCTGATTTAATGCCAACAAGGTTTTTTCAGCTTGATCAGTGACATTAGGTTCATCGTACAATAACCCCAGAGCCAGAAAAAATGCATCAACATTACTCAAAACAGGGTCACCAGGTGCCAGGGAAAAAGCCCAATCCTGAGGATCGCCGCGCAGGAGACAGATGACAATTTGAACCTGCTGTGCTGCGTTCCCTGAGGACTTAGGTTTTAAGGCAAAAAACAACTTACAGTTATTTTTTAAATTCAGAAATTTAGCTCGATCCCCCAAAAATAAATCTGGCATGGGGATCCTAGGTTCCACAACCGGTAACCCTGCAAGATAGGTAGCAATATTCCAAACTTCAGTGGCAAGCTGATCCACACGGCCAGACAACTGTGCAAACTCCATTGAGAGAAAAAAAATCCTCCTCAGCACCCAGAGAAAAAGAGGGAAAAAATGCAACAAGCAGAGAAAAAAAAAAAATTCTGACAACTTCCTTTTTTCTTTTTCCTTTTACTATTTTTCCCTTCTGTTGAGTACCATATAATTTTCAGTTTGGCCGGTGATCCTGTTATGATTTGGTAGCTGAGGAGAGCAGGCAAAAACGGCAATACACTAGAGAGGTTGGAATCTACTGGATTGCAGTACCCTGACTAACCACCACAACTAAAGACAGCCGTGGAGCGTTCCTAAGTTGGTCCTAGACGCCTCGTCACAGCCTGAGAGGTTAACTACACCTAAAGATAGAAAGAGGAAAGCTATCTGCCCCGGAGCAGTTCCCCAAAGAACATAGGAAGCCCCCAAACATGTAATGGCGGTTAGACAAGAGGAAATACAGACACAGACAGAAAATAGTATGAGCAAACGTTGGGGCCCAATCTTCCTAGACAGAAAAGGATAGGAAGGACACTTACTGCAATCCAAAAAACCCTAAAAAATACCAACTCTACTAATTGCAAAAACACCTGAGATCACACGACCTCTACCACCTAAATTAGTTCTCTGGTGTAACAAAACTAAGCCGCAGCCACTGAAAAAACTGGAAAAGGCAAATGAACAAATAACTGGCTCCAGAAGAACTGAGAGGAGCCCAAGCCCCCAGGGGGGGAACCTGGCTAACCTCACAGAAATGCAGAGAAATATGCAAATGGTAAGCACAAAAACAAAAAACAGAAAATATCTTATCTGAGAGCAGGAGAAGAGGCAAGACCCAGCAAGCTTCCAAGTGAACCAGGAACAACAGTTGAGACAAGAACAATTGATCACCGGCAACCATGATGGGAGGGAACCTCCCTTATATAAGACCAGTCTGTAACTCCTGATTGCCAATCCTCATTGAATGGTTCAGTACTGTTTGTAACCACGAGAGGGAGCTTCTGCTCAGAATTCATTTCTAACACATTCACAACAGGTTATCTAGCAGGCCTGTAGCAGTCCAAAAATGTGTTAAAAAACCAAAAGAGTTGCAGGACAGCTTTGCCAGACGGACAAATAAGCACAGCGTGCAAGCTCTGAAAATTTATACCGTAGTAGGAAGATTGAAGTGTGGCACTTTTTTTTACCAAAATCCTATTGATGAGGCAAAGGTTCCCTGTAAGAAGTGCGGAAGGACCTTTAGCCGAGGGAAAAATCTCCAAAATTTGAATACCAGTTGCATGCTTAGACATTTAATCAACATGCACTTGCAAGTGTGGACGGACTACAAAACCTCAGGTAGCACATGTGCACCTGCTCCGACTGAAGGTAGCCAGCAACGCTCCATCGCTTCCCCCATTGTAAGCCCACCGGTTAGCACACCACCAGCAAGAAATATTGAGGTGTCGTCGCAAGGCCAAAGCAGTCCGGGAATCACAATGTTTTTGCAACGAAAGACTGAATTTAGGCCATCACCACCACCACCACCGCCATCACCATCACCAACCCCCTCTCAGTCCGTCATGTCCACCGCTAATTCACCCATATGCAGCTCTCAAGTCCAGCTCACCCTATCAGACACTCTGAGTAGGACAAGAAAGTACTCATCCTCTCATCCGCATACACTGGCTTTGAATGCCTACATTGCCAAACTGATCTCATTAGAGATGATCCCCTTCCGTTTGGTTGAAAGTGCAGCGTTCCGAGAGCTCATGGCCTACGCTGTCCCTCACTGTGACCTACCCAGTCGCCACTTCTTTTCTAGAAAAGCCATCCCTGCCCTTCACCTGCATGTGAAAGACCGCATTGTCCATGCACTAAACAATCAGTGAGTGGAAAGGTGCACCTCACCACAGATGCATGGGCCAGTAGGCAAGGCCAAGGCCGTTACATGTCCATCACTGCACACTGGGTTAACGTGGTGGATGCAGGTTCCACAGGGGACAGCGGCGGTGGGACAGTGCTGCCTAGCCCACAGTATAGGCAACAGTTGGCTGTAGGCGTTCGACCCTTCTTCTACAGAAGCGAAAGCTCGTCGACAGAGTGCAGTCGCACAAGCACTCCATCCTCAGCTGCCAGTGTTGCACACGAGGTGTCCCACTATCGAACAGCTAGTGGTAAGCGTCAGCAGGCTGTTTTAAAGATGATGTGTTTGGGTGACAACAGACACACCGCGGAGGTACTGGTCGACTACTTGCAGCGAGAAACGGAGTCATGGCTGGGCAGTCTACATCTTGCGCCAGGCAAGGTAGTCAGTGATAACAGACGTAATTTTGTGGCGGCCATAGCCCTGGCAAAACTCAGACAAATTTGTGTAGCCCAGCTGCGCTTGGAATCACATTTCCCAGGAGGATGCACCAAAGGTAACACCCACAAGAGACCTGATATTCATTCACACAGCTTCACCATTCCCTAGAGCCACCAGAGGGAGCCTTTTTGAGAGTATATAGGATGGTGAAGCGACTGAGAGCTCAGTCCAGACTAGCTCAGACGCAGATTAGATCAGATCTCGGATGAGATTAGTTCACAATGAGTTCAGTGTAGTTGGTGATTCAACACAGAAGTGAGAAATTGTTAGTTCTCTAGGAGTGTTGGAGAGTTAGCTCTAGAAGTGTGCACAGATCAGTGAGTCTGCAAAGCCAGGTGCAGAACAGACGGAAATCCTGATAGCTGCTTCAGACAGAGCATTAGAAAGAAAGAAGGAAAGAGAACAGCAGTTATTGAAAGAACCTGAAGACTGCAGCTTTGAGCTTAGTACAATGTGTGGAGGCTAGTACCAGTGGAGAGATAGCCACTCTAGCCTAGTCAGAACTGAGTCAACTGAGTGCAGTTCAGAGAGCAAGCATGCCGACGCTTTGAGAGTGGTGAAGAGAGAGGAGAATCAGCCATCTACTGCTAGTGTGCTTATGTTAAGGGTCGGAGTAGGACAAAAGGCGAGTGGAAGAGAAGAAGAAGAGAGTAATAGAGGTTGAAACAGCATTGATAGCTTACCTCTACTCTGAATAACCGGACACTGGGTCCGAGCTTGCTAGAGTCTACACGACTAGTGAGAGATACCGGAGAACCTGCGGGACTTCAAGTCGCAGGGGGCCCACAAGTGTTGATACGTAACTGGGGTCAGGAAGACGGGGTCTAGCAGGACGCTGCATACAGAGACACTGTTCTATCCAAGAGAAGGCCCTACCACAAAGTCAGCCGGGCGTATAAAGTGAAGACAGTTAGACTTCGTTTCATACAGGTCAGAAACTCACACTACAGGAGTAAGCAGGCCCTACACCTACTCAGTGGGAATACTGGACGTGTATCCTCCACCCTGCCAGCATCCCGGGACGTGCCTGCTATCCCACCAGTAAAGGTACAGAAAGAGACTTTTGTGTGTGTTTGCCTTATTACTCCTGCGGCTGAACTCCCCTTCTCCGTCCTGCACCCTAACACCGCCACCCTACCCTGAGGGACCCAGTCTTGCCTGTGGAAGACTTTAAACCTTGCTGCCCATAAACAACCCCTCAGTGGATTTACACAGCAGCGCTAGTCACACAGACCAGGCATCACAGGTGGTGTCACGAACATCTTACAAACCATTTAATCCCCTGTAAATATCCCCCTTTTTAGTGAGCGCCCAGGGCTACGGAACGAGCTGTGCTACCCATGACATCCCTCATTGAAGTGAACGCGCTCGGTGCCGAGTACCCCACAGGCCCTGGCGGGCGACTCAAATTCCTTGCCTGGCTCACACCTTGAACCTGGTGGTGCAGTGCTTCCTAAATAATTATCCGGAGTTAACAGCCCTGCTCCATAAGATGCGATCGATCGCCCGTAGACTCCAGTCGTATGCAGAAGCTGTAGCGATCGCTCCATCTCCCCAAGCACCGCCTAGTCATAGACGTTGCAACAAGATGGAACTCCACCATGCACATGGATGAGAGGCTGTGCGAACAGAGGCAGGCTGTAATGCATTTGTGGGAGGATACACGGGCAGGAAGTTTGAGGGCAGATATGGAGTTGTTTTGTGTGTAGTGGTCAAAGCTGAAAGACCTCTGTAAAGTCCTTCAGTGTTTTGAGGAATGCACACGGCTGGTAAGCGCAGATGAACCACCATAAGCATGAGCATCCCACTTATGTGTCTGCTCATGCAAACTTTGACGCACATTAAGGATCAGGCGTCTTCGGAGGAGGAAGAGGAGGAAGAGGAGGGAAGCTTTAATGACAGTAAGCCATTGTCTGCTCAGGGAACTGTCCTGGAAGAGGTGGACGAAGAAGAGGAACAGGAGGAGGAGGATGAGGGGGATGATTATTTTGGGGAGGAGGATGCTTCTCAGGGTGCAAGAGAAAATGTTGGATGGCCAAGGTCAGGTACAGGGTTTGTGTGTGACTGGAGGAATGTGGATTTGGCAGAAAGTGCTCCTCCACCCACCACTGTCAGTGAATCATTGACACCTGGAACATTGGCCCACATGTGTGATTATGTCTTGCGGATCAAAAAAAGGGACCCCCGCATTGCCAAAATTATGAAGGATGACGACTACTGGTTGGCCAGCATCCTCAATCCATGCTATAATGGCAAATTACAGAACATCATGCCACAAGAGAAACTAGAGCTAATATTGGCGAAAAAACAAGCAACTCTGGTAAACCTTTTGTTAGAGGCATTCCCAGCACACAGCAGCGGTGCAGGTTCTACCACGAGCCGTACTGGGCAAAACGGAAGAGGTGTTCGTGGTGCACACAGCAGAAGTGGCATTGGAGACAGGGGTTTCATGACCATGTTGTGGACTGATTTCTTGAGTAACGCTCACACGACTGGTAATACTGAATCGATTGCAACAGACAGGAGACAGCAGTTGTCAACTATGGTACAAAATTACCTCTCCTACCCTATCGACGTTCTCCCTCACAGTTCATTCCCCCTTGACTCCTGGGCCTGTAAACAGGACACCTGGCCTGAATTGGCACAATATGCCTTACAGGAGATCGCTTGCCCTGCTGGTAGTGTGCTAAAAGTCTTCAGTGCAGCCGAATCAATCCTGACAGAAAGGACCCAGCTGTCGACCCAAAATGTTGGTGACCTCACCTTCATAAAATGAACCATGCCTGGGTTTAAAAGGATTTTGTACCACCTTTCCTTGATGACACATAGGTTGCCAGCAAAATGGCTCGCTTTGTCCTCCTCTTCCTCCGACTTCTCTAATTCCTCCATTTGCAGCTGCTGAACGTCCAGCCTACACCTCAAAATTTGCCAGTTTTTCCACCTCCCTAACTGGGATGTCTCCTCCCTGTGTCGGCGTCAGCACCTGGCGCACCCGGGCAAGTGCCGGTTCCCTGAGCAGGTGGGGGGGCCCAATAGTGGGCGACGGCACTGGCACAGGGCCACTCATAGTACGCAAAAGTGTCTCTGATGGTGGGGGGGCCCACTCCCATCAGACACACCGGCGTACTATGAGGGGCCCTGTGCCAGTGCCGTCACCCACGAGTGGGCCCCCCGATGCTTGCTCAGGGCCCCAGCACATGCAATACTTACCTCTCCCTGCTCCACAGCTGTAACGTCTTCTGTGTTTTCTGACAGTGACATTCAGGTCAGAGAGCGCGATGTCTTCACGTCTGTATGCCCTCTGCCTGAACAGTCCAAGTGCAGAGAGCTGGAAGATGGCGACGCTGAGGAGTCCAGAGTAGAGCAGTGCCCAGGGAGGAGAGATATTTCATTTTTTTAATGTTTGGAGCAATATATGGGGAGCATTAGACACTGGAGAATTATATATGGGGCCCATCATACACTTGAGCATCATAGATAGGGCTCATTATACACTGGAGCATTATAAATGGGGCCCATTATACAGTACAGACCAAAAGTTTGGACACACCTTCTCATTCAAAGATTTTTCTGTATTTTCAAGACTATGAAAATTGTACATTCACAATGAAGGCATCAAATTAACACATCTGGAATTATATACTTAACAAAAAAGTGTGAAACAACTGAAAATATGTATAGGTTCTTCAAAGTAGCCACTTTTGCTTTGATTACTGCTTTGCACAATCTTGGCATTCTGTTGATGAGTATCAAGAGGTAGTCACCGGAAATGGTCTTCCAACAGTCTAGAAGGAGTTCCCACAGATGCTTAGCACTTGTTGGCCCTTTTGCCTTCACTCTGCGGTCCAGCTCACCCCAAACCATCTCGATTGGGCTCAGTCTGGTGACTGTGAAGGCCAGGTCAAAATAGATATCAGTCATGTAATGTAAGAAATGAAGTATTTGTCATTGTACTATACCTATATTTCTGTGCCGTATCGGAGCATCATGAATTGTGATATGTGTTAAAGGGGCCCACTGAACACTCTTTGGCCGGGGCACACGAAAACCTACCTACCCCCACAACTTTAGCCAAATAACCCCCAGTTTTCAATGTGTAACTGTTATTATAACGTAAATTAAGGTTGACAAGCTTAAGTAATAAGAATTGATGTAGTTGGCATTGAAATGGGCACTGTAGGTGCGTTTACTGTCCTCCACTCCCTGCCGACTTTGCTTCCCCATTGACTTGCATTGCGTTTCGTGTTTCAGTCGGAACTCCGACTTTTCCCGATAGTTGGCCGATTTCGTTCGACTCGACTTTTGAGAAAGTTGGGTTTCATGAAACCCGACTCGACCCTAAAAAAGGCAAAGTCGCTCATCTCTACTCAGGACAAATTGCACAATATCTCTTGGGGTCCCATTTCTTCTGTTACCCTTGGGAAAATAAAAAAAATGGGGACTAAAATATGTTTGTGGAAAAAATATGATTTTTTATTTTCATCCCCGGCGTTATAAACTTCTGTGAAGGGTTCAAAGTGCTCACCACACTCTAGATAAATTCCTTTGGGGGTATAGTTTCCAAAATTGGGTCAATTGTGGGGGGTTTCCACTGTTTAGGAACATCAGGGGCTCTCCAAACACGACATGACACCCTCAGACCATTCCATCAAAGTCTGCATTACTAAACGTCACTACTTCTATTCCGAGCTCCGACATGTACCCACACAGTAGTTTTCTCCCACATATGGGGTATCAGCGTACTCAGGACAAATTGGAAAACAACTTTTGGGGTCCAATTTCTCCTGTTACCCTTGGGAAAATAAAAAATTGGTGACTAAAAGATCATTTTTGTGGGAAAAATAGGATTTTTATTTTCATTCCCGGGCATTATGAACTTGTGTGAAGTACTTGGGGGTTCAAAGTGCTCACAACAGATCTAGATAAGTTCCTTAGGGGGTCTAGTTTCCAAAATGGGGTCATTTGTGGGGGTTTCCACTGCTTAGGCACATCAGGGGCTCTGCATACTGAATATGACACCCATCAAAGTCTGCATTCCAAAACATTATTAATTCCTTTCCGAGTCCTGCACCCAAACAGTATTTCCCCCCACATATGGGGAATCAGCATACTCAGAACAAATTTGACAACTTTTGGGGTCCAATTTTCTTGGGAAAAGTCAAAAATTGGGGACTAAAAATCATTTTTGTGGAATTTTTTTTCACATCCAGGCATTATAAACTTTAGTGAAACACTTTGGGGTTGATTGTGCTCACAACAGATCTAGATAAGTTCCTTAGGCTGTCTAGTTTCCAAATGGTGTCACTTATGGGGGTTTCCACTGTTTAGGAACATCAGGGGCTCTCCAAACGCGACATGGCATCCAGCCAATTCTGCATTGAAAAAGTCAAAAGGTGCTCCTTCCCTTACGAGCTCTGCCATGCACCCAAACAGTGGTTTACCCCCACATATTGGGTATCAGCGTACTCAGGACAAATTGCACAATGACTTTTGAGGTCTTGTTAGACTTAGGAAAATAAAAATTGGTGTGAAAAGATCATGCTTGTGGAAAAAATATGTTTTTTTAATTTTACAAATCTACATTATAAACTTGTGTGAAGCACTTGGGGGTACAAAGTGCTCTACCACAGATCTAGATAAGTTCCTTAGGGGGTCTAGTTTCTAAAATGGGTCACTTGTGGGGGGTTCCCACTTTTTAGGCACATCAGGGATAATCAAATGCGACTTGGCGTCCAATCTCAATTCCAGCAAATTTTGGTTTGAAAAAAGTCAAATGGCGCTCCTTCCCTTCCGAGCTCTGCCATGCGCCTAAACAGTGGTTCCCCCACATATGGGGTATCAGCGTACTCAGGACAAATTGGACAACAACTTTTGTCGTCCAATTGTTATGAACTGCTACAAGCACTAAGGAAAGATGGGAACTCTGTCCCTACAATAAAACTGAGCTTGATCCCTACGATGTAACGGGGAACCTGATCCTGCGACCAGACCCGCTAAAGTCCTCAGTTAGTCTGAACGAAGACCTATAGTTGCGAGGGAGGAATCCCTACAAGATCTAGGGACTGGGAGAAAAGGTGGACACCTCCTAACAGAAATTGTAGCAGGGAAAATTAAACAGAAAACAAATTACTACAAGATCCTAAGATTAAGCAAAACTGACAGAGTAAGGCACCTAAGCACCCGGCTAGCTTAAGAGTAGATAATACACTGAAGTCCAGCAAAGCCAGAAGGGCGGAGCCAGACTAAATAGGGAAAAAAGGTCATGTGACCAGCAAACTGAAACAAAATCTAACAAGAGGGTTCTAACAGTACCCTCCCTTCTAAGAAGATCCTCCGGATCCCCTAGGACTTAGGCTTATCCGGAAACCTCTTGTGAAACGCTCTGACAAGTCTAGACGCAGAAACATCATCCGCCCTCACCCATGAGTTATCCTCGGGTCCATAACCCTTCCAAGCGACGAGGTACTGCAAACCCCTCTATACCGTCTAGAATTTAGGATGCGGGAAATCTCATATTGCCCGTCCTCCACCACCAGGGGAACAGTGGTCGAGACGTCTCCATCTGAGACCTCAGCTTTTTTCAAGAGAGAAACATGAAACACCGGATTAATCTTCCAGGAGGTGGGAAGCTCCAACTTAACAGCAGATTGGTTAATAACCTGAAGCACCTTAAAGGGCCCTACAAACTTGGGACCCAATTTCTTAGACGGAATCCTCAAGCGCAGATTCTTAGAGGACAACCAGACCATGTCACCAATAGCAAACAAAACCTCTTGTCGTTTTCTATCAAAATACACTTTGGATCTTTTGTTAGCCTCCTGAAGATTACCACGCACATCAGTCGAAACTCTCTCCAACACACCAGAAAAATTCTCCTCTTCAGGTACAGCCGATCCCAACTTGGAAAATGACCCAAAAGACGGATGTCTCCCAGTACAACAAAAAAAAGGCGAACAACCAGCAGAAGCGGATGTATGATTGTTAAGAGCAAACTCAGCAAGAGGCAGAAACTCAGACCACCCCTCTTGATTATCAGTCACAAAACAGCGCAAGAACTGCTCAACATCCTGGTTTTTCCTTTCTGTCTGGCCATTAGACTCAGGATGATATCCGGATGAAAACGACAAATGAACTCCCAACCTGTCACAAAAGGCGCGCCAAAAACGAGCCACAAACTGAGGTCCCCTATCAGAAACAATGTCAGTAGGAACACCATGTAGTCTGACTATTTCCTTGACAAAGGCCTTAGCGAGAGTCTTAGCGCAGGGCAATTTGATGAAAGGAACCAAGTGACACATCTTGCTAAAACGGTCCACGACCACCCAGATGACAGTGAAACCCTCAGAGGGGGAAGGTCAGTAATAAAGTCCATAGCCAAATGTGTCCAAGGTGCACTAGGGACCTCCAGAGGGCAAAGCAACCCTGCAGCAGGAGTATGAGAAGACTTAGATCTAGCACACACAGTGCATTGACGCACCCACTTAATGACTTCCTTCTGCCATCCAGGCCACCAAAAGCTGCGACCCACAAGTCTCTTGGTCTCAGAGATTCCAGGATGACCTGCCAACCGAGAGTCATGACATTCAACAAACAAATCTCTCCTCAGGGTACCAGGCACAAACAATCTCCCATGCGGCGTGTTAGATGGGGCATTCTCCTGTGCTTTAAGAATCTCATCTTCCAACACGGAGTCCAAAACCGCAATAACAACCCCCTCTTGCAAAATGTTTTCCTCCTCCTCAGTACCCACCATAGGAGAAAAGCTGCGAGACAAAGCATCAGCTTTAACATTTTTAGTACCTGGGATGTAAGTAACGGTAAAATTAAAGCGTGAGAAAAACAGTGCCCACCTAGCCTGACGGGCATTCAAGCGTTTGGCAGCATCAAGGTAGATCAGATTTTTATGATCGGTGAAGACTTGAACAGGAAATTCCGCTCCCTCCAAAAAATGACGCCAGTGTTCAAATGCGAGTTTAATTGCCAACAATTCCCGATTACCGATATCATAATTTAGTTCAGACTCAGAAAATTTCTTTGAAAAAAAAGCACAGGGATGTACTCCATCCGTCTTTTCCTGAGACAACACCGTGCCGACCCCCACAGAAGAAGCATCAACCTCAACCAAAAATGGTTTAGTCACATCAGGCTGCGTAAGGATGGGAGCAGAGCTGAACCTCTCCTTTAGCAACACAAAAGCCTCAATGGCCTCAGTAGTCCACTGAACCGCATCAGCACCTTTCCTGGTGAGATCGGTCAGAGGTTTGGCAATCACAGAAAAATTTTTATAGAATTTTCTATAATAATTGGCGAACCCCAAAAACCTCTGTATTGATTTCACACCAATAGGTCTAGGCCAATCCTGCACAGCTTGCACTTTCACAGGGTCCATCTCAAAACCTTCACTGGAGACAATGTAGCCCAAAAAACTAAGTCTCTGTACAGCGAACTCACATTTTTCTAGTTTGGCAAAAAGTGAATTATCACTCAGTAACTGTAATACTTCACGCACACTCCTCCAATGAGACTCCAAATCCAGTGAATAAATCAAAATGTCATCCAAATACACAACCACACTTCTGCCGATCAAAGGTCTAAGGATGTCATTAATAAGATTCTGAAAAAATGCCGGAGCACTGGAAAGTCCAAAAGGCATGACCAGATTCTCAAAATGACCCAGTGGAGTGTTAAACGCAGTCTTCCATTCATCCCCCTCCTTCATGCGCAACAAATTGTATGCCCCTCGAAGATCAATTTTCGAGAACCACTTGGCCCCCACTAACTGATTAAACAAATCAGGAATCAATGGCAGTGGGTAAGGATTGCGTATAGTAATATTATTAATCTCACGAAAGTCTAGACAAGGCCGTAAGCCGCCGTCCTTTTTTTTAACAAAAAAAAATCCAACCGCCACAGGAGATTTGGAAGGCCTAATGTGACCGGCGGCCAAGCTTGTCTGTATGTATTCCTCCAAAGCATTTCTCTCAGGAATAGTCAAATTAAATAAACGACTTTTAGGAAGAGTCGCTCCAGGGACAAATTCAATTGCACAATCATATTCTCTATGAGGAGGCAATACCTGCGATTCTTTATCAGAAAAAACTTTCCAAAAATCCTGAATAGGTACAGGTAACTCCCCCTTAACTACAGCAGCAATACGCCCGTTACAACACTTGTCATAACACTTAGGACTCCAGGACTTAATTTCATTGGTAGACCAATCCAGTACCGGATTGTGCAATTTAACCAGGGTAACCCCAAAATCACCAGTGAGGGCAAATTATTCAAAACTACCAAATCCAAATTCTCTTGATGAACACCATTAATAGTAAGAGGAAATTCACAGATATGGTGAGTAACATTTTTCAAGGGAGAGCCATCCACAGACACCACATTAATAGGAGAAGACAGAAGTTTGGGTTTTAATTTTAGTTTTTCCAAAAATTTCCCATCAATCACATTGAGAGTTGAACCACAATCCACAAATACCCGAAACTCCATTAATTCCTCCTCACCAGCAGTGGTAGCAGAAAGAAAGACACCTTTATTGTTTAAACAAGCTATGCGGGCGACACTGACCTCATTTTTTTTTTCCTCTTTATTCATTCGAAGCGCGCAGTTCTTAATGAAATGCTCAGATTTACCACAGTAGAAACACAAACCTTGAGCAAATCTGCGTTCTTTTTCCCGAGAGTGAGGTGCCATTGCTCCAATTTCCATCGGCTCTGCAATGTCAGTACATTCCTTCTCCAAACCTGGAGCTGACAAAGCAGACTTACTCTCATTAACCCTTGCACGCAGTCTCCTATCCACCCGTATGGCCAATTGCATAGCCTCTTGCAAGTTACCAGGTATAGGATAAGCAATCAGCAAATCTTTAACCCTTTCAATTAATCCTGCAAGAAATAAACTTTTCAAAGCTGAATCGTTCCAGCCCACCTGGGTGGACCACCTACGGAAGTGAGTACAATATTTTTCCACATTACCCGATCCCTGTCTCAAACGTCTCAATTCTGTCTCAGCTGATGAAACACGATCCGGATCGTCATACAACAACCCCAAAGCAGAAAAAAAACCATCCACTGATCCAAAGCATGGATCACTAGGCTGCAGAGAAAAGGCCCAGTCCTGAGGTTCTTTGCGCAAAAGTGACATTATAAACCCTATGCGCTGTGATTCATCACCAGAGGATCTGGGTCTCAAACGAAAATACAACAAGCAAGCATTTTTAAAAGAAAAAAAATCTTGTTGTTCACCAAAAAATAAATCAGGCAAACGTACCTTTGGCTCCACGAAATGTGCTCCAGAACAACTACTCACGTGTTGCGGATTTCAGCCACCTCCAGAGAGAGACCCTGCAGGCGTTCAGCCAAATCCCGAACCGACACCATGATGAAAACAGAATATCTTTCCTTAGAGATTTTTTTTTTTTTTTTTTATTTCTTGGCTGGACTTACTGTTATGAACTGCTACAAGCACTAAGGAAAGATGGGAACTCTGTCCCTACAATAAAACTGAGCTTGATCCCTACGATGTAACGGGGAACCTGATCCTGCGACCAGACCCGCTAAAGTCCTCAGCTAGTCTGAACAAAGACCTATAGTTGCGAGGGAGGAATCCCTACAAGATCTAGGGACTGGGAGAAAAGGTGGACACCTCCTAACAGAAATTGTAGCAGGGAAAATTAAACAGAAAACAAATTACTACGAGATCCTAAGATTAAGCAAAACTGACAGAGTAAAGGGTATGCCACACTAAACAATATCGCTAACGGGATCGCTAAAAAACGTCAATATTTAGCGATCCCGTTGTGTGCGGCAGCTTCCAGCGATGAGCTTCCTGCTGTGATCTCGCTCGTCGCTGGAATCGTTCCGGACCCTATTTTCTCGTCGGCGCTCCCGCTGGGTAAGTATATATCGCTAGTGTGGCACCTTTTCTTAGCGATTTAGCGGTACTTTTGTACCGCTAAAGTCGTTAAGAAGATCGCTAGCGGCGATAGCGTCGTTAACTATATCGCTAAATGTGGCCGCATTTAGCGATATAGAAACAATCCCGCTAGCGATCTCATTAGTATGCAACGCTAACGAGATCGCTAGCGGGATAGCTTAGTGTGGCAGTACCTTAAGGCACCTAAGCACCCAGCTAGCTTAAGAGTAGATAATACACTGAAGTCCAGCAAAGCCAGAAGGGCGGAGCCAGACTAAATAGGGAAAAAAGGTCATGTGACCAGCAAACTGAAATAAAATCTAACAAGAGGGTTCTAACACCAATTTCTCCTGTTACCCTTGGGAAAAAAAATTTGGTGACTTAAATATTATTTTTGTGGGAAAAAAATAGAATTTTTTATTTTCATGCCTGGGCATTATATTGGGTATCAGCGTACTCAGGACAAATTGCACAATGACTTTTGAGGTCTTGTTACCCTTAGGAAAATAAAAATTGGTGTGAAAAGATTATGCTTGTGGAAAAAATATGATTTTTTAATTTTACGGCTCTACATTATAAACTTGTGTCAAGCACTTGGGGTTCAAAGTGCTCACCACAGATCTAGATTTGTTCCTTAGGGGGTCTAGTTTCCAAAATGAGGTCACTTATGGGGGTTTCCACTGTTTAGGCACATCAGGGGCTCTGCAAACTGAACATGACACCCATCAAAGACTGCATTCCAAAACGTCATTACTTCCTTTCCGAGCGCTGCCGTGCGCCCAAAGTTCCCCCCCCCACATATGGGGTATCAGCGTACTCAGGACAAATTGGACAGTAACTTTAGAGGTCCAATTTCCATGGGAATAATCAAAAATTGGGGACTAAAAAATCATTTTTGTGGATTTTTCTTTTCACACCCAGGCATTATAAACTTTAGTGAAACACTTGGGGGTTCAAAGTACTCACAAAAGACCTAGATAAGTTCCTTAGGGGGTCTAGTTTCAAAAATGGGGTCACTTGTGGGGGTTTCCACTGTTTAGGCAAATCAGGGGCTCTCCAAATGCTACATGGCGTCCAATCTCAATTCCGCCAATTTTGGTTTGAAAAAGTCAAACGGCGCTCCTTCCCTTCCAAGCCCTGCCGTGCGCCCAGACAGTGGTTTTCCCCCACATATGGGGTATTGGCATACTCGGGACAAATTGCACAACAACTTTTTCTGTCCATTTTCTCCTTTTACCCTTGTTAAAATAAAAAATTGTTTGTAAAAGATTATTTTTGTGACTAAAAAGTTAAATGTTCATTTTTTCCTTCCAAGTTGCTTCAGCTCCTGTGAAGCACCTAAAGGGTTAATAAACTTCTTGAATGTGGTTTTGAGTACCTTGAAAATTGTGTCACTTTTGGGTATTTTCTGCCATATAGACCCCTCAAAGTGACTTCAAATGTGAGGTGGTCCCTAGAAAAAAATGGCTTTGTACAATTTGTTGTAAAAAGAAGAAATCGCTGGTCAACTTTTAACCCTTACAACTTCGTAACAAAAAAAATTTTGGTTCCAAAATTGTGCTGATGTAAAGTAGACATGTGGAAAATGTTATTTAGTAACTATTTTGTGTGACATATTCTCTGTTTAAAGGGAATAAAAATTCAAAGTTTGAAAATTGAAAAATTTTCCAAATTTTCAACATATTTCCATTTTTTTCATAAATAAACGCAAGCTATATCGAATAAATTTTACCACTATCATGAAGTACAATATGTCACAAGAAAAGAAGCTCAGAATCGCTAAGATCGGTTGAAGCGTTCCAGAGTTATAACCTCATAAAGAGACAGTAGTCAGAATTGTAAAAATTGGCCTGTTCATTAACGTGCAAACCACCCTTGGGGGTTAAGGGGTTAATCATTTATGCACATTCTATTCCAAGTGCATTTTTTCAAAGTGCCAGACAGTTAAACATGGCAGGAATCTAATACTCATCTCTCTTCTCTTCATACAGGTATATGTCTCATTCATCTGTCTTTGTTCCTGTGTGAAAACATTAATCTGGCTTTTTGTTTCTTTTGGAGTAAGGGTATGCCACACTAACAATATCGCTAACGGATCGCTAAAAGTCACTATTTAGCGATCCCGTTAGCGATATTGTTCAGTGCAGCAGCTTCCAGCGACGAGCTATCCTGCTGTGATCTCGCTCGTCGCTGGAATCATTCGGACCCTATTTTCTCGTCGGCGCTCCCGCTGTGTAAGTATCTTATCGCTTTGGCACCTTTTTTAGCGATTTAGCGGTACTTTTGTACCTAAGTCGTTAAGAGATCGCTAACGCGATAGCGTCGTTAACTATATCGCTAATGCGTAGCATTTAGCGTATAGAAACAATCCGCTAGCGTCTCATTAGTATCAACGCTAAGAGATCGCTAGCGGGATAGCTTAGTGTGGCAGTACCTAATGGCTTCTTCCTGGCAACCATGTTGATACAGTACTTCTATCACTGTGGATATTGACACAATCTACCACTTCTGCCATCATCTTCACAAGGTCTTTGCTTTTCCTTGGGTTGATATGCAGGATCAAAGCAGGTTCATCTTGAGATCCAGAACCCTTCCAAGTGTATGATGGCTGATATTCCCATCTGTTTGTACTGCATATAATTGTTTGTACAGATGAATAAGGTAGATGAGCCAGACTTGTGCAAGTCCACAATTCTCTTCCTGATATTTTGCTGATTTCTTTAGACTATCCCATAATGCTACACAAAGAAGCAGTGTTTGTCAGGTGTGCATTAAAATACATCCACGTGTTTCTAAGTAACTCAGATGTTGCCAAAAAAATCTATCAGAAGCTTCCAAACACTTGACATCATATGGGCAGTCCAGAATTGTTTAAATGCATAGTAATCTTAGTGTATATAAACTTTTGACTTTGCCGTAAATAATAAAAATGCCTTAAAACTTTATTCTCTCTCATTATTCTGGCATTTGGCAAATATTAATAATTATAGTAATCATAATTGACCTAAAACGGGAAAGGTTTATTCTGATTTCATATCAGAAATTGAGAAAAAAACATGCTTATGTGTCTTTTTTTTATAGTGTATTTAAACTTCTACCTTCAACTGTATACAGTTAGGTCCATATATATTTGGACAGAGACAACATTTATTTAATTTTGATTCTAGACATTACCACTAGAGCTGAGCGAAACAGGTCGTTTATTTTCAAAAGTCGCCGATTTTCGCCAAAGTCGGGTTTAATGAAATGAAACCTGACCGTGGAGTGAGTTCGGTCACGTGTTCGGCGACCATTTTGCTGGAGTCGGTTTTCCCCTACTCTTTAAGTGACTTTTCTCAGCCAATGAGCAAGGACTCAGGCTGTGGGCAATGACATAGCCAGCGGCCAGCACCATCTTAGAGAAGGGCATTGCAGCGATTGGCTGGCTTTCAGTGGCGTCACAGTGCATATAAAATCCCTCAGCGCCGACCGCCATTTTACTTCTGCCGAACTCAGTGTAGGGGAAGGTTGCTGGCTGTGCATCTGAGCAGGGAGAGCGTTAGGCAGGGCCTAAAAAAAACCTTACTTTCTGCTGATAGCGATTAGCTGTACAGTGACTGTGCAGTGAGAGGGGAGGATTTTGCTGTGTGCAGCAACGCTGGTTCTTAGGCTGCCTGCCTGCCAGTGACGCTGTAGAAATTGCTTGTGTGGAGCATCAGATTTGATTAGTAGGCTGCCTGCCTGTGATAAAGGGGCAATTAATTTGGTGGGGTAGCAGAGCTGCCTGCCAGTGACAGTGTACAAATTGCTTGTGTGGAGCATCACATCTGATTAGTAGGCTGCCTGACTGTGATAAGGGGCAATTTATTCCCCATTGACTTGCATTGGGGTCAGATTTTTGACTCGACCCGACCATTTCCGTTAGTCGGCCGACTTCGTTCGACTCGACTTTTGAGAAAGTCGGCTTTCACGAAACCTGACTCGACCCGAAAAAAGGCAAAGTCGCTCATCTCTAATTACCACAATGAATTGTAAACAAAACAATTCAGATGCAGTTGAAGTTCAGACTTTCAGCTTTCATTTGAGGGTATCCACATTAAAATTGGATGAAGGGTTTAGGAGTTTCAGCTCCTTAACATGTGCCACCCTGTTTTTAACGGACCAAAAGTAATTGGACAGATTAAATAATTGTAAATAAAATGATCATTTCTAGTACTTGGTTGAAACCCCTTTGTTGGCAATGAGTGCCTGAAGTCTTGAACTCATGGACATCACCAGACGCTGTGTTTCCTCCTTTATGATGCTCTGCCAGGAATTCACTGCGGTGATTTTCAGTTGCTGTTTGTTTGTGGGCCTTTCTGTCTGAAGTTTTGTCTTTAACAAGTAAATGCATGCTCAATTGGGTTTATATCAGGTGACTGACTTGTCCATTCAAGAATATTCCACTTCTTTGCTTTAATAAACTCCTGGGTTGCTTTGCCTTTATGTTTTGGGTCATTGTTCATCTGTAGTATGAAACGACGACCAATCAGTTTAGCTGCATTTGGCTGGATCTGAGCACACAGTATGGCTCTGAATACCTCAGAATTCATTCGGCTGCTTCTGTCCTGTGTCACATCATCAATAAACACTAGTGACCCAGTGCCACTGGCAGCCATACATGCCCAAGCCATCACACTGCCTCCGCCGTGTTGTACAGATGATATGGTATGCTTTGGATCATGAGCTGTACCCTGCCTTCGCCATACTTCTCTCTTTCCATCATTCTGGTAGAGATTGATCTTGGTTTCATCTGTCCAAAGAATATTCTTCCTGAACTGTGCTGGCTTTTTTAGATGTTTTTTAGCAAAGTCCAGCCAAGCCTTTTTATTATTGATGCTTATGAGTGGCTTGCACCGTGCAGTGAACCCTCTGTATTTACTTTCAAGCAGTCTTCTCTTTATGGTAGATTTGGATATTGATACGCCTACCTCCTGGAGAGTGTTGTTCACTTGGTTGGCTGTTGTGAAGGGGTTTCTCTTCACCATGGAGAGTATTCTGCTATCATCCACAACTGTTGTCTTCCGTGGACACCCAGGTCTTTTTGCATTGATGAGTTCACCAGTGCTTTCTTTCTTTCTCAGGATGTACCAAACTGTAGATTTTGTCACTCTACTGTTGTAGCAATTTCTCGGATGGTTTTTTTCTGTTTTTGCAGCTTAAGGATGGCTTGTTTCACCTGCCATTATCCAAGCATATGGTTATTGCATAAGAATATTGCAGCAACCTCCTAATGGTCGCACCGAAAAATCAGACCACACGGAGCCCCCATTATCCACGCAGAGCTGACACAGGGATATCGCAGCGGTCTCCTAACCGTTGAATCATGTCTCAAGGAAGAGCATCCTATGTCAAGACAAGATTACGAGTTGGTTCCTCCAAGACATTATCCGTCAGGAATGCCGCCGCTTTTGCTCAAGCAAAAGCTGAAGCGTCAAAATCACGAAGCACCTTTGCTGAGCAAGAGATACAATTTAAACTACAAAAAGCATCACTGGATGCGGAAAAAGGACACCAACAAACATCCTTCGACGTGGAAAAAAGCATCACTGAAAGCGGAAAAAGCACCCTGGAAGAAGAGAAGGCACGCCTTGAAGCGACATTACCGAAGCCTGGTATTGAAAAAAAAACAGCAGCTGCAATAGCATAAACAGAAGCCTTAGAAGCTGTCGTATATTGTGATGAGGAACACAGCAGACGCAGCAGTGTGCTAGGTCTACAGCAATTTACTCATGATCCCTTGCAGCATATAGCAGAGTACGTCCATCAACATTCCAAAACAAACGATGATCCAGACCCATAGCCGAAGACAGAGCCTTTTGTCAACAAGTCAAGCCAACCAGATTATTCGGACTACCAGAAAGCAAACCATCAGTCTCCCAGCTGCAAGCAAGAAAATACACATTGGGATGAAACTGACTACAATAATCTTTCTCCAGAACTGAAGATCTGGAATCTTCTCTGGCTTAAAGAGACTCCCTTCATTTCAGAAAGGTACTACAGCAGTTGGAACAAACCAGAGACATCTAACAGGTATGACCGCACAGCACACATGTGCTCTGACAACACACTATCAGATGGTATCAGCACCAATCAAGCCACAATGGACTTTACCAAGTTCCTTGCTCGACGTGAGTTGGTCACCAAGGTACTTGTAAAGTTCAGCGATTTCGCTGAAAACTACAGAGCTTGGCGAGCCTCCTTCCAAAAAGCCATCAGAGGCATAGGTCTATCATGTAGTGAAGAAGTGGATCTCCTGGTAAAATGGCAAGGAAGTGAGTCTGCTGAACATGCACAGAGAATCAGAGACATTAATGTAAATTATCCAGATGTCGGCCTCAAAAGGATTTGAAATATACTTGATAAACACTATGGCTCTGTAGAGGTTATAGAAAGTCCCTTGTTTAAAAGAATAGACTTTCCTAGAATAGCGAACAACTACTATTCAAAGCTCAGAGAATTAACTGACTTGTTAATGGAGTTGTGTGTAGCAAAAGCAGAAGGAGATCTTGTGTGGGGTGACATACCTTGACACTGTAGAGGTGTGAACCCCATAGTTGAAAAAACTCCCGTACAGTCTGCAAGACAAGTGGGTTACATATGGTTCTAGGTATAAACAGACTTACAATGTAGCATTTCCTCCATTCAATGTGTTTGTAGATTTTGTCTCAGAACAAGCAAAGATTAGAAATGATTCTATTTGATTTTACTGTCATGTGCCAATAAATCTGTTATTAAACCTCATAGAACAATTGTAGAGGTCCACAAAACCAACGTTTCCTCCTCAGGCTCAGTTCAAAAAGAGTTTAGCTCCCGTCAAGAAGAAGACAAATCCAATGACCCAAGCAGACAGTGTCCCTTACACAAGAAGCCACATTCCTTGATTAAGTGCATAGCTTTCAGAGAAAAGTCATTGGAAGAATGGAAGGCCTTCCTTAAGTAGAACCACATCTGCTACAAATGCTGCTCTTCAACATCCTACTTCGCCAGGTACTGTGAGGTTAGTGCAAAGTGTGCCGAATGCAACAGCACCGAATATAACTCAGCTCTAAACCCTGGACCACCATCGGAGATTCTGCCCCAAGTCCAAGAGCATAGCGGGGAGCTGAAGGACTCAAATACTGACACTTCAGCAATTACTTCTAAGTGTGCAGAAGTTTGTGGAACTTTCACAGGAGGCAAGTCCTGCTCTAAAATTTCCCTAGTGAGTGTCTAGCCAGCAGATGAAAAGGACAAAGCCATCAAAGTATACGCGATTTTAGATGATCAGATAACAGGCCATTAGCCAAGTCTGTCTTCTTTGATAGCTTTAATGTCGGAGGACCCAGTGCCCCTTACTCTTTAAAAACTTGTGCAGATATAGTAGAGACAGCTGGTACGAGAGAAGCAGGCTACGTAGTTGAGTCTATAGATGGCCAAAATAGTATGCCCTTACCAACGATATTGGAATTTAATCAGATTCCTGACAACAGGTCAGAGCTCCCTACACCTGAAATGTCATCCCATCATCCTCATCTGAAGCGTATAGTTTGCCTGATTCCCAGCCTTGACCCAGAGGCTCAAATAATCTTGCTCCTTGGGAGAGATATTCTATGAGTTCACAAGGATAGACAGCAAATTAATGGCTCTCACAACGCTCCATATGCCCAGAGACTTGACCTTGGGTGGGTCTTTGTAGGAGAGGCCTGTTTAAGAGGAGCACACAAAATGACAATGATCAACAACATGCTTACCAGTACACTTGAGAATTGACATCCATCTCTCCTTCAACCATGTGAAAATCACTACTTGATAAAGGAGTTGCCACACTGCATTTCAGCACCAAGTATCTTAGCGAGTCATGCCTACGATGATTGCATCTTAAATGGCGACCAAGATCAACTTGGGTGTACAGTCTTCCGCATGACAAAAGAAGTAAATCAAACAGCAATGTCATTTGAAAATAGACTGTTCCTAGAGATGATGGAACAAGGAATGGTGCAGGACAAAACAAAGAGCTGGATTACACCTCTACTCTTCAAGCCTCAAAGAAAACACTTGCCTAACAACAGAGAATAAGTTTACAAATGATTTGTTTCCCTCAGGCACAGCTTCCATAGTAAACAGATATGAGAGACCATTCCTTTACCTTCATGGGGAAGATATGTAAGAACGGTCATGCAGAGTTAGCACCTACACTTAAAGACTCTGAAGAGAGCTGACATCATGGTAAACACGTCCACACAGCTCCTGAGCTAGAGCAGTCAAAGAATGTAATTATCCGAGCTATATAGCTGGAAAACTACGCCAAAGAAATTGACTGTGTAAGGCTGGTTTCACATTTGCATAGCGTTTGATCCGTATAGATCTGCATGCATCATGCGTACATATCTTTAACATGATCTGCGCAGGGACATGTGTATGCATGCGTCATTTCACGGTATGCAGCGGTGTACGGTGAACACGACATGTTGCATTTTTGAAGCGTCAAAAATCTAAATATGCGCAGTCATGCGCATGCGGATGAGTGCATAAAACAACCCATTACTGTCTATGGGAACTTCTTGTATGCAAGGACATACGCATGGATGCGTTCGATGTGCATGCGGACTTCAGAATGCGCATGTCCAGGAACTGATAACAGCACCTGGAAATATTGTACGCATGCGCATAAACAACACAAACGCATGCAGAAACGCATACAAACGCCTTCACACAAAGCTGTTTTTTGGCGTCAAGCGTTAGATGATGCAGATAAAAAACGCTGCGCAAACATGCGTTTGCACATGCAGATGATAAGCTATGCACATACAGTATATGCAAATGTGAACTTAGCCTAACCAACCAGCGACCAATACCAACAGATAGTATTCTTAGGAAACTCCGAGTAGCAAGAGAACTGCAGCTCTCTTCCAAATTGAATATGAATGACTTTGAAAAATACCTAAGTGGACAAGGGTGTACTTGGACTTTTAACCGATAACATTCTTCACACATGGGAGGGGTATGGGAAAGAATGATAGGTGTCATAAGTAGAATCCTCTATTCAATCTTCTTACAAGAAGGATCTGCAAGACTGACACATGAAAGCTTCACAACTTTCATGACCAAAGCGTCAGCCATCATAAATGCCAGACATTTGACTCTGATTTCCAGTGATACTGATGACCTCACTGTTCTCACCCCAGCCCTGCTGCCTACTTAGAAGACCACTAATTGATCTCCACCTGGAGAATTTAATGTTAAAGGGAACCTGTCAGCAACATTGTGCATAGTAATCTACACACAATGTCAGGTTAGCGCCGTTATACTTATTAAAATGATACCTTGGTTGATGAAATCCATCTTGTGCTTCTTTTTTAACTCTCATTTTTAGTTTTTAGATAATAATAAGCTTGTGACCTAAGGCAAGGTTGATGTATTTGGTTCTTTGATTATGCGGGATGTCTTCATAATGTGATAGTAGTAGGGTGAGACAGTATAGGTACATACATAGGGATATTTATCATAGAATATATCATACACCATATCACATATCTTTGTATCTATCTGTAGGGATGGGCGAACCCAAACTGTAAAGTTATGGACCCGTACCGAACACATAGTGTTTGGTCACAAGGACCCGATCACGGGAAACCCGTGCTACAGTTCGGGTCCAGGGCCTGTAAAAGCATAAAATTAATAATAAACATTATAATTATACTTATCTGTCCAGCGACGCGTCCTCCCGTCTCACTGTCTCTCGGCTGCATCTGCTTCCGGGAGTGAACCCTGACGTCACTGCACAAACACTGCTGACACCGGCCGAAAATTGGTGAGCGCCGTGCAGTGGAGTGAATAATATGGAAGTCAATGAGCGGCCCCGGAAGCAGATGCGGCTGGGAGACAGATGGGAGGACTCGTCGCTGGACCAGTAAGTATAATTATAATGTGTATTATAAATGTTATGCTTTGTTTTAAAGCCCCCCCCGCCCCATCCCATATCTCTAAAGTCCAAGCTCGGGGTTTGGACGCAAGATCGCGTCATCTCCGGCCCCGAGCTCGAACTTTACAAAAAAACTCGGGTGAGCCCGCCGATCCTGATCATCGGGGGGTTCGCCCATCACTATCTATCTGTCCTATCTATCATCTAACTAGCTATCTATCATCTATCTATGTATTATTATCTATCTATCTATCTATCTATCATTTAGCTAATATTTATTATCTATCTATTATCTATCATATATCTATGATCTATCTATTTTCTATCTATAATCTATATTATTATCTATCTATCTATCTATCTACTCTATCTATATCTATCTATCTATCTATCTATCTGTCATCTAAATATTTTCTATTATCTATCTATGTATTTATCTATCTATGTATGATCTATATATCTGCTATCTATCTATGTATTTATATATCTATCCATTATCTATCTATATATTTATCTATGTTTTATCTATCTATCCACTATCATATCTACATTATCTATCTATCTATCTAATCTCTTCAATCTTTATCCATTATCTATCTATCTATCCATTATCTATTTATATATTTATCTAGCTAGGTATTTATCTAGAAATAACAAAACTGGAACAGCACAAAATATCAATAGAGGGTGCCAAACCTCCAGTCAAAAAAGTCCTTACTTGCCTCAAATCCCAATAATGAAAAAACAAAAGAGGCAGCACTCCATGTTCTCAGTGATAGAAAAAAGTGGATTTATTCAGACCCACATGTCTGGGCGACGTTTTGGCTCATACTGAGCCTTTCTCAAGCAGTGGGTGTTACAACAGAGTACATTTTTATAGGCAAATTCAATCGCTTCAAGAGGTAGTCACCGAAAATGGTTTTCACTTCCCGTGACTAACTCTGTGCAAAGCAGTCATCAAAGCAAAAGGTGGCTACTTTGAAGACCCTAGAATATAAGAAATATTTACAGTTGTTTCACACTTTTTTGTTAAGTATATACTGTCATTCCACATGTGTTAATTCATAGTATTGATGTCTTCAGTGTGAATTTACAATTTTCATAGTCATGAAAATACAGAAACATCTTTAAATGAGAAGGTGTGTCCAAACTTTTGGTCTATACTGTATATTCATTTTATTAGTTCATATATTCTCATTTTACTGAGTGCAGCAACAGCCATTGTCATGTATAGTGTACAGTTCCTATAGCGTCTTGTGCTTGGGTGCGAGGAAAACACAGGAGACATAGGTTGAAATGAAATGACTTGTATTACTTCATACAAGCATGCTGAAAAGTTCGCACAGTTTGCAGGAACAGCGACAGGAGACACAGCAGGCCAGAGTAACTTCAAGCACTACAATAAATCTCCAAAGCAGGTTCAGGATCTCTTCTCTGTACCGTAATTCCTCTGCAAACATGGATTCACCAAACAGCAGGTTTCCAGAGTCCAAAAGTGTTCCAAGGTTCCTCAGTAAGGAATAGCTGGAGTACAAGTCCAAGGCTTCCAGGAGTCAGGTCACAGACTGACTGAGGCTTGATTCAGGAGCACTGATTGTTCAGCTGAGGCTGCTTAAGAAGCAAGAGGGAAGAATCAGGGCGGGAACATGAAAACTGGAAACTCCATATTAACTGAGGGCAAGAGCTGCAGAAAGATAGAAAGCAAAATGGCCGACGGAAAACTGAGTTTCAAGGAACATGTCAACAGAGACAAAGAACCTTACATTACTCCCCCCTTAGGGACAACCTCCGTATGACCTCAGACCAGGCTTGTCAGGGTACCTCTGATGAAACTGGCGGAGCAGGCGAGGAGCATTTACATTATTGACTGGTTCCCATGAGTTGTCCTCCACTGGGTAGCCCTGCCATTTAATCAAATATTGCAACTGATTTCTGTACAACCTGGAATCTAGAATCCTTTCCACCATAAATTCTTCCTGACCATCGACCAGCACTGGGTCAGGGCAAGGAGAAGAACGTCCAGGAAACGTATTGGGTGTTGCAGCCTTTAGTAGGGATACATGAAAGACAGGGTGGATTCTCATAGTTCTGGGCAGTTGAAGACGACAAGCAACAGCACTTATAATCTTATTGATCTTATAAGGTCCAATGTACTTATGTCCCAATTTAGACGATGGAATCTTTAATTTAAGATTTCTGGTTGACAGCCAGACCAAATCTCCTACCTTGAAAGCTGGTGCAGGTTTACGAAATTTATCTGCTGCTTTCTTGTACCTTTCCTGAGCCAATTCTAGATTTTCCTTTAGAAGATCCATATTCTTTTGTAAAGAAGTGATTCTTTCAGCCACTGCCGGCAAGGGCGTATCTATGGGAAATCGAGGAAGAATGTTAGGATGATAACCTAGATTGGAGTAAAAAGGAGACTGCTTAGTGGAGGCGCTCTGAGAGTTGTTATAAGAGAACTCAGCCAGTGGAAGTAGATCCACCCAATCATCCTGTAGGTGGCAGATAAAACAGCGGAGATACTGCTCCAGGGTCTGATTGGTTCGTTCTGTCTGTCCATTAGTCTGGGGATGAAAAGCAGAAGAAAGGTTTACTTTAATGTCCAATGCTGCACAGAAATTTTGCCAAAACCTTGAAGTGAATTGCACCCCTCGATCCGAAATGACCTCATCCGGTACTCCATGTAAGCGAAACACATTCTTAATCATCAAGTCTGATGTCTGTTTTGCAGTGGGTAAGCCGACACAAGGGATAAAATGAGCTGCCTTTGTTAGACGGTCAACCACCACTAGAATGGTGTTCTTCCCTTGAGAGGTTGGTAACTCCACAATGAAGTCCATAGAAATGGATCCCCAGGGCGGGACGGGGTGGGAAGAGGTTGCAACAAACCAGTTGGTGAGGAGCGAGGTGTTTTGCATCTTGCACAGACTTCACATGAAGTGACATAGTTTAAGACATCTTTCCTGTAAGTGGGCCACCAAAAGAAACGAGAAAGAAATTCTTGTGTCTTTAGAATTCCCCTATGCCCGGCTATCTTGGAATCGTGGATGAGTTGCAATACTCTCAATCTGACTGTTTCAGGTATATACAGACGTTGTCCCTGAATCCACACACCATTCTTAAAGACAAGACTTACGTCCCTTGGGGGGTTTAGCCAACAAAGAATCCGCATGGTATGCTTCCTTGATGTCCTTAAGTAGGTCTTGATTATGAATCACTCCCAGGAATCTAGAGTCAGGAAGAATAGTCTTAGGAGGAGTAAGTGGACGTGTCTCTGCTGAATGAATCCCAGAGAGTGCATCAGCCTTTCCATTGCGCGATCCTGGTCTATAAGAAATGACAAAATTAAATTGGTTTAGGAAAAGATTCCAGCGAGCCTGGCGAGGAGTCAGGCACTTAGCCGACCTGATAAATTCAAGGTTACGATGGTCTGTCAGGACGACTATTTGCTGTGCAGCACCCTAAAGAAGGTGTCTCCATTTTATGAAGGCGGCAATAATGGCCAACAATTCTCTATTGCCCACATCGTAGTTCCTCTCAGCCGAAGACAACTGCTGGGAAAAGAAGGCACAGGGATGCAAGACATTCTTCTCACCTGTTCTCTGAGAGAGTATAGCTCCAACGGCACAGTCTGAAGCATCCACCTCTATTATGAAGGCAAGCTCGGGGTTGGGATGTACTAAGATAGGTGCGATGGTAAATTTATCCTTTAAACAGGAAAATGCTTCCTGATCTTGCGGGGTCCAGGAGATCCTAGACTGTTTCCGGGTAAGTTGGGTGATAGGTGACACTACCTCAGAAAAATTCTTAATGAAACGTCTATAGAAGTTGGCAAACCCGATGAAACGCTGCACCTCCTTCACATTTCTAGGAATTGGCCAATCCTTGATGGCTTGGGTCTTGCTTCCATCCATACTAATCCCTTGCGTAGATAGTACATACCCAGAAATTGAATTTCGGTCCTATGGAATTCACATTTTTCAAGCTTGATGTAGAGATGGTTTTGTCTTAGGCGTTCTAAGACCATTCTAACATGTCCATGATGTTCCTCTGTGGAGTTAGAAAAATTTAGAATATCATCCAGATAAATCACCACAAATGTATCTAGGAGATCCCTGAAGATATCATTCACGAAGTGTTGGAAAGTGGCTGGGGCGGTACTCAGACCAAAAGGCATAACTAGATATTCAAAGTGTCCATAGCGTGACCTGAAAGCAGTCTTCCATTCATCCCCAGGTCTAATACGGACCAAGTTATAGGCCCCACGGAGATCCAGTTTAGAGAAAATTTTGGCATGCCGCACTCTCTCCAACAACTCAGGGATTAAAGGCAATGGATAACGGTTTCTAATAGTAACCTTATTGAGTTCCCTATAGTCTATGCAGGGTCTCAGAGATCCATCTTTCTTCTTCACAAAGAAGATGGGTGCACCTGCGGGAGATGAAGAGGGGCGTATGAAGCCCTTGGCTAAATTTTCGTCTGTATAATCCTTCAAAGCTTTTAGCTCGGGCCCCGCTAGGGGGTAGATCTTACCAAAAGGTATCTCAGCTCCGGGCAATAATTCAATTGGACAATCATATGGACGGTGAGGAGGAAGCTGATCAGCGTTCTTCTTGTCACATAAATCCACATAGTCCTGGTATACAGCTGGTAGTTCAGGGACTGACATGGTTCCTTTAGGAACAGAGCAAGCTGAAACTCCTTGACTCATCTGTTTCTCCGGAAAGTTAATTCCTTGGTCTCCAGTTAATCGTAGGATTCTGCGCCTGCAGCCATGGTAGCCCTAGAATGATGGGAAAGTGGGGAGAAGAGATAAGCAAAAAAGACATTTTCTCCTGATGATCTTTACCCATAAGGACCCTCAAAGGCTCTGTTTCTTGATCCACTTGTCCAGAAGTCAGTAGAGAGCCATCCACAGTCTCCATCTGTACTGGAGTAGCCTTCTTCACTGAACGTATCCCCTGTTTCAGAGCAAAGGAGATATCCATAAAATTTCCACTTGCTCCTGAGTCGATCATAGCAGAGCTAGACACCCACACTGAGTCAACCCAGAGTTTGATGGAAAGGAAGCAGTGAGAATTGTTTCTTTTACAACTCAGCTGGGACACCGCTGAGGAAACTTGAAAAATTGCAGCGTTTATACCGTCATCGTCCCCAGAACTAACAGAGTTTAAGTCGAGAAATCAAGATCTCTTGCAGCAGATCTCTCTGGAGCCTGAGGCTCGGACATGACAGAGCTCCTCTCGCAACACTCACAGTGAATGACTGCTGCAGTAGTCTTACGAGAACGGCTGGGGCAGTTTATAATGAAGTGCCCTGACTTACCACAGTAGAAACATGGATTTTCCTTTATACGATGTTCTTTGCGTGCATCACTAACCCGTCTTTGTAAAGAGTCCACCTGCATGGGTTCAGGTTCTGGTTCCCTTGTGATCCTACTCAAAGGTTCCTTAGCTGAGGAGGGAGGTAGTAAAAGGTTAGTGCGATTATTTTCGAACCATCTCTCTTGTCTGCGTTCAGTCAGACGAGCATCAATACGGATACAATAGTTAATAAAGTCACCTAACGCAGTGGGAGGGTCGGCACGAGCAAGTTCATCCTTAATCAGTGGAGACAACCCTTTCCGAAAAATAGATTTTTTAGCGGAAGTGTCCCAAGTGGTATCAAGAGCCCATCTCCTGAAATCCAGGGCATATTCGGCTACTGAACGCTTACCTTGGCGCAAAGTTAACATGGCTGCTTCAGCTGTTGCACCTCGATTGGGGTCATCAAACACCTGCCCCATGGCTGAAATAAAAGCATCAAGGTGATTCAAACAATCATCCTCAGTCTCAATCAGAGGGTTTGCCCACATCAAAGCCTTATTGGTAAGCAACATGATTATAGTAAGCACTTTGGATCGTTCAGTGGGAAATTGTGAAGCATGTGCAGAGAAAAATAAATTGCATTGATTAATAAATCCCCTGAATTTCTCACGTTCACCGCCAAAACGAAAAGGAGGTAATTTGGGGATCCCAGAACTTGGGGTTATGGCAGGAGCCTGGGCTCGTTCCTCTAGAGCCTCAATCCTGGCTCGCAATTCCTGGGTAGTCTGTCCAAACACTTGCAAATTATGATTAGTGAGGTCCTGTAGGCTTGCAAAACGGGTTTTTAAAGTCTGTACATCTGAAAGGATTGTATCAGTCACTCCGCAAAGTTCCTTTATGCGGGCCTCCATCTTCCAGATCTTTTAAGGCAGAGGTGCTGGAAGGAGAAGAGGAAAAAAAAAAAAAACAATAGTGTTTACCTGTGGTAACACTCCAGAGTAAAATTTTAAGGGAATGCGCTCACCTGGAATGGTTGTGAGAAGTCACAACCACTGTCATCACATAAGGTATTAAACGGACATCTGATATCCACAGTCACAGCAGACACGGCTTTCCCAGACCCAGCAGACACTAAACATTGGCTCCTGAATCTTGTCATGTATAGTGTGCAGTTCCTATAGCGTCTTGTGCTTGGGTGCGAGGAAAACACAGGAGACATAGGTTGAAATGAAATGACTTGTATTACTTCATACAAGCATGCTGAAAAGTTCACACAGTTTGCAGGAACAGCGACAGGAGACACAGCAGGCCAGAGTAACTTCAAGCACTACAATAAATCTCCAAAGCAGGTTCAGGATCTCTTCTCTGTACCGTAATTCCTCTGCAAACATGGATTCACCAAACAGCAGGTTTCCAGAGTCCAAAAGTGTTCCAAGGTTCCTCAGTAGGGAATAGCTGGAGTACAAGTCCAAGGCTTCCAGGAGTCAGGTCACAGACTGACTGAGGCTTGATTCAGGAGCACTGATTGTTCAGCTGAGGCTGCTTAAGAAGCAAGAGGGAAGAATCAGGGCGGGAACATGAAAACTGGAAACTCCATATTAACTGAGGGCAAGAGCTGCAGAAAGACAGAAAGCAAAATGGCCGACGGAAAACTGAGTTTCAAGGAACATGTCAACAGAGACAAAGAACCTTACAGCCATGTATAGCAATCTTCCAGGACTAGACCGTGAGTACCTGGTATTATACAGGAAGCGCTTGTGTTCCAAGGTGTGGAATGCATATCACTGTTTGGTAGGCGTTACAGGAAGTGACGATATGGGGCTTCCTGCTGTTGCGCACCACACGCTGGAAAGAAGACCCGGTGTGACTACATCCGGGATATCGGGAAAGACAGGAAATTATATCACCAGTACTACAGGCCTGATATGTCTGCACTTCAGTCTGGAACACACTTCAGACAGGTGAGAACCGCAATTATTATCTTTACTAGACATGAGGGAACAGTGGACCCAGCTGCACAATTTATTTTGTAGATTTACCATTTGGGAATTTGTTTTTCATTTCTTATCTTTCATCTATATGATTTCCCACCTGCTCTGATAGGGTCATCTAGAGAAGTGAGGGATAGCCCTCATTGAGTGGGGGCGTCAAAAAATTGTACTCTTACGGTGTCAACCTCCACTGCCAGGCAGGTTAAGGATTAGGATTACTGTAGGGTTTCTGTAGGTTATTTGTTTGGTCTATGTTTACATGTTGTTATCTAACCAATTTGTTACACTGGATAGGTGTTTTTTAATAATTGTATTAAAAAAGAGTAAATTTTAAGGGATTATATGTTCACACACACATCCTGTAGTGCTAAGCCATAATATGCTTTATGTGGTTCACCCATCAAATATGTGCCAGCTCCTCAGCCCACTGCTGAGGCGAAAGGTTCTCCTGATCAGCCACCCTCTCAAACACCATGAGAAAAGCCTCCACATCATCTCCATGGGTCATCTTCTGCATGGCCCATCTTATTGCCTTCCGGATGTAAGGAGTCATCAGCTGGACTTAGAGTAGGGTGGTCGAGCTGCCCTAGATGGTGCTCGCAAGAAGCTGCATCTGTTGCCACTGCTCCTGCTGCTGTTGTATCTGCTGTAGCAGTTCCTTTCCTGCTGCTGCTGAGTCTGGACCAGATGTTTGATTATGTCCTCCATGCCGCCGGATGTCTCATGCTGGATGGCGATTCTTACCCAGGAAATACAATGTTCTCTGTAGCAGCTACACGGTTCCTGGAATGTTGCCCGCATTCAAAACACCAACTGTGGTAGGTAGAGATGAGCGACTCTGCCTTTTTTAGGGTCGAGTTGGGTTTCATGAAACCCGACTTTCTTAAAAGTCGAGTCGAACTAAATCGGCCATCTATCGGGAAATGTTGGTGGTCCAACTGAAACACGAAACCCAATGCAAGTCAATGGGGAAGCAAAGTCGGCAGGGAGTGGAGGACTGTAAACACACCTACAGTGCCCATTTCAATGCCAACGACATCAATTCTTATTACTTAAGCTTGGCAACCTTAATTTACTTTATAATAATAGTTATGCAATGAAAAATGGGGGTTATTTGGCTAAAGTTGTTGTGGAGGCAGTACGGCTGGCTCCAGGTTTTCATGTGCCCCGGGCGAAAGAGTGTTAGTGGGCCCCTTTAACACATACCACAATTCATGATGCTCCAATACGGCACAGAAATAAGGTATAGTACAATGACAAATACTTCATTTCTTACATTACATGACTGATCTATTTTAAATTCTACATAAGCTCAAAAACAGGACAGTATATTCCTCCATACAGTATTATGGCCACCACATAGTGCGCCATACAGAATAATGAGCCACATCAATTGCTCCATACATAATTGGTCCCATATAATGTTCCATACAGTATATGATGAGCTCCACATAATGCTCCAGTATGTGATGGTCCCCATACAATGTGCCATACAGTATAGGATGGTCCCCATAGAGTAGAATGAGCCCCACATATTGCTCAATACAGTATAATGAGTCGCATATAAAGCTCCATATAGTATATGATGGGCCCCATTTATAATGCTCCAGTGTATAATGGGCGCCGTATAAACTGCTCCAGTGTCTGATGTGGCCATTTATAATGCTCCAGTGTATAATGGGCCCCGTATATGCTGCTCCAGTGTCTGATGTGGCCCATTTGTAATGCTCCAGTATATGATGTGCCCCATGGATGATGCTCCAATGTCTTATGGGCCAATAAAATGCTCAATATATAATGAGCCTCATTTATAATGCTCCAGTATATGATGGGCCCCATGGATGATGCTCCAGTGTATGATGGGCCTATATAATGCTTCATATATAATGGGCCCCATTTATAATGCTCCAGTGTATAATGGGCCCTATCTATGATGCTCAAGTGTATGATGGGCACCATATATAATTCTCCAGTGTATAATGCTCCCCATATATTGCTCCAAACATTAAAAAAAAAGGAAATACCTCTCCTCCCTGGGCACTGCTCTACTCTGGACTCCTCAGTGTCGCCATCTTCCAGCTCTCTGCACTTGGACTGTTCAGGCAGAGGGCATACAGACGTGACGTCATCGCGCTCTCTGACCTTAATGTCACTGTCAGGAAACGCGGAAGACGTCACAGCGGTGGAGCAGGGAGAGGTAAGTATTGCAAGTGCTGGGACCCTTTAGCAAGCAGGGGGGCCCACTCATGGGCGCCGGCACTGGCACAGGGCCCTCATAGTAAACCGGTGTGTCTGACGGCGAGTGGACCCCCCACCGTCAGAGATACTTTTGCGTACTACGAGGGGCCCTATGCCAGTCCGTCGCCCACGAGTGGGCCCCCCACCTGCTCAGGTAACCGGCTCTTGCCCGGGTGCGCCAGGTGCTGACGCCGGCCCTAGGGGGGGACAACCCAGTTAGGAAGGTGGAATACATGGCATATGTTGAGGTGTAGGCTGGACGTTCAGCAGCTGCAAATGGAGGAATTGGAGAAGTCGGAGGAAGAGGAGGACAAAGGAGCCATTTTGCTGGCAACCTATGTGTCATCAGGTGAAGGTGGTACAAAATCCTTTGAAACCCAGGCATGGTTCAATTTAATGAAGGTGAGATCACCAACTTTTTGGGTCGACAGCCGGGTCCTTCTTTCTGTCAGGATTGATCCAGCGGCACTGAAGACTCTTTCTGATAGCACACTACCAGCAGGGCAAGCGAGCTCCTGTAAAGCATATTGGGCCAATACAGGCCAGATGTCCAGTTTACAGTCCCAGTAGTCAAAGGGGAATGAACTGTGATGGAGAACATCGACAGGGGAGGAGAGGTAATTTTGAACCATAGTTGACAACTGCTGTCTCCTGTCTGTTGCAGTCGATTCAGTATTACCAGTCGTGTAAGGTACTCGAGAAAACAGACCACAACATGGTCATGAAACCCTGTTTTCAATGCCACTTTGACTGTATGCACCACGAACACCCTTCCATGTTGCCCAATAGGCTCGGTTTACCAGAGTTGCTTGTTTGTTCGCCAATATTAGCTCTAGGTTCTCTTGTGGCATGATGTTCTGTAATTTTCCTTTATAGCGTGGATCGAGGATGCTGGCCAACCAGTAGTTGTCATCCTTCATAATTTTGGCAATGCGGGGGTCCCTTTTTAGGATCCGCAAGACATAATCACACATGTGGGCCATTGTTCCAGGTGTCAATGAGGCACTGACAGTGGTGGTGGGAGGAGTACTTTCTGCCAAATCCACATCCCTCCAGTCACACACAAACCCTGTACCTGACCTTGGCAAGCCAACATTTTCTCTTGCACCCTGAGAAGCATCCTCCTCCCCAAAATAATCATCCCCCTCATCCTCCTCCTCCTCTTCCTCTTCTTCCTCCACCTTGCCCAGGAGAGTTCCCTGAACAGACAATGCCTGACTGTCATCAAGGCTTCCCTCCTCCTCCTCCTCTTCCTCCTCCTCCACTGCAGATGCTTTATCCTTAATGTGCGTCAAAGTTTGCATGAGCAGACGCATAAGTGGGATGCTCATGCTTATGATGGCGTCATCTGCGCTTACCAGCCGTGTGCATTCCTCAAAACACTGAAGGACTTTACAGAGGTCTTTCAGCTTTGACCACTGCACACCCGACAACTCCATGTCTGCCCTCAAACTGCCTGCCCATGTATCCTCCCACAAATGCATTACAGCCTGCCTCTGTTCGCACAGCCCCTCAACCATGTGCATGGTGGAGTTCCACCTTGTTGCAACGTCTATGATTAGGCGGTGCTTGGGGAGGTGGAGCGATCGCTGCAGCTTCTGCATATGACTGGAGTGTACGGGCGAGCGACGGATGTGCGAGCACAGTTTCGCACCTTATGGAGCAGGGCTGTTAACTCAGGATAATTATTTAGGAAGCTCTGCACCACCAGGTTCAAGGTGTGAGCCAGGCAAGGAATGTGTCTGAGTTTTGCCAGGGCTATGGCCGCCACAAAATTACAGCCGTTATCACTGACTACTTTGCCTGGCGCAAGATGTGGACTACCCACCTATGACTCAGTTTCTCGCTGCAAGTTTCGGCCAGTACCTCCGCGGTGTGTCTGTTGTCGCACAAAGACATCATCTGTAATGTATGTAGTACAGTTCATATAGCGTCTTGTGCTTGGGTGCGATGAAAACACAGGAGTCACAGGTTTGATATAGAAAAGTCCTGTATTACTTCATACAAGTTGGCAGAAATAGTCACACAGTTTGCAGACACAGAAACAGGAGACACAGCAGGCCAGAGTAATCCAAGCTCAGCAATCACTCTCCAATACAGATTCAGGATCTTCTTCTCTGTTACCGTAAGTCCATGCAAACGTGGGTCTTTCAAAGAGCAGGGTTCAGAGTCCACAAGTGCTTCAGAGTTCCTCAGTAGGAATAGCTGGAGTACAAGGTCCAAGGCTTACAGGAGTCAAGTCACAGGTTCACTGCAGGCTAGACTCTGAAGCACTGATTGCTCAGCTGTGGCTGCTCAAGAAGCAAAGGAGAGAATCAGGGCGGGAACATGCAAGCTGGAAACTCCATCTTGACTGAGGGCAAGATAGCTGCAGCAAGACAGAAAGTAAAATGGCTGACGAACAAACTGAGTTTCAGGAATATATACATAGAACCTTACATTACTCCCCCCTTAAGGACAACCTCCGGATGACCTCAGACCAGGCCTGTGTGGGTACCTCTGATGAAACTGACGGAGCAAGCGAGGAGCATTAACGTTATTGACCGGTTCCCATGAGTTGTCCTTCACTGGGTAGCCCTGCCATTTAATCAGATATTGTAACTGATTTCTATACAACCTGGAATCTAAAATCCTTTCCACCACAAATTTTCCTGACCATCGACTAGCACTGGGTCAGGGCAAGGAGAGGAACGTCCAGGAAACGTATTGGGTGTCCAGCCTTTAGTAGGGATACATGAAAGACAGGGTGGATTCTCATAGTTCTGGGCAGTTGAAGACGACAAGCAACGGCACTTATAATTTTACTGATTTTATAGGGTCCAATGTACTTATGTCCCAACTTAGACGATGGAATCCTTAACTTAAGATTTCTGGTTGACAGCCAGACCAAGTCTCCTACCTTGAAAGCTGGTGCAGGTTTACGAAATTTATCTGCTGCTTTCTTGTACCTTTCTTGAGCCGATTCCAGATTTTCCTTTAGAAGATCCATATTCTTCTGTAAAACGTGATTCTTTCAGCCACTGCTGGTAAAGGCGTTTCTATGGGAAATCGTGGTAGAATGTTAGGATGATAACCTAGATTAGAGTAAAAAGGAGACTGTTTAGTGGAGGCACTCTGAGAGTTGTTATACGAGAACTCAGCTAATGGAAGAGATCCACCCAATCATCCTGTAGGTGGCAGATAAAGCAGGGAGATACTGCTCCAGGGTTTGATTGGTTCTTCGGTCTGTCCATTAGTCTGGGGATGAAAAGCAGAAGAAAGGTTTACTTTAATGTCCAATGCTGCACAGAAATTTTGCAAAAACTAGAAGTGAATTGCACCCCTCGATCCGAAATAACCTCAATCGGTACTCCATGTAAGCGAAACACATCTTTAATCATCAAATCTGATGTCTGTTTTGCAGTGGGTAAGCCGACACAAGGGATAAATGAGCTGCCTTTGTTAGACGTCAACCACCACTAGAATGGTGTTCTTCCCCTGAGAGGTTGGTAACTCCACAATGAAGTCCATAGAAATGGATCCCCACGGGCGGGACGGGGTGGGAAGAGGCTGTAACAGACCAGTTGGTGAGGAGCGAAGGTGTTTTGCACCTTGCACAGACCTCACATGAAGTGACATAATTCAAAACATCCTTCCTGCAAGTGGGCCACCAAAAGAACGAGAAAGAAATTCCTGTGTCTTTAGAATTCCTCTATGCCCAGCTATCTTGGAATCGTGAATGAGTTGCAATACTCTTAATCTGACTGTTTCAGGAATATACAGACGTTGTCCCTGAATCCACACACCATTCTTAAAGACAAGACTTACGTCCCTTGGGGGTTGTGCCAAAAAGGAATCCCACGGTATGCTTCCTTGATGTCCTTAAGTAGGTCTTGATTATGAATTACTCCTAGGAATCTAGAGTCAGGAAGAATAGTCTTAGGAGGAGTAATTGGATGTGTCTCTGCTGAGTAAATCCTAGAGAGTGCATCAGCCTTTCCATTGCGCGATCCTGGTCTATAAGAGATGATAAAATTAAATTGGTTTAAGAAAAGATTCCAGCGAGCCTGGCGAGGAGTCAGGCACTTAGCCGACCTGATAAACTCAAGGTTACGATGGTCTGTCAGGACGACTATTTGCTGTGCAGCACCCTGAAGAAGGTGTCTCCATTCTTTGAAGGCGGCAATAATGGCCAACAACTCTCTATTGCCCACATCGTAGTTCCTCTCAGCCGAAGACAACTGCTGGGAAAAGAAGGCACAGGGATGCAAGAGATTCTTCTCACCTGTTCTCTGAGAGAGTATAGCTCCAACGGCACAGTCTGAAGCATCCACCTCTATTATGAAGGCAAGCTCGGGGTTGGGATGTACTAGGATAGGTGCAGTGGTAAATTTATCTTTTAGACGGAAAATGCTTCCTGGGCTTGGGGAGTCCAGGAAAACCTAGACTCTTTCCGGGTAAGTTGAGTGATAGGTGACACTACCTCAGAGAAATTTCTAATGAAACGTCTATAGAAGTTGGCAAACCCGATGAAGCGCTGTACCTCCTTCACATTTCTAGGACTTGGCAATCCTTGATGGCTTGGGTTTTGCTTCCATCCATACTAATTCCTTGTGTAGACAGTACATACCCCAGAAATTGAATTTCGGTCCTATGGAATTCACACTTTTCAAGTTTGATGTAAAGATGATTTTGTCTTAGACGTTCCAAGACCATTTCACATGTCCATGATGTTCCTCTGTGGAGTTAGAAAAAATTAGAATATCATCCAAATAAATTACCACGAATGTATCTAGGAGATCCCTGAAGGTGTCATTTACCAAGTGTTGGAAAGTGGCTGGGGCGGTACTCAGACCAAAAGGCATAACTAGATATTCAAAGTGTCCATAGCGTGACCTGAATGCAGTCTTCCATTCATCCCCAGGTCTAATACGGACTAAGTTATAGGCACCACGAAGATCTAGTTTAGAAAAAATTTTGGCATGTCGCACTCTTCCAATAACTCAGGGATTAAAGGCAATGGATAACGGTTTCTAATAGTAACCTTATTGAGTTCCCTATAGTCTACGCATGGTCTCAGAGATCCATCTTTCTTCTTTACAAAGAAGATGGGTGCACCTGCAGGAGATGAAGAGGGGCGTATGAAGCCCTTGGCTAGATTTTCATCTATGTAATCCTTTAAAGCTTTAGCTCGGGCCCCGCCAGGGGGTAGATCTTACCAAAAGTATCTCTGCTCCAGGCAATAATGCAATTGGACAATCATATGGACGGTGAGGAGGAAGCTGGTCAGCGTTCTTCTTGTCACATAAATCCACATAGTCCTGGTATACAGCTGGTAGTTCAGGGACTGACATGATTCCTTTAGGAACAGAGCAAGCTGAAACTTTTGGACTCATCTGTTTCTCTGGAAAGTGTAATTCCTTGGTCTCCCAGTTAATGGTAGGATTCTGAGCCTGCAGCCATGGTAGCCCTAGAATAATGGGAAAGTGGGGAGAAGAGATAAGCATAAAGGACAGTTTCTCTTGATGATCTTTACCCATAAGAACCCTCAAAGGCTCTGTTTCCTGATCCACTGGTCCAGAGGTCAGCAGGGAGCCATCCACAGTTTCCATCTGTACTGGAGTAGCCTTCTTCACTGAACGTATTCCCTGTTTCAGAGCAAAGGAGACATCCATAAAATTTCCACTTGCCCCTGAGTCGATCATAGCAGAGCTAGACACCCAAGCTGAGTCAACCCAGAGTTTGATGGAAAGAAAGCAATGAGAATTGTTTTTCTTACAACTCAGCTGGGACACCGCTGAGGAAACTTGAAAAATGGCAGCGTTTACACAGTCAACGTCCTCAGAGGTAACGGAGTTTAAGTCCGAGAAATCAAGATCTGTTGCTGCAGATCTCTCTGGAGCCTGAGGCTCGGACCTGACAGATCCCCTCTCGCAACACTCACAATGAATTGAGTGCTGCAGTAGTCTTACGAGAACGGCTGGGGCAGTTTATAATGAAGTGCCCTGACTTACCACAATAGAAACATAGATTCTCCTTAAAACGATGTTCCTTGCGTGCATCACTAACCCGTCGTTGTAAAGAGTCTACCTGCATGGGTTCAGGTTCAGGTTCCCGTGTAATCCTACTCAAAGGTTCCTTAGCTGGAGAGGAAGGTAGGAAAAGGTTAGTACGATTGCTTTCGAACCATCTCTCTTGCCTGCGTTCAGTCAGACGAGTATCAATACGGATGCAGTAGTTAATAAAGTCACCTAACGCAGTGGGAGGGTCGGCACGAGCAAGTTCATCCTTAATCAGTGGAGATAACCCCTTTCGAAAAATAGATTTTTTGGCGGAACTGTCCCAGGTGGTATCAAGGGCCCATCTCCTGAAATCCAAGGCATATTCAGCTACCGAGTGCTTACCTTGGCGCAAAGCTAACATGGCTGCTTCAGCTGTTGCACCTCGATTGGGGTCATCAAACACCTGCCCCATGGCTGAAATAAAATCATCAAGGTGATTCAAACAATCATCCTCAGTCTCAATCAGAGGGTTTGCCCACATTAAAGCCTTGTTGGTAAGCAACATAATTATAGTAAGCACCTTAGATCGTTCAGTGGGAAATTGTGAAGCATGTGCAGAAAAAAAAAGATTGCATTGATTAATAAATCCCCTGAATTTCTCACGTTCACCGCCAAAACGAAAAGGGGGCAACTTGGGAATCCCAGCACTCGGGGCTACGGCAGGAGCCTGGACTCGCCCCTCTAGAACCTCAATCCTGGCTCGCAAATCCTGGGTAGTCTGTCCAACCACTTGCAAATTGTGATTATTGAGGTCCTGTAGATTTGTAAAACGGGTCTTTATATTCTGCAAATCTGCAAGGATATTATCAGTCACTCCGCAAAGTTCCTTTATGCGGGCCTCCATTTTCCAGATCTTTTAAGACAGGATTACTGGAAGAAGAGGAGAGAAAAAAAAAACAATAGTGTTCACCTGTGGCAACACTGCAGAGAGAAAAAAAAATTAAGGGAACTGCTCACCTGGAATGGTTGTGAGAAGTCACAACCACTATCATCACAGAAAGTTTCAACCAGACATCTGATATCCAGAGTTACAGCAGACAAAAAAGAGAAAAGAAAGGAAAAAAAAAAAAAACATAGGTTTACCTGTGGTAACACTGCAAAAAGAAAAAACTTAAGGGAATTGCTCACCTGGAATGGTTGTGAGAAGTCACAACCACTGTCATCACAGAAAGTACAACCGGACATCCGATATCCACAGTTACAGCAGACACAGCCTTCCAGACCCAGCAGACACTAACGTTTTGGCTTCAGAATCTTGTAATGTATGTAGTACAGTTCATATAGCGTCTTGTGCTTGGGTGCGATGAAAACACAGGAGTCACAGGTTTGATATAGAAAAGTCCTGTATTACTTCATACAAGTTGGCAGAAATAGTCACACAGTTTGCAGACACAGAAACAGGAGACACAGCAGGCCAGAGTAATCCAAGCTCAGCAATCACTCTCCAATACAGATTCAGGATCTTCTTCTCTGTTACCGTAAGTCCATGCAAACGTGGGTCTTTCAAAGAGCAGGGTTCAGAGTCTACAAGTGCTTCAGAGTTCCTCAGTAGGAATAGCTGGAGTACAAGGTCCAAGGCTTACAGGAGTCAAGTCACAGGTTCACTGCAGGCTAGACTCTGAAGCACTGATTGCTCAGCTGTGGCTGCTCAAGAAGCAAAGGAGAGAATCAGGGCGGGAACATGCAAGCTGGAAACTCCATCTTGACTGAGGGCAAGATAGCTGCAGCAAGACAGAAAGTAAAATGGCTGACGAACAAACTGAGTTTCAGGAATATATACATAGAACCTTACATCATCTTTAAAACAGCCTGCTGACGCTTACCTTTAGCTGTTCGATAGAGGGACACCTCGTGTGTAACACTGGCAGCTGCGGATGGAGTACTCGTGCGACTGCGCTCTGTCGACGAGCTTTCGCTTCTGGAGGAGGAGGAGGAGGGTCGAACGCCTACAGCCAACTGTTGCCTATACCGTGGGCTAGAGAGATACAATTCACCACTAGTGTTGAGCGATACTGCTCGATATCTAAAAATATCGGATCGGAATGGTATCGCCGATATCACTAAAATATCGGCGATACCCGATACCGATACCGGAAGTCCAATGTAAGTCTATGGGAACCAAATATCGACATTAAAAAAAACCCATTCTTGCCTTGTTGGTTAATTGTACATGAAGGAAAACAACAAAGAGTAATGTAGAATGTATTGGGGGAGGTTGAGAGAAAATACAAATAAAAAGGCATACAACTATGTTTATACACCCAATTGGATTGGAAAAAGAACTTATAATATGGGATATTTTTTTGGAAATACGTTTGTGATTTTGGGACCAGAACAACTAGTTGACAATGGTTGTTTAACCCAATGTTGGATAGCTATATTTTGGAAATAGTTTGTATGGGGTGTTCACAACTTCCATGCTCTTCACCTTTTTAACTTTTGCCAGTGCCACACTTTCTCCTTCATAATCTTCAGAAGCATCATCTTTCTCATCAAATTATTCTTCATCTTCACCTTCTTAATCTTCTTCTTAAACTTCTTGCTATTCATGTTTTGTTTACATTACTCATATTGTTATTATTAAACTATTAATCTTCTTCATATTCAAATTCTTCATCTTCTTCCTCTTCATCTTCTTCATCATATTCTTATTTGTGACAGAGATTCCTGTACTTGTAATCTGTAAAAGTATGAATTTTTCATCCTTCCGTTCTTGCTGTCACAAAAGATTTAAATTACAACAGTATTTGTCCGTGTTCAGTTTAGCCTGCAGCAGCAGGCATTTTCCAGGGGCACCACGAGGAGGAACGGACTCACCCCAATACATGCTTAGTCTCTTCTGCTTAGAATTTAGAGCATATATTTTGCTCTTCATTTTGGTCTTATACTTCATGTTCTTCTGCTTTTTGATCTTCTGCTTATTGTTCTTCTGTCTCTTGTTCTGTATCTTGTAGTTTGTCTTAACCTTCTTTGTCCTGTTGGTGATCTTCTTCTGGGTAATCTTTTATTTTTTCTTTGTGATGGTGTTCAGGCTGGTTGGCTTCATGCTCGTCGTCCTTGTTGTCTCATCTTCTTCTGGGTGGTCTTTAGGTCGTCTAATTTCCGAGAACCAGCTGACGTTACTGGAACCCGGACGGGTATCAGATGGAACAAGAGACAATGGAAGTAACGAGGACCAGCTGACTGTGCTGGAACCCGGAGGGGCAGCAGAAGGAAAAGAGGCAATGTCACAACCGAGTACCAGCTGACGTTACTGTGACACGGTTACTAAGCAGGAGGTACCTGTGCTCCAAAGCACTACCAAGGACCAGCAGACGTTGCTGGAACTCGGATACGGAGATGGAGGCACCTAGGCCAAAGGCACTGGGGAGAACCAGTTGACGGTACTGGACCCCGGACGGGTAGCAGAAGGAAAAGAGGCAATGTCACAACCGAGTACCAGCTGACGTTACTGTGACACGGTTACTAAGCAGGAGGTACCTGTGCTCCAAAGCACTACCAAGGACCAGCAGAGATGCTGGAACTCGGATACGGAGATGGAGGCAGTAGGCCAAAGGCACTGGGGAGAACCAGTTGACGGTACTGGACCCCGGACGGGTAGCAGAAGGAAAAGAGGCAATGTCACAACCGAGTACCAGCTGACGTTACTGTGACACGGTTACTAAGCAGGAGGTACCTGTGCTCCAAAGCACTACCAAGGACCAGCAGACGTTTGCTGGAACTCGGATACGGAGATGGAGGCACCTAGGCCAAAGGCACTGGGGAGAACCAGTTGACGGTACTGGACCCCGGACGGGTAGCAGAACGCACCCATGAAAATGTAAGTTGACAGGACGCAAGCCGTCCGCAGTTACCAAATCACACAGTCCTACAGTGGGTGCTTGTCCTATTGTCACAATGGAAACAGCCTTTATTTACATATCCCACAGCACACATAGGAATCACCTAAACTGCAGGCACCATAGAGTCGGCTAACCCGAATGCAACACGACAGCACAACTTATTGGAGGATAATTGACGTTCACACTGCCAGGAAACAGCTGTCGTGCTGTAACCAGGCTGGCCAGGAGTCAGTACCCTGCCAATTACTTACGAGCAACAAATGGCTGTGTTGTAGCCCAGGGAGTAGAGTTCAGGTGGTAGAAAGATGAACATAACAGGAGACATGGAAAACGTTGCCAAACAGTTATTTAATCTGAAAACGGACAGGCAAATTCAGGTGAGATCCATGCCTTGTTCATTTTCAGAAAAGTAAGCCGGTCTACATTCTGTGAGGATAGTGCATGCGACGGTCTGTTGTACACCACCTGCAGAACTAAAGATGCGCTCAGATAATACACTGGCAGCAGGGCAAGCCAGCACCTCCAATGCATACTGGCTAAGCTCTGGCCATGTATCCAACTTAGAGACCCAAAATTTGAAAAGGGGAAGAGGCATCTGGGAGTACACTTAGAGGGAAAGCCAAGTAGTCTGTCACCATCTTACGGAAATGTTGCTTCATGGTGACTGGAGCCGTCTCGGATGGTGTAGACCTTGCTGGCGCTGTCACAAAACTTCGCCACATTTGTAACATTACAGCTCTTGCCCTGTGCAGAGGCGCTGCTTGTGCTCCCTCTTGTTGTAGAGGTGTCTACACTGCCTCGACGCACAGAGCTGTTTGTAAAGCAGTAGCAGCAGCAGCTCTCTCGGCTGGAATGTACAACAGTATGGATTGCACCAGTGTGTCTTGGTACTCCCGCATTTTCGGTCCCGGTTCACCGGTGTGATGAGGGTTTGTAAGTTGTCCCGGTTGCGAGGGTCTAGGAGGGTGTACACCCAATAATCTGACGTGGTGAGAATGTGGGCGATGCGGCGGTCGTTTCAGGCATTTGAAGCATAAAAAATAAAACCTTGCTGCAGACTCCAAGGGCCAAAAAAAACCCCCCCTTGGAAGAGGCGTATCTTGCCTCTCTGATCACCCCCCTCGTTTAAATTCTGACTAGAGCTTGTGTCCTCCCTCTGTAGGGATTCTTCCCCCTCCATTGACCCCTCCTCCCCTCATCCCCCAAAAAAAGGGGGCCCCCCCCCCCTTTGGGTGGGGCCCCACGTTGCGCTGACCCCCCGGGGGAAAAAATTTTGAATTGGGGGACTCCTCACCTCCCCTTTTTAAAAAACCCTTTTTCCCCTTTAGTGCTTTCAGTGTTTTTGAAGCAAAAAAAGGGGGGACGCATCTACAGTGCTCTTCTCCCCTCCCACCCGCTTTTGGAGACATCAAACCCCGAAAAAACGAAAAATTTTCCCCTTCATAGGGCCCACTCGTAGGGGTGAAGTGTGAAGGAAAAATTTTTGCGATTTTTTTTGGCCCTGTTGCAGCTGATACCCATTACGCTGGCTGCTCCCCCAACAACCGCTAAAACAATTAAGGGAAATTTCCCCACCTGGTGGGTACTTTCCTTTATGATGCGAGTTGGGAAGGCGAATCTATTCAGAGGGGCAATGCGCGATCTGGCCATGCGGATTTGCAAGTGAGCGCACTCTAGGCGGACCTTGTGCAGCGTGCACAAGTCCGGATAGCCCAAAAAAAAACTTGCACCCAAGTTGACCCCATGTGCCGACAGGGTTGGGGAGTGGGGTTGCCAAGGGGCCCGAGCTGCCCCGGATTTCGGCCTTTTGAAACACACTACCCATTTTCTAAACCCCCCCCCCCCCCCCCCCCCCCGACAAAAACCACCCCGTTGTTCCTTTTTGATGGCACCCCAGAGCCCGCGCGGGGGGGCTTCGTTTTCCCCATGGAAATTAATTTCGGACGGCCCTTTTGACGTTTGGCCACCTGTGTCTATCGGTAAAAACAGGTAGCTTCCCCGGGGGTCATGGGGGGTTTTTTACCGGGGGGGTGTTGCAGCGATTTCGGGAACTGGAGTAGGGGAGGAATAAATGTGTACGGACGGGATTCCTGCCCCCCCTTTTGGGTTTTTGGGGCAGAACACGTACAGCGCCACTGGCAGATCTGTCCCCGGCCCCAAACAACATTGCCCCAAGGGGGCAGTGAGGGAAAGGTATCCCCCGGGGCCCGGGGTTTTCTCCCCCACGCATCGGGGCGGGGGCCCCTTGCTACGACGGCTTTTTGTCCTTTTTTAAAAGGTTTCCCTCACATGTTTTTGCAGAGCGGGAGGGTTTGCCTTCTAAAAAAAAATGGGTTTTGGACATTTTTTTGGGACTCCCCAATCCCTTTAAAAGTTCCTAAAAACTGTCAGTCTCCCCACCCGAAAGACACATTTCAAGGGGGCAGGGTTTGAAAAGCCATTTTTCAAAAGCCTGTGCTCGGGGTTTGGTTTGCCGAGTATTGGCCGTTTTTTTTCCCTTTCCCCGTGGAAACCGAGGGGTGTTTTGGGGCCCTGGGAGTGTACGATGACGGGAAAATTGCTGCTGGGGGGAATAACATTTTTTCCTGGACAAAGGGGCCCCAGGTTTTTTCCATGGAGACCCCGTGAGAACCGAACAGGTGTGTGTGAGCTGGGGGGAGGGGGTTCCAACCGACCTGAAGTGGGGTGCTGCTGTGGTTGGCCTACATCTCCATGTGTCTTTGTAACTCAGCTACGTGCTTTGTCCCTACTGTTTACATATTTGTGGGATTCAGGGGTTTTTTTATATTTTTACCTCTTTTAACTTTTTGTTACACAGTTTTTATTTAAAAAGGGAAAAATCATCTACAAATTTTGTCAAAAAAGGAACGCAGGAAGTCATGGGGGCGCCCCAAATTTTTCTTTTTTTAAAGGGAACTGCCCCAAAAGGTGCCAAAAATGGAGGGTAAGGCAAACGATCTGCGCCTACCCCCTCCTCTTTGTCCGTTGGGCCCCAAACCTTCCTCAGAGCTGCTCCCACCCCCCCTTTCCCCCTTTCTCAGCCTTTTTTTGGGTACGGACTTCATTTTCCACTACCCTCTTCCCCAACACCTGCTGGTTGGGTGGTCTGGGCGCACCATGTCCACAAAACCCGGCACCCGGTTTTCATCATATCTGAGTGCGTTCTGCGGTTGCTTTCTCGGCATGGCTCACCCGCTTTAGAAATTTAAAAAGGGGACCCCAGTGTTTCATCACTGCATACTCCCTCTTTTCAAATTGCAAAAATGTGTTTTCCTTTTCCCCCTTTTGCGACCCCAAAAGTTTTTGAGAACAAAAGCAAAAGACTCAGCGGGGGGCCCGTACGAACTCTCGGACCCCGGGCAATTTTACAGGCGTGAAAAAAAAGATGGTTGCTAAATGTTGTGTTTTCCCTGGGGGGGAAAAAATTTTAAGTCGATGCTTGGCTGCCATCCAACCAACAACGGCTTCAATTTGTTCTTCCCGCCCCAGGGGGGCACCCCCAGCCCCTTTCCCAAAATGCGCAAAAAGGGGAAAGTCAGGGGGGGGAAAAAGGTGGATGCTGTGTCATGAGGGCCCAAAAAACCCCAAAGAACCCCCCGCCTTTTCCCTGCTGAAAAACCCCGGGCCCCCGACCACGTCCCATCATGACTTCTTCTCTTGGTAGTTGATAAAAAAAATCGAAAAGTTATTTGGCCTAATGTGGTTTTTTCGCAGGACAAAATAAACCGAAACACAAAAGTTCAAAATTTGTAAAGGCTACTCCTTTGTTATTTATAGGGGTTTGCAACCAAAGTATTGGATACGGAGGAAAACGCGTCCCCACAATAGATTATTTTATTTTAAATGGAAGGGGGCAAAACCCCAAATTTGGGGAGAAATGACAGGGGTGAGGAATGAGCCCCCCGCTCACAGAGTTAAAAAAAATAGCTGGGGCCCTTTAAAAAAAAAATTTTTAAATTTGGAAACCCCCAAAGGGAAAAATTTTCAAACCCCAAAAAAAATTTTAAAAAAAAAAAAAAATGAAGGGGAACAAACCCCGTAAACACCCCAAAAAAAATTTTCTCCCCCAAACCCGTGAAAGGGGGTACTCCTTTGTCTTTTTTCATAGTGTTTGAAAACCAAAAGTATTGGATGGGGGGGAAGCGCGTCACACAATAGATTATATTTTTTTTTTAAAGGGGAAAGGAGAAAAACAATTGGAGAAAAATGGAAAAGGGGTGAAAACTGAGACACGCTCGCGGGAGTACAAGCGCGTGTGAAAAGTAACTGGAGCGTGATGTGCACCAAAAAAAAAAAAAAACCCAAAGACTGAAGTGAACACTGAAACACAACTTTTCACAATCTGTGAAAAAAAAACCCCCTTTGTTACTTCTTAGGTTTGAAAAATGTTTGGATGGATGGAACGCGCAAAAAAAAAATTTTTAAATTTGGGGAGCAGCAAGAATTCCCACTGAAGAAAAAAAAAGGTCTGTGAGGGGCACTTTCAATGAAAAAGACGGTTGCATGCAAAAAAAAAAGCAGCTTCACCTGCACCACCCCCCCTTTTGCAATTTTAAAAAACAACTTTGCAGGAAAAAGGAAGCTTTAACGCTTTTGGGGGCCCCCCTGCAAAGCACAGTACATAAATCGCAATCTCTAACTGTCCCCCAGAGTCACCCCCAGCAGCTTTTTGTCCCTTACTAAATTTAAAAACACAGTGACGCTTTAAAAGGCGGCGGCCCCCTTTTTAATTTTTTTCTGAAAATTCAAATTTTAGCACCCCAACCCCAAACCCCTGCCATTTTGTTAACATGACCGCAGCAGTACAGGATGTCCCCCCACTTTTTTGGTTTTCCCCATTTGGGGACTTTAAAAACCATTGCCTCTCAAAGAAATTTTGGGAATTCCGTTTTCCGGTATCGATAATGGAAAATATCGGAAAAAGTATCAAAGGGCCGATACAGTAATATGGCCCATACCGATATTGCGTTTCGTATCCTAAAACCCCTATTCACCACACAAAAGGAAAAATTAAAAGCAAAAAGGTAATTTTATTATTTACATCCAGGAACAAAGTGCCACTTTAAAAAAAAAATCATTTTTTAGTAAGAAATAAATACCCATAATTCACCCAAAAACCCCCCCGTTTCGATCCCCCGGATCAAAACAGGGGGAAAGGAAAAAAAAACAAAAAAAAAAAGGTGAGATATAACAGAAAGAAAAAAAAATTAATACATATATACAATATTTCTCTTTGGGTTTTTTAAAAATGTATTTATATATGGGGAACCAATGAGGATTCGTAAGCATTTGCGATAATGAATTTTGCGCAAAAATATATCAAAATCTTGTAGCCCCAAAAAAGAGTTAAAATTTGTTGAAAAAAAGGGAAAATTACAATTTAAAAAGAGAGAAGGCAGGGGAAAATTTTTTGAAATTTTTTAAATGGGTATTTCAGAATTAGGGCACTTGGTGGGGCCACAAATCAAGGGCCCTTTCGGGAACACCAAAAACTGAGACGAAAAATAAAAAAAAAAAAAAAACAGGGGGTATAAAAATTAAAGTCCCCCAAAAAAAAAGGTTTTAATTACCCGTCAAAAGAAAGAGGTATAGTAGGTTGGCGATACGATAATGCAAATATCGGACGGGGCCCCCATTTTTTCTATCGGCCTTTCGA